>CM074725.1:262763564-262878564 GCA_037306005.1 Rhinophrynus dorsalis
CAACAATAAACAGTAATAATGGTGGTCTGTATACAGTCTATATACATATTAGTGTGTTGTAGATCAGTATGGAATAAATATAACAATGAACTCACAGAAAAGAAAAAGGGGGGGGTCCTTAGATCCCAGACTTCACGCGTTTCAGGTCTAGTAACGAAGTGTTTATATTGCTTCTGGCCCCAAGTGATCTGCTCGGTGTGAAACGATGATGGACCTATTCTGATGTTTACAACTTAATCTTTATTGAATATGTGTAAAAATAAAACTACCAATGATCCTTTTCATTAACAGATTTAGTAAATAAAAACCAAGAAACTGCATATATAAAGGAGATATGGTCTATTAAAACAACAGTCGCATCTTATGTACAGTTTGTACAGAAGTGTGATCCGTAGAGACGTTCCCACTAATGTCAATGTATATGCAACCATAGTATGTAATATGTATAATATAGTACCCTGGAGAATACCCCGGGGTGCTACATAACTCAAATCACTGTAAAACCATCCATCCTTTATAATCCGATGCAATTGCGAAAGAATATTACCCACAATCTATCTATCATACACTGGTCAGGATGAAACCATATTTATCAGTAATGCCAATGATATAATAAACAGTGATTAAACAGCTTAATGCAAGAACCGGTTTGGAAGGAATGTTACCTCAGTAATGAGAGACGGTTGCCCATGATCTATTTATTATACATAGACCAGGGCTAGGCCTTAATCTATCCGTATTGCCAGTGGTAAAACACAGTAAATAGGTTCATGCACCACCAGATTTGAAAGACATTTCACAAAAATGATTATTTGTAAATGATATTTTTGAGACCCAATATAAAGCACAATTTATTATACATAGACCAGGGCTGCAACAAGTGCTAACAGAGATCAAACTCAGTAACTAGTTTAGTTCATAAACAATGCAGTTAATATGCAATGAAAAATATCAGTACTGGATCTATTAAAAATAGTCTATGGTTCCATTAAAAATGTTGGTGAAATCACTATAAAATTAATGAAAGTGTGGTTATTCTCAGGCTGGATGTAATGGTCAGAGGGCAGGGGTCTCCTTTACTTAGTCCTCTCCAGTCTTGATACAATTTGGCTGGTGCTACAATCTGGTCATTAAGTCGATAAGGGATAAAATCTGGTAATAAATGGGCAGAGATCCTCATCTAATAGAAGGTCATCTCTACCATTTGGCTATCGAGTACCTTGGGCTCCAGTGTGCAAAGTTCAGCGGGAAGAAGTGAATATGTGCCACTAGATGTCCCTCTTGCCTCAGTGACCCATACGATACACTGTGGCTGGCGGTGAGTCAATGAACATAAAGATGTACCACAGCCCACTACCTATGTCGTAATGTGGAAGTGAGTAAAGTGTATGTAGGCAGTGCACCAAAGATCTAATATTAAACCTCCTACAGGTTTCCCATCTGAACTATACATCTTCAGGCAATTACATTCCTCAAAGTCAGCGTTCATTTGATTCTTCTCTTCTCACTGGCTGTTAGCCAATGAGGCTCAAGTTGCTCCATTGGGGTTTCCATGTTGTATCAATCTTCTCAATTAATTTAAGGCACAAAAATCCAATAAATCATCAAAAAGGTAAAACAAACAATATTTGGTTAAGCGCATATCAAACAGGAAGCATTATCTTGTCCTCCACATCTATAATATATTTTAAGAGACATAATTAATTGTTCCCAAATTATCACAACCATTTTATAATGATCACATATAGAAATGGGAATCACCACATAAAATAATGACATATTTACTACTCCAGGAGCCAAAATAATGAATGGTCGGCACAGGGTGGTTAATCAGGCACAAATAACTCCGTATGAGAGAACACATAGAAAGAGAAGGGTCTCACCGTAAAGTCGCATGTCTGTGATTGGAGCAAATAAGGCGCCACATTTAAATAGTCTTTCATTGCCTTTTAGGATCATGGAAGCAATGTACCCACCATAGCCCTGTGTGGAGAGAAACACAGTGTTCATATACTGTAAGAAGAAGACTCTGGGATTCCTAATCTCTGGACATGATCTAGAACAGGGGTGTCCACGTTTGGTCCTAAAGAGACACCAATAGTTTAGATGTCTGTCTGTATATAAGAAGAGATAAAAAAATGTACTGATGTATATACAGGAGAGGCATTATCACTTAGTGATGAGATCGATCCCGGGCAGCACAGAGGGTCATCACACAGTGAGAGGTCAGTCATAGAGGTGTCCAATACAGAGGGTTATCACACAGTGAGAGGTCAGTCATAGAGATCCATTATGTCCAGTACAGAGGGTCATCACTCACTGAGAGGTCAGTCATAGAGATCCATTGTGTCAGTACAGAGGGTCATCACTCACTGAGAGGTCAGTCATAGAGATTCATTATGTCCAGTACAGAGGGTCATCACTCACTGAGAGGTCAGTCATAGAGATCCATTGTGTCCAGTACAGAGGGTCATCACTCACTGAGAGGTCAGTCATAGAGATCCATTATGTCCACTACAGAGGGTCATCGCTCACCGAGAGGTCAGTCATAGAGATCTATTGTGTCCAGTACAGAGGGTCATCACTCACTGAGAGGTCAGTCATAGAGAAGAGATCCATTATGTCCAGTACAGAGGGTCATCGCTCACTGAGAGGTCAGTCATAGAGATCTATTGTGTCCAGTACAGAGGATTATCACACAGTGAGAGGTCAGTCATAGAGATCCATTGTGTCCAGTACAGAGGATTATCACACAGTGAGAGGTCAGTCACAGAGATCTATTGTGTCCAGTACAGAGGATTATCACACAGTGAGAGGTCAGTCATAGAGATCCATTATGTCCAGTACAGAGGATTATCACACGGTGAGAGGTCAGTCATAGAGATCTATTGTGTCCAGTACAGAGGATTATCACACTGTGAGAGGTCAGTCATAGAGATCCATTGTGTCCAGTACAGAGGGTTATCACACAGTGAGAGGTCAGTCATAGAGATCTATTGTGTCCAGTACAGAGGGTTATCACACAGTGAGAGGTCAGTCATAGAGATCCATTGTGTCCAGTACAGAGGGTTATCACACAGTGAGAGGTCAGTCATAGAGGTATATTGTGTCCAGTACAGAGGATTATCACACAGTGAGAGGTGAGTCATAGAGATCTATTGTGTCCAGTACAGAGGATTATCACACAGTGAGCGGTCAGTCATAGAGATCTATTGTGTCCAGTACAGAGGATTATCACACAGTGAGAGGTCAGTCATAGAGCTCTATTGTGTCCAGTACAGAGGATTATCACACAGTGAGAGGTCAGTCATAGAGATCCATTGTGTCCAGTACAGAGGATTATCACACAGTGAGAGGTCAGTCATAGAGATCTATTGTGTCCAGTACAGGGGATTATCACACAGTGAGAGGTCAGTCATAGAGATCCATGGTGTCCAGTACAGAGGATTATCACACAGTGAGAGGTCAGTCATAGAGATCTATTGTGTCCAGTACAGAGGATTATCACACAGTGAGCGGTCAGTCATAGAGATCCATGGTGTCCAGTACAGAGGATTATCACACAGTGAGAGGTCAGTCATAGAGATCTATTGTGTCCAGTACAGAGGATTATCACACAGTGAGAGGTCAGTCAGATATCTATTGTGTCCAGTACAGAGGGTTATCACACAGTGAGAGGTCAGTCATAGAGATCCATTGTGTCCAGTACAGAGGATTATCACACAGTGAGAGGTCAGTCATAGAGATCCATTGTGTCCAGTACAGAGGATTATCACACAGTGAGAGGTCAGTCATAGAGATCTATTGTGTCCAGTACAGAGGGTTATCACACACTGAGAGGTCAGTCATACGGATCCATTGTGTCCAGTACAAAGGATTATCACACAGTGAGAGGTCAGTCATAGAGATCTATTGTGTGCAGTACAGAGGGTTATCACACAGTGAGAGGTCAGTCATAGAGATCTATTGTGTCCAGTACAGAGGATTATCACACAGTGAGAGGTCAGTCATAGAGATCTATTGTGTCCAGTACAAAGGATTATCACACAGTGAGAGGTCAGTCATAGAGATCTATTGTGTCCAGTACAGAGGATTATCACACAGTGAGAGGTCAGTCATAGAGATCTATTGTGTCCAGTACAAAGGATTATCACACAGTGAGAGGTCAGTCATAGAGATCTATTATGTCCAGTACAGAGAATTATCACACAGTGAGAGGTCAGTCATAGAGATCTATTGTGTCCAGTACAGAGGGTTATCACACAGTGAGAGGTCGGTCATAGAGATCTATTGTGTCCAGTACAGAGGTGTTATCACACAGTGAGAGGTCAGTCATAGAGATCCATTGTGTCCAGTACAGAGGGTTATCACACAGTGAGAGGTCAGTCATAGAGATCCATTGTGTCCAGTACAGAGGGTTATCACACAGTGAGAGGTCAGTCATAGAGATCCATTGTGTCCAGTACAGAGGATTATCACACAGTGAGAGGTCAGTCAGATATCTATTGTGTCCAGTACAGAGGGTTATCACACAGTGAGAGGTCAGTTATAGAGATCCATTGTGTCCAGTACAGAGGGTTATCACACAGTGAGAGGTCAGTCATAGAGATCTATTGTGTCCAGTACAGAGGATTATCACTCAGTGAGAGGTCAGTCATAGAGATCTATTGTGTCCAGTACAGAGGATTATCACACAGTGAGTGGTCAGTCATAGAGATCTATTGTGTCCAGTACAGAGGATTATCACACAGTGAGAGGTCATTCATAGAGATCCATTGTGTCCAGTACAGAGGGTTATCACACAGTGAGAGGTCAGTCATAGAGATCTATTGTGTCCAGTACAGAGGATTATCACACAGTGAGAGGTCAGTCATAGAGATCCATTGTGTCCAGTACAGAGGATTATCACTCAGTGAGAGGTCAGTCATAGAGATCCATTATGTCCAGTACAGAGGATTATCACACAGTGAGAGGTCAGTCATAGAGATCTATTGTGTCCAGTACAGAGGATTATCACACAGTGAGAGGTCAGTCATAGAGATACAGTGTGTCCAGTACAGAGGATTATCACACAGTGAGAGGTCAGTCATAGAGCTCTATTGTGTCCAGTACAGAGGATTATCACACAGTGAGAGGTCAGTCATAGAGATCCATTGTGTCCAGTACAGAGGATTATCACACAGTGAGAGGTCAGTCATAGAGATCTATTGTGTCCAGTACAGAGGATTATCACACAGTGAGAGGTCAGTCATAGAGATCCATTGTGTCCAGTACAGAGGATTATCACACAGTGAGCGGTCAGTCATAGAGGTATATTGTGTCCAGTACAGAGGATTATCACACAGTGAGAGGTCAGTCATAGAGATCCATTGTGTCCAATACAGAGGATTATCACTCAGTGAGAGGTCAGTCATAGAGATCCATTATGTCCAGTACAGAGGATTATCACACAGTGAGAGGTCAGTCATAGAGATCCATTATGTCCAGTACAAAGGATTATCACACAGTGAGAGGTCAGTCATAGAGATCTATTGTGTCCAGTACAGAGGATTATCACACAGTGAGAGGTCAGTCAGAGATCTATTGTGTCCAGTACAGAGGATTATCACACAGTGAGAGGTCAGTCATAGAGATCTATTGTGTCCAGTACAGAGGATTATCACACAGTGAGAGGTCAGTCATAGAGATCTTTTGTGTCCAATACAGAGGATTATCACACAGTGAGAGGTCAGTCAGAGATCCATTATGTCCAGTACAGAGGATTATCACACAGTGAGAGGTCAGTCATAGAGATCTATTGTGTCCAGTACAGAGGATTATCACACAGTGAGAGGTCAGTCATAGAGATCTATTGTGTCCAGTACAGAGGATTATCACACAGTGAGAGGTCAGTCATAGAGATCTATTGTGTCCAGTACAGAGGGTTATCACACAGTGAGAGGTCAGTCATAGAGGTCTATTGTGTCCAGTACAGAGGATTATCACACAGTGAGCGGTCAGTCATAGAGATCCATTGTGTCCAATACAGAGGATTATCACACAGTGAGAGGCCAGTCAGAGATCCATTATGTCCAGTACAGAGGATTATCACACAGTGAGAGGTCAGTCATAGAGATCTATTGTGTCCAGTACAGAGGGTTATCACACAGTGAGAGGTCAGTCATAGAGATCTATTGTGTCCAGTACAGAGGGTTATCACACAGTGAGAGGTCAGTCATAGAGATCTATTGTGTTCAGTACAGAGGATTATCACACAGTGAGAGGTCAGTCATAGAGATCTATTGTGTCCAGTACAGAGGATTATCACACAGTGAGAGGTCAGTTAGTAACGGCTGTAGAATAGTTTTATCGACCTGCAGTCTGATTGTCCAGAGTGATGTGCATGGCAGAGACATGATGGAAGTTCAGTTTTATCACTTCAGTTATATATATAAAATCACTGTTCGGTGCTAGTGCAAACACAGTTGTCCGTTCATTACAGTTAAAGTATTCCCAGTGATTGGTTATTCCCTCGGTGATTGGATTTATCTGAAATTATCAATACTAAAGAATTACCTTCCCAAATATGCTCACTCTGTTGGGATCAATAAATGGCTTCTTCAATAACCATCTGTGAGGACAGAGAGAAATACTGTGAGTGGAAGGTGAGGCGACCCTTCACAAACACACACACACACACACACACAATCACACACCCACGTGCAGACACACAGACACACAGACAGACAGACACACACAGACACACAGTCACACACACACACAATCACACACCCACGTGCAGACACACAGACACACACACAGACAGACACACACAGACACACAGTCACACACACACACACAGTCACACACCCACATGCAGACACACAGACACACCCACATGCAGACACATAGACACACAGTCACACACACAGTCACACACCCAATAAGGATATCCACCCACATAGAACAGGAATGTGTGTCCCTAATACATTACTACACTGGGTTCATTACCTCTAGATTATATCTCTATTAATACAGTGAGTGTGTATGTGTGTGTATATATTATATATATATTTCAGGGCTCAAAATTTCCACTCACCACTAGCCAATGGCGAGTAGAAATTCAGCCCTGGTGGGTATGTTATGGATTGCAGTGGCGATTAACTTTTCAGGTCTGGCTAGTAGCAAAGGACTTACAATTATAAGCCCCCTCTCCCTCCCTCAACTCCCTCCATCACCTGAACCGAGTGTTCTTTAAACGTCAGTGTTTCCTCACAGCTCTAGATTGAGAGAGAGTGAGCACTATGCTTGTATCCACCCAAATGGCTAAGGGCAGGGCAATGGGGGGAATCTAGGAAAAGCAAGAATGTAAGAAATGTGTGGCTTCATCTTTATGGTTCCCACTGTGGCTGCACTTCCTGCACTGCCCTAGGAATGGTCTTAATGTGTGTAAATAAGTGTGTCTGTGTGTATATTTGTGTGTGTCTGTGTGTGTATATTTATGTGTGTGTGTATATATACACCCCTGGACCCAGAGAAAGGATCAGGAATTCTCACTCTACTGCAGCTATTTGGTCCTTTACTTCCACAGAGCCAAGTCCTCTATGAACTTCCTGCAGGATCTTCAGTCCCTGAAATCCACTGCCGCGGCCATCAAATCGAGCCACAATGACGTTATTGGAATTGATGAGTATGGAATCCCAGTCTATATGGAACTTGTCAGTCACTAGTTGGCTGCCAGGGGTTTCGTCTCTGTAAGAGAAGACAAATAAATGGTTGTGCTGCCCTAATCACAAAATGCATGGATCGTACTCACCAAAACATATCATGGATGAGACCTACTCATATAACCACTCAGTGGATAGGTCCTAATTACTTAACCACACAATGGATGGGTTCTACTGGTCTGTGGATGGGTTCTACGACCTATCTACAAAATATATTCTACTTACCAAACCATATCATGGATGAGTCCTACTCATATAACCACTCAGTGGATAAGTCCTAATTACCTAACCACACAATGGATGGGTTCTACTGACCTATCCACAAAATGGATTCTACTCACCAAACCATATCATGGATGGGTCCTACTCACGTAACCACTCAATGGACAAGTCCTAATGACCTATTCCCACAATAGATGGGTCCTACTGACCCAATCACACAATGTATAGGTCCTACTGACCCAACTACACAATGTCTCCAAAATCAGGGGTCTTCAACAGGAAGGTCACTTGTTACTGGCAACTTTTAAGATAACAGTAAGTAGCTCTATCCACTACAATCAGGTATCAAGCTATCTGGCCATCAGAAACAGGTCCAATGACTGAAATGTGCTCACTGATTGGCTGCAGCTAATCTGGGCACATCTTTCATCAATGGTACCTACACAGTAGGAGCCAATCAGAAAGCTGACAGTAGGTCTCACAGCATTTTCTGTCCCACTGCTGTAATAGCCCTTGTAGCCACTTGCTTTACAGGTTAGTCTGCGATGCTTATACTTATGTACAGTGTAGTAACTACAGGGGTGCAGAGGGAGCAGTTATGTTGGGGTCCAGAATCCAACCTCTGCCCCAGTGTCCAATAGGTTCTAGAAATGCCACTGAAAATATTTGAGTTTGAGGGCCCACAATATGTTTGCACTGGGGTTCTCCAATGACGAGTTTCACAGCTGGTTATTTATTAAGTGTTGGGCGCAGTATGGGATGGCAAAGTGGGTGATAGATTATGGGTCAGCGCAACTCCATATTCACTCCTACTGAAACAAAAGTGTCAGGCGTTACACACTAAAATGTTTTAATAAATCCCTCTAATAACTATAAATAGGCATAGTGATATGGGATAGTGCCCTTAAGGATGGGAAGGCTGTTTCGATCAGAAAATCTGGGATTTGCTGGAGAGCCACAGGTTTTGTCTTCTGTAATGCAAGTGGATTTCTTCTGATAAAAATGATAATAGTACCAGAATTGTATGTCCTTGAGATTCATGAAGGTCACTTATTTCCTGTGCAGCACTTTGTTATTGGAAGATGAAGGAAGGAACAAAGATGTGTCATTACCATGTGTCACAGTGACATGACCGGATGTGCCATTACTATATATGTCACAGTGACATCACCGGATGTGCCATTACTATATGTCACAGTAACATTACCGGACATGTCATTACCATGTGTCACAGTGACATCCCCAGATGTGCCATTGCTATATATGTCACAGTGACATCACTGGATGTGCCATTGCTATATGTCAGTGACATCACTGGATGTGAAATTGCTATATGTCACAGTGACATCACTGGATGTGAAATTGCTATATGTCACAGTGACATCACTGGATGTGCCATTGCTATATGTCACAGTGACATCACTGGATGTGCCATTGCTATATGTCAGTGATATCACCGGATGCACAATTACTATATGTCATAGTGACATCACTATATGTGACATTACTATATGTCACAGTGACATCACTAGATGCACCATTACTATATGTCACAGTGATATTACTAGATGCGCCATTACTATATGTCACCGTGACATCACTAGATGCGCCATTACTATATATGTCATAGTGACATCACCGGATGTGACATTACTATATATGTCACAGTGACATCACTAGATGCGCCATTACTATATGTCACTGTGACATCACTAGATGAACCAATGTGCCAGTACATAACATTTTATGTCACTGACTATACTTTGTTTTCTCCCATCTTTACTTTTTTTTTTTGTCCGACACCTGACCTATGTGGTTCTCGATTTCCGTGAATTTTCTGGCCAGTGACCAAAGAAGAACAATGATACAATGTAAAACAGTAGCTGCAGCACCATGTGCTGTGTAAACTATACGCCATCTTCTTTATATTGTATCACTATACCTGCAGTACTCATTGTGCAATGTATACTATCTACTTTACATTGTATCACTATCCCTGCAGTACTCAGTGCTCTGTATACTGTATACTATCTACTTTACATTGTATCACTATCCCTGCAGTACTCAGTGCACTGTATACTGTATACTATCTTCTTTACATTGTATGACTATCCCTGCAGTACTCAGTGCTCTGTATACTGTACACTATCTTCTTTACATTGTATCACTATCCCTGTGGCACTCAGTGCTCTGTATACTGTATACTATCTTCTTTACATTGTATCACTATCCCTGCAGTACTCAGTGCTCTGTATACTGTATACTATCTTCTTTACATTGTATCACTATCCCTGCAGTACTCAGTGCTCTGTATACTGTATACTATCTTCTTTACATTGTATCACTATCCCTGCAGTACTCAGTGCTCTGTATACTGTATACTATCTTCTTTACATTGTATCACTATCCCTGCAGTACTCAGTGCTCTGTATACTGTATACTGTCTTCTTTACATTGTATCACTATCCCTGCAGCACTCAGTGCTCTGTATACTGTATACTATCTTCTTTACATTGTATCACTATCCCTGCAGCACTCAGTGCTCTGTATACTGTATACTATCTTCTTTACATTGTATCACTATCCCTGCAGTACTCAGTGCTCTGTATACTGTATACTATCTTCTTTACATTGTATCACTATCCCTGCAGTACTCAGTGCTCTGTATACTGTCTTCTTTACATTGTATCACTATCCCTGCACCACTCAGTGCTCTGTATACTGTATACTGTCTTCTTTACATTGTATCACTATCCCTGCACCACTCAGTGCTCTGTATAATATCTTCTTTACATTGTATCACTATCCCTGCACCACTCAGTGCTCTGTATAATATCTTCTTTACATTGTATCACTATCCCTGCAGCACTCAGTGCTCTGTATACTGTATACTATCTTCTTTACATTGTATCACTATCCCTGCAGCACTCAGTGTTCTGTATACTGTCTTCTTTACACTGTATCACTATCCCTGCAGTACTCAGTGCTCTGTATACTGTATACTATCTTCTTTACATTGTATCACTATCCCTGCAGCACTCAGTGCTCTGTATACTGTATACTATCTTCTTTACATTGTATCACTATCCCTACAGTACTCAGTGCTCTGTATACTGTATACTATCTTCTTTACATTGTATCACTATCCCTGCAGTACTCAGTGCTCTCTATACTGTATACTATCTTCTTTACATTGTATTACTATCCCTGCAGCACTCAGTGCTCTGTATACTGTATACTATCTTCTTTACATTGTATCACTATCCCTGCACCACTCAGTGCTCTGTATACTATCTTTTTTTGCATTGTATCACTATCCCTGCAGTACTCAGTGCTCTGTATACTGTATACTATCGTCTTTACATTGTATCACTATCCCTGCAGTACTCAGTGCTCGGTATACTATCTTCTTTACATTGTATCACTATCCCTGCAGCACTAAGTGCTCTGTATACTGTATACTATCGTCTTTACATTGTATCACTATCCCTGCAGTACTCAGTGCTCGGTATACTATCTTCTTTACATTGTATCACTATCCCTGCAGCACTAAGTGCTCTGTATACTAAATTCTTTACATTGTATCACTATCCCTGCAGTACTCAGTGCTCTGTATACTATCTTCTTTACATTGTATCACTATCCCTGCAGTACTCAGTGCTCTGTATACTGTATACTATCTTCTTTACATTGTATCACTATCCCTGCAGCACTCAGTGCTCTGTATACTGTATACTATCTTCTTTACATTGTATCACTATCCCTGCAGTACTCAGTGCTCTGTATACTGTATACTATCTTCTTTACATTGTATCACTATCCCTGCAGCACTCAGTGCTCTGTATACTGTATACTATCTTCTTTACATTGTATCACTATCCCTGCAGTACTCAGTGCTCTGTATACTGTATACTATCTTCTTTACATTGTATCACTATCCCTGCAGTACTCAGTGCTCTGTATACTGTCTTCTTTACATTGTATCACTATCCCTGCAGTACTCAGTGCTCTGTATACTATCTTCTTTACATTGTATCACTATCCCTGCAGTACTCAGTGCTCTGTATACTATCTTCTTTACATTGTATCACTATTCCTACAGCACTAAGTGCTCTGTATACTGTATATTATCTTCTTTACATTGTATCACTATCCCTGCAGTACTCAGTGCTCTGTATACTGTATATTATCTTCTTTACATTGTATCACTATCCCTGCAGTACTCAGTGCTCTGTATACTGTATACTATCTTCTTTACATTGTATCACTATCCCTGCAGTACTCAGTGCTCTGTATACTGTATACTATCTTCTTTACATTGTATCACTATCCCTGCAGTACTCAGTGCTCTGTATACTGTATACTATCTTCTTTACATTGTATCACTATCCCTGCAGTACTCAGTGCTCTGTATACTGTATACTATCTTCTTTACATTGTATCACTATCCCTGCAGTACTCAGTGGTCTGTATACTGTATACTATCTTCTTTACATTGTATCACTATCCCTGCAGTACTCAGTGCTCTGTATACTATATACTGTCTTCTTTACATTGTATCACTATCCCTGCAGTACTCAGTGCTCTGTATACTGTATACTATCTTCTTTACATTGTATCACTATCCCTGCAGCACTCAGTGCTCTGTATACTGTATACTATCTTCTTTACATTGTATCACTATCCCTGCAGCACTCAGTGCTCTGTATACTGTATACTATCTTCTTTACATTGTATCACTATCCCTGCAGTACTCAGTGCTCTGTATACTGTATACTATCTTCTTTACATTGTATCACTATCCCTGCACCACTCAGTGCTCTGTATACTGTATACTCTCTTCTTTACATTGTATCACTATCCCTGCAGTACTCAGTGCTCTGTATACTGTATACTGTCTTCTTTACATTGTATCACTATCCCTGCAGTACTCAGTGCTCTGTATACTGTATACTATCTTCTTTACATTGTATCACTATCCCTGCAGCACTCAGTGCTCTGTATACTGTACACTATCTTCTTTACATTGTATCACTATCCCTGCAGTACTCAGTGCTCTGTATACTGTATACTGTCTTCTTTACATTGTATCACTATCCCTGCAGTACTCAGTGCTCTGTATACTGTATACTGTCTTCTTTACATTGTATCACTATCCCTGCAGCACTCAGTGCTCTGTATACTATCTTCTTTACATTGTATCACTATCCCTGCAGCACTCAGTGCTCTGTATACTATCTTCTTTACACTGTATCACTATCCCAGCAGCACTCAGTGCTCTGTATACTGTATACTATCTTCTTTACATTGTATCACTATCCCTGCAGCACTCAGTGCTCTGTATACTGTATACTATCTTCTTTACATTGTATCACTATCCCTACAGTACTCAGTGCTCTGTATACTGTATACTATCTTCTTTACATTGTATCATTATCCCAGCAGTACTCAGTGCTCTGTATACTGTACACTATCTTCTTTACATTGTATCACTATCCCTGTGGCACTCAGTGCTCTGTATACTGTATACTATCTTCTTTACATTGTACCACTATCCCTGCAGTACTCAGTACTCTGTATACTATCTTCATTACATTGTATCAATATCCCTGCACCACTTATTGCTCTGTATACTATCTTCTTTATATTGTATCACTATCCCTGCAGTACTCAGTGCTGCGTATACTGTATACTATCTTCTTTACATTGTACCACTATCCCTGCAGTACTCAGTACTCTGTATACTGTATACTATCTTCTTTACATTGTACAACTATCCCTGCAGTACTCAGTACTCTGTATACTGTATACTATCTTATTTACATTGTATCACTATCCTTGCAGTACTCAGTGACTGTGTATGAAGTAGGAGTGTGGAATTCTAGTAGTGACAGTGTGTATAAAGTAGGAGTGAGGAATTCTAGCAGTGACAGTGTGTGTATACAGTAGGAGTGTGGAGTTCTAGTAGCGACAGTGCGTGTATAAAGTAGGAGTGTGGAATTCTAGTAGCGACAGTGTGTGTATAAAGTAGGAGTGTGGAATTCTAGTAGTGACAGTGTGTGTATACAGTAGGAGTGTGGAGTTCTAGTAGTGACAGTGTGTGTATAGAGTAGGAGTGTGGAATTCTAGTAGTGACAGTGTGTGTATAAAGTAGGAGTGTGGAATTCTAGCAGTGACAGTGTGTGTATACAGTAGGAGTGTGGAGTTCTAGTAGCGACAGTGTGTGTATAAAGTAGGAGTGTGGAATTCTAGTAGTGACAGTGTGTGTATAAAGTAGGAGTGTGGAATTCTAGTAGTGACAGTGTGTGTATAAAGTAGGAGTGTGGAATTCTAGTAGTGACAGTGTGTGTATAGAGTAGGAGTGTGGAATTCTAGTAGTTACAGTGTGTGTATAAAGTAGGAGTGTGGAATTCTAGTAGTGACAGTGTGTGTATAAAGTAGGAGTGTGGAATTCTAGTAGTGACAGTGTGTATATTAAGTAGGATTGAGGAATTCTAGTAGTGACAGTGTGTGAATAAAGTAGGAGTGTGGAATTCTAGTAGTGACAGTGTGTGTATAAAGTATGAGTGTGGAATTTTAGTAGTGACAGTGTGTGTATATAGTAGGTGTGTGGAATTCTAGCAGTGACAGTGTGTGTATAAAGTAGGAGTGTGGAATTCTAGTAGTGACAGTGTGTATAAAGTAGGAGAGTGAAATTCTAGTAGATACAGTGTGTGTATAAAGTAGGAGTGTGAAATTCTAGTAGTGATGGTGTGTGTATAAAGTAGGACTGGGGGTTTCTAGTAGTGACAGTGTGTGTATAAAGTAGGAATTTTGAATTCTAGTAGTGACAGTGTGTGTATAAAGAAGGAGTGTGGAATTCTAGTAGTGACAGTGTGTGTATAAAGTAGGAGTGTGGAATTCTAATAGTGAGAGTGTGTGTATAGAGTAGGAGTGTGGAATTCTAGTAGTGACAGTGTGTGTATAAAGTAGGAGTGTGGAATTCTAGTAGTGAGAGTGTGTGTATAGAGTAGGAGTGTGGAATTCTAGTAGTGACAGTGTGTGTATAAAGTAGGAGTGAGGAATTCTAGTAGTGACATTGTGTGTATAAAGTAGGAGTGTGGAATTCTAGTAGTGACAGTGTGTGTATAAAGTAGGAGTGTGGAATTCTAGTAGTGACAGTGTGTATAAAGTAGGAGTGTGGAATTCTAGTAGTGACAGTATGTATAAAGTAGTACTGGGGAATTCTAGTAGTGACAGTGTGTGTATAAAGTAGGAGTGGGGAATTCTAGTAGTGACAGTGTGTGCATAAAGTAGGAGTGTGGAATTCTAGTAGTGACAGTGTGTGTATAAAGTAGGAGTGTGGAATTCTAGTAGTGACAGTGTGTGTATAAAGTAGGAGTGTGGAATTCTAGTAGTTACAGTGTGTGTATAAAGTAGAAGTGTGGAATTCTAGTAGTGACAGTGTGTGTATACAGTATGAGTGGGGAATTCTAGTAGTTACAGTGTGTGTATAAAGTAGGAGTGTGGAATTCTAGTAGTGACAGTGTGTGCATAAAGTAGGAGTGAGGAATTCTAGTAGTTACAGTGTGTGTATAAAGTAGGAGTGTGGAATTCTAGTAGTGACAGTGTGTGTATAAAGTAGGAGTGTGGAATTCTAGTAGTGACAGTGTGTGTATAAAGTAGGAGTGAGGAATTCTAGTAGTGACAGTGTGTGAATAAAGTAGGAGTGTGGAATTCTAGTAGTGACAGTGTGTGTATAAAGTATGAGTGTGGAATTCTAGTAGTGACAGTGTGTGTATAAAGTAGGAGTGAGGAATTCTAGTAGTGACAGCGTGTGTATAAAGTAGGAGTGTGGAATTCTAGTAGTGACAGTGTGTGTATATAAAGTAGGAGTGTGGAATTCTAGTAGTGACAGTGTGTATATAAAGTAGGAGTGAGGAATTCTAGTAGTGACAGTGTATGTATAAAGTAGGAGTGAGGAATTCTAGTAGTGACAGTGTGTGTATAAAGTAGGAGTGTGGAATTCTAGTAGTGACAGTGTGTGTATAAAGTATGAGTGGGGAATTCTAGTAGTGACAGTGTGTGTATAAAGTAGGAGTGTGGAATTCTAGTAGTGACAGTGTGTGTATGAAGTAGGAGTGTGGAATTCTAGTAGTGACAGTGTGTGTATAAAGTAGGAGTGTGGAATTCTAGTAGTGACAGTGTGTGTATAAAGTAGGAGTGTGGAATTCTAGTAGTGACAGTGTGTGTATAAAGTAGGAGTGTGGAATTCTAGTAGTGACAGTGGATGTATAAAGTATGAGTGGGGAATTCTAGTAGTGACAGTGTGTGTATAAAGGAGGAGTGTGGAATTCTAGTAGTGACAGTGTGTGTATAAAGTAGGAGTGAGGAATTCTAGTAGTGACAGTGTGTGTATAAAGTAGGGGTGTGGAATTCTAGTAGTGACAGTGTGTGTATATAGTAGGTGTGTGGAATTCTAGTAGTGACAGTGTGTATAAAGTAGGACTGGGGAATTCTAGTAGTGACAGTGTGTGTATAAAGTAGGAGTGTGGAATTCTAGTAGTGACAGTGTGTGTATAAAGTAGGAGTGAGGAATTCTAGTAGTGACAGTGTGTATATAAAGTAGGAGTGAGGAATTCTAGTAGTGAAAGTGTGTGTATAAAGTAGGAGTGTGGAATTCTAGTAGTGACAGTGTGTATATAAAGTAGGAGTGTGGAATTCTAGTAGTGACAGTGTGTGTATAAAGGAGGACTGGGGAATTCTAGTAGTGACAGTGTGTGTATAAAGTAGGTGTGTGGAATTCTAGTAGTGACAGTGTGTGTATAAAGTAGGAGTGTGGAATTTTAGTAGCGACAGTGTGTGTATAAAGTAGGAGTGTGGGATTTTAGTAGTGACAGTGTGTGTGTATACAGGAGGACTGGGGAGTTCTAGTAGTAACAGTGTGTATCAAGTAGGACAGGGAAATTGTAGTAGTGAAAGTGTGTATAAAGTAGTACTGGGGAATTCTAGAACATAGTGGCGCTATATAAATAAACATATTAATTAATTAATTCAATTAGACGTAAATGAGAAGAAGAAGATATAATTAAACTTACATGATGAGTAGAATTGGGTAATTAGACGTAAATGAGAAGAAGCAGAGATAATTAGACATACATGAGGAGTAGAATGGGATAATTAGACTTACATGAAGAGTAGAATGGGGTAATTAGACTTACATGAGTAGTAGCGAGGGTAATTAGACTTACAGGAGGAGTAGCAGGGGATAATTAGACTTACATGAGTAGTAGCGGGGGTATTTAGACTTACATGAAGAGTAGTGTGGGTAATTGGACTTACATGAGGAGTAGCAGGGGTAATTAGACGTACATGAGGAGTAGAATGGGGTAATTAGACTTACATGAGGAGTAGAATGGGGTAATTGGACTTACCTGAGGAGTAGCAGGGATAATTAGACGTACATGAGGAGTAGTAGGGGAAATTTGACTTACATGAAGAGTAGTGTGGGCAATTAGACTTACATGAGGAGTATCAGGGATAATTAGACTTACATGAGGAGTAGAATGGGGTAATTAGACTTACATGGAGAGTAGAATGGGGTAATTAGACTTACATGAGGAGTAGCGGGGGTAATTAGACTTACATGAAGAGTAGTGTGGGCAATTAGACTTACATGAGGAGTAGCAGGGATAATTAGACTTACATGAGGAGTAGAATGGGGTAATTAGACTTACATGGAGAGTAGAATGGGGTAATTAGACTCACATGAGGAGTAGCAGAGGGTAATAAGATTTACATGAGGAGTAGCAGGGGGTAATTAGACTTACATGAGGAGTAGCAGAGGGTAATAAGATTTACATGAGGAGTAGCAGGGGGTAATTAGACTTACATGAGGAGTAGAATGGGGTAATTAGACTTACATGAGGAGTAGCAGAGGGTAATTAGACTTACATGAGGAGTAGGATAGGGTAATTAGACTTACATGAGGAGTAGCAGGGGATAATTAGACTTACATGAGGAGTAGAATGGGGTAATTAGACTTACATGAAGAGTAGGATAGGATAATTAGACTTACATGAGGAGTAGAATGGGGTAATTAGACTTACATGAGGAGTTGCAGGGATAATTAGACTTACATGAGTAGTAGTAGGGATAATTAGACTTACATGAGTAGTAGTAGGGATAATTAGACTTACATGAGGAGTAGAATGGGGTAATTAGACTTACATGAGTAGTAACAGAGGGTAATTAGACTTACATGAGGAGTAGAATGGGGTAATTAGAGTTACATGAGGAGTAGCAGTGGGTAATTAGAGTTACATGAGGAGTAGAATGGGGTAATTAGACTTACATGAGGAGTAGCAGGGGGTAATTAGACTTACATGAGGAGTAGGATAGGGTAATTAGACTTCCATGAGGAGTAGCAGTGGGTAATTAGACTTACATGAGGAGTAACAGAGGGTAATTAGACTTACATGAGGAGTAGGATAGGATAATTAGACTTACATGAGGGGTAGAATGGGGTAATTAGACTTACATGAGGAGTAGCAGGGGGTAATTAGACTTACATGAGGAGTAGAATGGGGTAATTGGACTTACCTGAGGAGTAGCAGGGATAATTAGACGTACATGAGGAGTAGTAGGGGAAATTTGACTTACACGAGGAGTAGCGGGGGTAATTAGACTTACATGAAGAGTAGTGTGGGCAATTAGACTTACATGGAGAGTAGAATGGGGTAATTAGACTTACATGAGGAGTAGCGGGGGTAATTAGACTTACATGAAGAGTAGTGTGGGCAATTAGACTTACATGAGGAGTAGCAGGGATAATTAGACTTACATGAGGAGTAGAATGGGGTAATTAGACTTACATGGAGAGTAGAATGGGGTAATTAGACTTACATGAGGAGTAGCAGAGGGTAATAAGATTTACATGAGGAGTAGCAGGGGGTAATTAGACTTACATGAGGAGTAGCAGAGGGTAATAAGATTTACATGAGGAGTAGCAGGGGGTAATTAGACTTACATGAGGAGTAGAATGGGGTAATTAGACTTACATGAGGAGTAGCAGAGGGTAATTAGACTTACATGAGGAGTAGAATGGGGTAATTAGACTTACATGAGGAGTAGCAGGCGGTAATTAGACTTACATGAGGAGTAGCAGGGGATAATTAGACTTACATGAGGAGTAGAATGGGGTAATTAGACTTACATGGAGAGTAGAATGGGGTAATTAGACTTACATGAGGAGTAGCAGAGGGTAATAAGATTTACATGAGGAGTAGCAGGGGGTAATTAGACTTACATGAGGAGTAGCAGAGGGTAATAAGATTTACATGAGGAGTAGCAGGGGGTAATTAGACTTACATGAGGAGTAGAATGGGGTAATTAGACTTACATGAGGAGTAGCAGAGGGTAATTAGACTTACATGAGGAGTAGAATGGGGTAATTAGACTTACATGAGGAGTAGCAGGCGGTAATTAGACTTACATGAGGAGTAGAATGGGGTAATTAGACTTACATGAGTAGTAGCAGGGGGTAATTAGACTTACATGAGGAGTAGGATAGGGTAATTAGACTTACATGAGGAGTAGAATGGGGTAATTAGACTTACATGAGGAGTAGCAGGGGATAATTAGACTTACATGAGGAGTAGAATGGGGTAATTAGACTTACATGAAGAGTAGGATAGGATAATTAGACTTACATGAGGAGTAGAATGGGGTAATTAGACTTACATGAGGAGATGCAGGGATAATTAGACTTACATGAGTAGTTGTAGGGATAATTAGACTTACATGAGGAGTAGAATGGGGTAATTAGACTTACATGAGTAGTAACAGAGGGTAATTAGACTTACATGAGGAGTAGAATGGGGTAATTAGAGTTACATGAGGAGTAGCAGTGGGTAATTAGAGTTACATGAGGAGTAGAATGGGGTAATTAGACTTACATGAGGAGTAGCAGGGGGTAATTAGACTTACATGAGGAGTAGGATAGGGTAATTAGACTTCCATGAGGAGTAGCAGTGGGTAATTAGACTTACATGAGGAGTAACAGAGGGTAATTAGACTTACATGAGGAGTAGGATAGGATAATTAGACTTACATGAGGGGTAGAATGGGGTAATTAGACTTACATGGAGAGTAGAATGGGGTAATTAGACTTACATGAGGAGTAGCAGAGGGTAATAAGATTTACATGAGGAGTAGCAGGGGGTAATTAGACTTACATGAGGAGTAGCAGAGGGTAATAAGATTTACATGAGGAGTAGCAGGGGGTAATTAGACTTACATGAGGAGTAGAATGGGGTAATTAGACTTACATGAGGAGTAGCAGAGGGTAATTAGACTTACATGAGGAGTAGAATGGGGTAATTAGACTTACATGAGGAGTAGCAGGCGGTAATTAGATTTACATGAGGAGTAGAATGGGGTAATTAGACTTACATGAGTAGTAGCAGGGGGTAATTAGACTTACATGAGGAGTAGAATGGGGTAATTAGACTTACATGAGGAGTAGCAGGGGATAATTAGACGTACATGAGGAGTAGAATGGGGTAATTAGACTTACATGAAGAGTAGGATAGGATAATTAGACTTACATGAGGAGAAGAATGGGGTAATTAGACTTACATGAGGAGTTGCAGGGATAATTAGACTTACATGAGTAGTAGTTGGGATAATTAGACTTACATGAGGAGTAGAATGGGGTAATTAGACTTACATGAGTAGTAACAGATGGTAATTAGACTTACATGAGGAGTAGAATGGGGTAATTAGAGTTACATGAGGAGTAGCAGTGGGTAATTAGAGTTACATGAGGAGTAGAATGGGGTAATTAGACTTACATGAGGAGTAGGATAGGGTAATTAGACTTCCATGAGGAGTAGCAGTGGGTAATTAGACTTACATGAGGAGTAACAGAGGGTAATTAGACTTACATGAGGAGTAGGATAGGATAATTAGACTTACATGAGGAGTAGAATGGGGTAATTAGACTTCCATGAGGAGTAGGATAGGATAATTAGGCTTACATGAGGAGTAGAATGGGGTAATTAGACTTACATGAGGAGTAGCAGGGGTAATTAGACTTACATGAGGAGTAGAATGGGGTAATTAGAGTTACATGAGGAGTAGCAGAGGGTAATTAGACTTACATGAGGAGTAGAATGGGATAATTAGACTTACATGAAGAGTAGAATGGGGTAATTAGACTTACATGATGAGTAGCAGGGGGTAATTAGACTTACATGAGGAGTAGCAGGGGGTACTGGTTCTGCTCGGTGAAATCTCGTGGAAGTGACAGTCGGAGAGGAAGCTCTAAACACAAAGATATTAAATGTTTTATACATTGGAGCAATTTGTTTTCTTTGTTTCCTAAAGTAGCTCAGGGGGTAAGGAAACCGGTTTGTCGTTTACCATAATCTTCTATATGAATCATCTTTATTTCAGTCTTGAAGATCTTTTTCTGTGAAAATGCTTCTCTGGATGCGGAATTGCTTTCTATAGTATAAAAATCTGCAGAAATGAAAGAGAAATTAACAGCACGAATATAAAATATTTAACAGTATTAATGTCTCAGTGAATGGACTTTTATAGGAGCTTCAAGAGCCCATTAGTTGGTGATTATGGGAGTAAATTCACATTCCAATGAAATGTCCATTGTTTAGATTATCTCCTAGTCATTGAGGACATCAGTATGGTCCAAAAACACAGCCTATCTCCAACTCCATTTGTCTGAGAGCCCTGATGTTGTGTTCAGATGTTTTCATATATAAAAGATTCATAATGGAGACTTGGAAATGTCTGTAGTAAATACAAATCTTCCCTTGTACAAAATAAATATCTGTTCATGATGGTGCTGATTGGAAAGGCACGAGAGAGGAGATGTCTGCAGCCTTGTTATATGGCGAATCGGTGGGTTATCTCATGTTCTCTCACCATTTCACACGCACTGTTTAAAGGAACAATAAAGGAACTACTAAAATACAACTGGATATGTGCTTTTCCTTAAAGGCTGACTATACCCCACTAATAAGAGCCTCTTATTTGGTTTTACAGAATGACTTGTTTAGGTAAATGTCCTTCACACAGTGGTCAGTTACATCTATACAGTTTATTTTGTGCCTTTTATATCCACTTTAGTGCATGACTAGTTTTTTTCTGCTTAAACTCTGGTCAGATTGATAAAATACTTGTGTCCTTTACAACTCATTCAGGTCTGGTGAAACCCACTATTTGCTATGAGGAGGGGTCATGCTATATTTTATACATACACATTTCTATCCACCCATCTCATATCTCCACCCATCTCATATTTCCACCCATCTCATATCCCCACCTACCTCATATCCCCACCCACTTCATATCCCCACCAATCTCATATTGCCACCCATCTCATGTTGCCACCCATCTCATATTGCCATCCATCTCATATCGCCATCCATCTCACATCACCACCCATCTCATATCTCCACCACTCTCATATCCCCACCCACCTCATATCCCCACCTACCTCATATCCCCAACCATCTCATATCCCCACCCATCTATTGGATCTCAAAAGTCTACACACCCTTATTGAAATCGCAGCTTTTGTTGATTTAAGGCTGAAATCAAGACAAATTATGTGAAACCATTTTTCTCCTTTAATAAGATCTAGTAAACGGAAATATCTGGAAAGATAATTAAAAATAAAAAAAACTGTCAAAGCTTTTGTTGCATTGATGTGCAGACCCATTAATTCTGTGTGGAAACCGTGTTTTTGTGATAACAGTAGTACATCTATTTAGACTCTATCAGCCCAGCAGACCCGGATTATACACTTTAATTCTTCTCTTCTTTACAGAATAGTTCAAGAATAGTCGGATTATGAGGGGACCTACTGTACACGGCCCTCTGTAGGTCAGTCCACAGATTGTGTGGGTACCCTGTGTACACAGCCCTCTGTAGGTCAGTCTACAGACTGAGGGGACCTTCTGTAAACAGCCCTCTATAGGTCAGTCCACAGATTGTGAGGGGACCTTCTGTACACAGCCCTCTGTAGGTCAGTCCACAGATTGTGAGGGGACCTTCTGTACACAGCCCTCTGTAGGTCAGTCCACAGATTGTGTGGGTACCCTGTGTACACAGCCCTCTGTAGGTCAGTCTACAGATTGAGGGGACCTTCTGTACACAGCCCTCTGTAGGTCAGTCTACAGATTGAGGGGACCTTCTGTACACAGCCCTCTGTAGGTCAGTCCAGACATTGTGAGGGTACCTGTGTACACAGCCCTCTGTAGGTCAGTGCACTGATTTGCTGTAGGAATGAGGCCCAGCACAGAATTGACCATTCAAGGACATTGGTCTTTTTGTAATCCATTACCTGGTTGATTTGGCAGTGCAATTCAGTTTGCTGTCAGGTTTAAATATGAAATTATTCTTTAACTTCAGCTTTTTGGCAGAGGGCAGCAGGTTTTGTTCAAAAATATTTTGTTATTTTGAGCTATTCAAGTTTCCTCTATCCTGACCAGAGTGCCTGTCTTGGCTGAAGAGAAGAAGCCCCATAGTCAATGCTGCCGCCACCAAGCTAGACAGTAGGCTTTGTGCTCTTTGGGTCATGAGCTCTGTTGGCTTTGTGCCAAACATAACTTTTGGAATTAAAAAGTTCTACCTTGGAATCAGACCATGAAACTTTTTTTCTCCTGTATTTGGGAGACTGAATGTGCCTTATTATTAAATGTATACTGTCTTTGGTGAAATTGCTTCTGTCCTGTCACCCTACCCCACAGCTCAGACTAGTGGATAACACGTTAAATGGATGTAATATGCCTGGACCGGCCAGACACTGCCATAAACTCCTGCCGCTCCCTTAAGTTTACTGTTGCCCTATTGATAGCCTCGCTCCCTTTCTCTTTGACTAATTTTGGAGGGACGTCCTGATCTTTGCAATGTCCTGGTGGTACCGTATTTCCTTCACTTGTTAATGTTGGTCTTCACAGTGTTCCATGGTAAAAGTAATATGTAATATGAGTCCTTTTATATCTCTCTCCTGATATGAACCTTTCAGCAATAAGATCCTGTAGATTGTCTGTCCTTCTGGACAGAATTGTGTGACATTTACAAACAATAGACCTTCAAGGAAATCTTACAGAGACAGCTGATTTTATTTATATTAATCAGAATCACTTAAGATGAAGTCAGGTGAAGGCACATTACCTTTGTACATGATATGGGAAGGGATTGGTTATGTCTGTGAAGGATATGCACAATTATAAAACCAAATTAGACACTGTTTTTTATTTTTCCCCAAGATATAATCAATTTGGATTTTGCTGAATTATTTTTTCATCTTCTTAAATGTGAAAAACGGTCTGACTTGATTTGTTTATATAACTATTCATATAAAATGAGCCCAGCTTCTATTTTGGTGTCAGCCACACATAGAAATAACAGAAAGGAGAAGATATGTAAATTAATCTTTTCTGATCTCAGAGGGATGGCTGAGTGCAATGCGAACACACACCACTTGTCAAACACGCGCCACCAATTTGCTTCATTTGCCCCAGTACACAAGAAGGGAGTGCAGAGAGGAAAACCCTTCTGTCCGTATCACACAACAAGTGCAGAGAGGAAACCCTTCTGTCCATATCACACAAAAAGTACAGAGAGGAAACTCTTCTGTCCATATCACACAACAAGTGTAGAGAGGAAACCCTTCTGTCCGTATCACACAACAAGTACAGAGAGGAATCCCTTCTGTCCGTATCACACAACAAGTGTAGAGAGGAAACCCTTCTGTCCGTATCACACAACAAGTGCAGAGAGGAAACCCTTCCGTCCATATCACACAACAAGTGCAGAGAGGAAACCCTTCTGTCCATATCACACATCAAGTGCAGGGAGAAAAACCCTTCTGTCCATATCACACAACAAGTGCAGGGAGGAAAACCCTTCTGTCCATATCACACTTCAAGTGCAGGGAGAAAAACCCTTCTGTCCATATAACACAACAAGTGCAGAGAGGAAACCCTTCTGTCCATATCACACAACAAGCGTAGAGAGGAAACCCTTCTGTCCATATCACACAACAAGTGTAGAGAGGAAACCCTTCTGTCCATATCACACAACAAGTGCAGAGAGGAAACCCTTCTGTCCATATCACACAACAAGTACAGAGAGGAAACTCTTCTGTCCATATCACACAACAAGTGTAGAGAGGAAACCATTCTGTCCATATCACACAACAAGTGCAGAGAGGAAACCCTTCTGTCCATATCACACAACAAGTGCAGAGAGGAAACCCTTCTGTCCATATCACACAACAAGTGCAGAGAGGAAACACTTCTGTCCATATCACACAAGAAGTGCAGAGAGGAAACCCTTCTGTCCATATCACACAAGAAGTGCAGAGAGGAAACCCTTCTGTCCATATCACACAACAAGTGCAGGGAGGAAAACCCTTCTGTCCATATCACACAACAAGTGTAGAGAGGAAACCCTTCTGTCCATATCACACTTCAAGTGCAGGGAGAAAAACCCTTCTGTCCATATCACACAACAAATGCAGAGAGGAAACCCTTCTGTCCATATCACACAACAAGTAAAGAGAGGAAACCCTTCTGTCCGTATCACACAACAAATGCAGAGAGGAAACACTTCTGTCCATATCACACAACAAGTGTAGAGAGGAAACACTTCTGTCCATATCACACAACAAGTGCAGACAGGAAACTCTTCTGTTCATATCACACAACAAGTGTAGAGAGGAAACACTTCTGTCCATATCACACAACAAATGCAGAGAGGAAACACTTCTGTCCATATCACACAACAAGTGCAGAGAGGGAACCCTTCTGTCCATATCACACAACAAGTGCAGAGAGGACACCCTTCTGTCCATATCACACAACAAGTACAGAGAGGAAACCCTTCTGTCCATATCACACAACAAGTGCAGAGAGGAAACCCTTCTGTCCATATCACACAACAAGTGTAGAGAGGAAACCCTTCTGTCCATATCACACAACAAATGCAGAGAGGAAACACTTCTGTCCATATCACACAACAAGTGCAGAGAGGAAACCCTTCTGTCCGTATCACACAACAAGTACAGAGAGGAAACCCTTCTGTCCGTATCACACAACGAGTGCAGAGAGGAAACACTTCTGTCCATATCACACAACAAGTGTAGAGAGGAAACACTTCTGTCCATATCACACAACAAGTGTAGAGAGGAAACCCTTCTGTCCGTATCACACAACAAGTGTAGAGAGGAAACCCTTCTGTCCATATCACACAACAAGTGTAGAGAGGAAACCCTTCTGTCCATATCACACAACAAGTGTAGAGAGGAAACCCTTCTGTCCATATCACACAACAAGTGTAGAGAGAAAACCCTTCTGTCCATATCACACAACAAGTGCAGAGAGGAAACCCTTCTGTCCATATCACACAACAAGTGTAGAGAGGAAACCCTTCTGTCCATATCACACAACAAGTGTAGAGAGGAAACCCTTCTGTCCATATCACACAACAAATGCAGAGAGGAAACACTTCTGTCCATATCACACAACAAGTACAGAGAGGAAACCCTTCTGTCCGTATCACACAACAAGTGTAGAGAGGAAACCCTTCTGTCCATATCACACAACAAGTACAGAGAGGAAATCCTTCTTTCCATATCACACAACAAGTGCAGAGAGGGAACCCTTCTGTCCATATCACACAACAAGTACAGAGAGGAAACCCTTCTGTCCGTATCACACAACAAGTGTAGAGAGGAAACCCTTCTGTCCATATCACACAACAAGTACAGAGAGGAAACCCTTCTGTCCGTATCACACAACAAGTGTAGAGAGGAAACCCTTCTGTCCATATCACACAACAAGTACAGAGAGGAAACCCTTCTGTCCGTATCACACAACAAGTGTAGAGAGGAAACACTTCTGTCCATATCACACAACAAGTGCAGAGAGGAAACCCTTCTGTCCGTATCACACAACAAGTACAGAGAGGAAATCCTTCTGTCCATATCACACAACAAGTGCAGAGAGGGAACCCTTCTGTCCATATCACACAACAAGTGTAGAGAGGAAACCCTTCTGTCCATATCACACAACAAGTGTAGAGAGGAAACCCTTCTGTCCATATCACACAACAAGTACAGAGAGGAAACCCTTCTGTCCGTATCACACAACAAGTGTAGAGAGGAAACACTTCTGTCCATATCACACAACAAGTACAGAGAGGAAACCATTCTGTCCGTATCACACAACAAGTGTAGAGAGGAAACACTTCTGTCCATATCACACAACAAGTGCAGAGAGGAAACCCTTCTGTCCGTATCACACAACAAGTGTAGAGAGGAAACACTTCTGTCCATATCACACAACAAGTACAGAGAGGAAACCCTTCTGTCCGTATCACACAACAAGTGTAGAGAGGAAACCCTTCTGTCCATATCACACAACAAGTACAGAGAGGAAACCCTTCTGTCCGTATCACAAAACAAGTGTAGAGAGGAAACACTTCTGTCCATATCACACAACAAGTGCAGAGAGGAAACCCTTCTGTCCGTATCACACAACAAGTGTAGAGAGGAAACCCTTCTGTCCATATCACACAACAAGTACAGAGAGGAAATCCTTCTGTCCATATCACACAACAAGTGCAGAGAGGGAACCCTTCTGTCCATATCACACAACAAGTGTAGAGAGGAAACCCTTCTGTCCATATCACACAACAAGTGTAGAGAGGAAACCCTTCTGTCCATATCACACAACAAGTACAGAGAGGAAACCCTTCTGTCCGTATCACACAACAAGTGTAGAGAGGAAACACTTCTGTCCATATCACACAACAAGCGCAGAGAGGAAACCCTTCTGTCCGTATCACACAACAAGTGCAGAGAGGAAACCCTTCTGTCCATATCACACAACAAGTGTAGAGAGGAAACACTTCTGTTCATATCACACAACAAGTGCAGAGAGGGAACCCTTCTGTCCGTATCACACAACAAGTGCAGAGAGGAAACCCTTCTGTCCATATCACACAACAAGTGCAGAGAGGGAACCCTTCTGTCCATATCACACAACAAGTGTAGAGAGGAAACCCTTCTGTCCATATCACACAACAAATGCAGAGAGGAAACCCTTCTGTCCATATCACACAACAAGTGTAGAGAGGAAACACTTCTGTTCATATCACACAACAAGTGCAGAGAGGGAACCCTTCTGTCCATATCACACAACAAGTGTAGAGAGGAAACCCTTCTGTCCATATCACACAACAAATGCAGAGAGGAAACACTTCTGTCCATACCACACAACAAGTGCAGAGAGGAAACCCTTCTGTCCATATCACACAACAAGTACAGAGAGGAAACCCTTCTGTCCATATCACACAACAAGTGCAGAGAGGAAACACTTCTGTCCATATCACACAACAAGTACAGAGAGGAAACCCTTCTGTCCATATCACACAACAAATGCAGAGAGGAAACACTTCTGTCCATATCACACAACAAGTGCAGAGAGGAAACCCTTCTGTCCATATCACACAACAAGTGCAGAGAGGAAACCCTTCTGTCCATATCACACAACAAGTGCAGAGAGGAAACCCTTCTGTCCATATCACACAACAAGTGCAGAGAGGAAACCCTTCTGTCCATATCACACAACAAGTGCAGAGAGGAAACCCTTCTGTCCATATCACACAACAAGTGCAGAGAGGAAACCCTTCTGTCCATATCACACAACAAGTGCAGAGAGGAAACCCTTCTGTCCATATCACACATCAAGTGCAGAGAGGAAACCCTTCTGTCCATATCACACAACAAGTGCAGAGAGGAAACCCTTCTGTCCATATCACACAACAAGTGCAGAGAGGAAACCCTTCTGTCCATATCACACAACAAGTGCAGAGAGGAAACCCTTCTGTCCATATCACACAACAAGTGCAGAGAGGAAACCATTCTGTCCATATCACACAACAAGTGCAGAGAGGAAACCCTTCTGTCCGTATCACACAACAAGTACAGAGAGGAAACCCTTCTGTCCGTATCACACAACAAGTACAGAGAGGAAACCCTTCTGTCCGTATCACACAACAAGTGTAGAGAGGAAACCCTTCTGTCCATATCAGACAACAAGTGTAGAGAGGAAACCCTTCTGTCCGTATCACACAACAAGTACAGAGAGGAAACCCTTCTGTCCGTATCACACAACAAGTGTAGAGAGGAAACCCTTCTGTCCGTATCACACAACAAGTGCAGAGAGGAAACCCTTCTGTCCATATCACACAACAAGTGCAGAGAGGAAACCCTTCTGTCCATATCACACAACAAGTAAAGTGAGGAAACCCTTCTGTCCATATCACACAACAAGTGTAGAGAGGAAACCCTTCTGTCCGTATCACACAACAAGTGCAGAGAGGAGACCCTTCTGTCCATATCACACAACAAGTGTAGAGAGGAAACCCTTCTGTGCATATCACACAACAAGAGCAGGAGGGAGCAGGGGTTAGGCTCTAATTCAACCTTCTACTCATGAGCACATCACACACTACCACCCTCACCATGCTCTGCTGTCATCACGAACATTGTGGCTTCACAACAACACCGAAACTCGTCCACTTACTCACCCTCTGAGCCACTCCACCCCGCTGGTATTGTGGTGAGAGCAAGGGGTGGGCACATCACACAGTAAGAGAATCCCGCTGGTATGGTGGTGAGAGCAGGGGGTGGGCAGATCACATGGTAATACACTACACAGCTGGCATGGTGGTGAGAGCAGGGGGTGAGCACATCACATGGTAAGACACTACACCGCTGGCATGGTGGTGAGAGCAGGGGGTGAGCACATCACACGGTAAGTCACTACACCGCTGGCATGGTGGTGAGAGCAGGGGGTGGGCACATCACATGGTAAGACACTACACCGCTGGCATGGTGGTGAGAGCAGGGGGTGAGCACATCACACGGTAAGACACTACACCGCTGGCATGGTGGTGAGAGCAGGGGGTGAGCACATCACACGGTAAGACACTACACCGCTGGCATGGTGATGAGAGCAGGGGGTGAGCACATCACACGGTAAGACACTACACCGCTGGCATGGTGGTGAGAGCAGGGGGTGAGCACATCACATGGTAAGACACTACACCGCTGGCATGGTGGTGAGAGCAGGGGGTGGGCAGATCACATGGTAATACACTACACAGCTGGCATGGTGGTGAGAGCAGGGGGTGAGCACATCACATGGTAAGACACTACACCACTGGTATGGTGGTGAGAGCAGGGGGTGGGCACATCACACGGTAAGACAGCCAGACATGGGAGTGGAAGGAAGATGGATGGGGATTAAAATGGCCAACTCACCCCCTTGCACAAACATTAAACAGATCTTGTGTTCTTATGAAGACTCTCCATTACTACAAATGAACCCCTTGAGGACCACAGGTGAGCAACACGCTGCAAATCAATGTGTTGCCTATCTCTCTGGCCCTCAGTGGGTTAATGTGTGTTACACATACACACACAACACAGCTGGGCCTCAGGAAACAGAAGTGACATTGTGCACACAGACGCACTACAGCAGCGAAATAGGCTTTGTCATGTACCTTTGTGTGCAACACAAATACACAGTCACATACTAACATGCCCAATCTATAAAAATATAAAAACCAATGCACACCGTTCAACACAAACACACACTTGTACACAGAACTTGTTCTGTATCCGTCTAGTCCACACAGTGTTCTGTGTCCCACACACAGGCCTAGTCTGGTCTGGACTCAAACCAACATGTATCTTCCCGAGTCCAACAACACACAAAAGGCCTTGGATTCACTCACCTGTAGGGCTGTTTGTGTTATGTACACGGACAACAGGGACTCCTGGCCCTAAAAAGAAAGATGAAATAAACATCCATGAAATGATATGTTTTGTTAGGATATCTGTACAGAAAGATTCACTGTCTGTTTATCCCCCCACTCCAGATAATATTCTAAAACCTCAGTAGTGGACCAGGGGACAACTCCCCATAAAGACACCAACACAATGCTAAGGTCACATTATGGGGGGACCCCCAGACTGTATTTATTCACACGTACAAGAGCCACCCTGGATAATGAGCTTCACATTATGTTGTACACAAGGTGCCCATTTTCCATTGTTTCCCCTTCTCAGGTTACTTTAGATTTTGATGTTCTGAGACTTGGAACCTGAAGATAAATACATGTGCGCTGTAGACAGTCTAGAACCCTCATTGTTCTGCTATACTGTCTTTGTTCTAGTGGCTCCTCAGGAGACAGGATAATATCACGTCTTAGGACTTAATGCTCGTCTCTTCAACCGCACAGATTCCACCATGATTCAGTCCAACAATTATATTTTATTATAACTTTTACTTGTGGATTGTGCCTTACTCTAACATCTGGGTATGAGCACTTACTGCACCACATCTGGATATCATGTCACCCTGAGGTCACTGGACACACGACCCTCATGTACAATGGACACAAGGCATTATACACAGAGTCAAGTGCAGGAATTCTCACCCAACCCAGCTGCACAGTGGACACTTCCTTTCCTTGTAACAACCCCTGGTGGCAAAGAGGGGGGCAATGCATTTGGGATCTCCAATCCAGGGGGACATTAAAAATCCACTTCAACCAACAGGAATTTTTAGAATTTGTATTTGTGTTTTTTTTACCCCAGAATTGTTCCACTTTTCAGTGTGAACGTCCCACAGAGTCCAGGAAAAAAGGAAACGAACTCCAGTACAAACAGTGAGGGCCTGTCGGCTCCACATCACAGAACAATCAACATCTGGAGTGAAATACTCAGGTCCCTTCAAGTCTATGGGTTTTTACTAAACACAGATCTGGTGCCTTTTCACTATGAGGAGGTTTCATTGTAAAAACTGAAAGGGAACAGTTCTAGAACCCCACAAGGTATTACACTGACGCGTAATATAGAGTAAATGTATAAATTCTGTTTTTAATGTCAGCGCCTCCGTGTCAGGTGGAGGTGCAAAATCCCACCCAGAGATGGGAATCACAGAACTGAACCCACAGACAATCTGTACCCAGAAAATCCCAGGCCAGTGGGGAATCTCCATCAGGTTCTCAGCTTCATACAAATCACCAATGTGTTTATCGGTTTATTACAATCCATTGTACAGTCCCTTATTTCAGACATACTGTATTGCACGTCTAGTGACTAACGTATATATCGGTTTATTACAATCCATTGTACAGTCCTTTATATCAGACATATTGTATTGCACGTCTAGTGACTAACGTATATATTGGTTTATTACAATCCATTGTACAGTCCTTTATATCAGACATATTGTATTGCACGTCTAGTGACTAACGTATATATCGGTTTATTACAATCCATTGTACAGTCCTTTATATCAGACATATTGTATTGCACGTCTAGTGACTAACGTATATATCGGTTTATTACAATCCATTGTACAGTCCCCTATATCAGACATATTGTCACGTCTAGTGACTAACGTATATATCTGTTTATTACAATCCATTGTACAGTCCCTTATATCAGACATATTGTATTGCACGTCTAGTGACTAACGTATATATCGGTTTATTACAATCCATTGTACAGTCCCCTATATCAGACATATTGTATTGCACCTCTAGTGACTAACGTATATATCGGTTTATTACAATCCATTGTACAGTCCCTTATATCAGACATATTGTATTGCACCTCTAGTGACTAACGTATATATCGGTTTATTACAATCCATTGTACAGTCCTTTATATCAGACATATTGTATTGCACCTCTAGTGACTAACGTATATATCGGTTTATTACAATCCATTGTACAATCCCTTATATCAGACATATTGTATTGCACGTCTAGTGACTAACGTATATATCGGTTTATTACAATCCATTGTACAGTCCCTTATATCAGACATATTGTATTGCACCTCTAGTGACTAACGTATATATCGGTTTATTACAATCCATTGTACAGTACCCTATATCAGACATATTGTATCGCACGTCTAGTGACTAACGTATATATCGGTTTATTACAATCCATTGTACAGTCCCTTATATCAGACATATTGTATCGCACGTCTAGTGACTAACGTATATATCGGTTTATTACAATCCATTGTACAGTCCCTTATGTCAGACATATTGTATCGCACCTCTAGTGACTAACGTATATATCGGTTTATTACAATCCATTGTACAATCCCTTATATCAGACATATTGTATCGCACCTCTAGTGACTAACGTATATATCGGTTTATTACAATCCATTGTACAGTCCCTTATATCAGACATATTGTATCGCACGTCTAGTGACTAACGTATATATCGGTTTATTACAATCCATTGTACAGTCCCTTATATCAGACATATTGTATCGCACGTTCTGTGACTAATGTATTTATCAGTTTATTACAAACTGTATTACAGCTGCCTTATGTGTTTATTGTGTGGATTGTTTCCATGTTCCGCTTGTAAAATTTTATATCCTGTAGTGTATTGTTTCCATGTACCGATAGTAAATGTTTACACCCTGGAGCATATTGTTTCCATGTTCCTTATGCTCTGTAGTGTATTGTTTCCATGTCCCGATAGTAAATGGTTACACCCTTTAGTATATTGTTTCCATGTTTCTTATGCCCTGTAGTGTATTGTTTGCATGTCCCGCTAGTAAATGTTTACGCTTTGTACTTTATTGTTTGCATGTCCCTCTAGAAAATATTTATTCCTTGTAGTGAGCAAAAATGTAAAATTCTCTTTTATTTTCAATTGTGCACCATTCTACAATTCAGGCACAAAAGAATGAGAAATTACAAGTAATAATAATGTTTTAAAAGCACACATAATTCCAATGTCTTGACTGGTCACTTACATTTCTACCGCAAAGCAAGTTTGCTGTGAAACCACAGTGAAAAAAAAGGTTAATTTTTGTCATTTACCTTTTTCAGATATAATGAAATTGATGAAAACCCTGGAATACTGTATCAGGTTAGGTAGGTACAGGCCTCCTGAGAAAAATGGTGTCCCACTGATATGAGCTGGCATACCGTAGGGGGTGCCAGGACCACAAAACTGAGGATTAAATGTGTCAGTTTTATGTTTGTAACAGCTACAGACAAGAGGGAAACGTTAGACAACACACATCATTTTGGAAAGAATATAACCCCTGCATCAAATAAGAGGTAATTTGCTTTTTTAATTGTAGCTCGATGTGCACAACTGTTTCCAGAAGATGGAGCCATCGTAAAAATGAGGCTATATTTTCCTTTTCTACCCTTTCAAAGGTAATTGAATCTTTGAAACCGGTGGAGTTTCTTATTGAATTTATTATCAGCTTGTCTTCTAAGAGAAAGAGCAACCCATTGGTAAGAGATGAACTACTGTATGGGGTGCAGAAGCTCAAAACTACGCCTACCAAAATCTTTAATTTTTGTTGTATTCTTCAAATATGTTCTGCCTCTACTAAAATGGCTGTAACAACCGCTTTGGAAAGAAGAGAGCCCACTGCATCAAACTGGGTTTTTCTTGCCTTTCTAACCCTAGGCTGGTGAGCACAAATGTCTCCAGAAGGTGGAGTTGTACCTACTACCAGCCTGAGAAGAAGGACACCACACTGGTGTGGGTTAGTACGTGTTAGTATGTTACCATGTTACTATAATACTATGTTACTGTTACTAAGTTACTGTGTTACTATGTTCTATATATGTTTTTATGATATCAGGTTATCGTGTTAGTTTGTTATTATGTTACCGTGTTACTAGGTTACCATGTTAGCATATTATCGTGTTCTATGCATGTTATCATGTGACCATGTTAGTATGTTATGTTACCGTATTACTGTGTTCTACGTATGTTACTATGTTATCAGGTTACAGTGTTCGTATGCTATTATGTTACCGTGTTAGTATGTTACTATGCTATCATGTTACCATGTCAATATGTATGTTGCTATGTTATCAGGTTACTTTGTTACCGTGTTAGTATGTTATTATGTTACCATGTTCTATGTATGTTACTATGTAATCAGGTTACTGTGTTAGTATGTTATTATGTTACCATGTGGCCATGTTACCATGTTCTATGTATGTTACTATGTAATCAGGTTACTGTGTTAGTATGTTATTATGTTACCATGTGGCCATGTTATCATGTTCTATGTATGTTACTATGTAAGCGCAGGAACCCAGTGCTCCCTGCAATGCCACTGACTATTGTCCCCTCGCTCCCTGGCGGTTCCTGTAGCAATTCCATATTACGATTATGATTATTATAGTAACAAGTCAGTTGTAATCATAATACTGCATTCCCCAAGAAGGAATCATTCAAGAAAATGTGTCATCTTTATTTTCTGTTGCTCACAGTTTGCCAGTAAAGACCAATATGTACAAAAAAAAAATAGGATTAACGTTGGGGCAAACCGACAGGACCATTAGGCAAAAATAAAAGTTCCCCATGTCTAAGTTAAATGGGGCATTTATTCCCCCCTGTCAGAGAGGACTCTGGTGTGTTGCTTCTCATTGGAGGTCGCTTCCTCGGGTTAAAGGTCCACTGACCTGGTTTAGATAAACTCCAGGACTTTGTTAGATTGGGAGGTAATTTATTGAAGGACAAGGAGGTGAATATTATGCTTCAATCTTTCTTTACTTCTCCACAGCAGCAAAATATTAACTTTTACAGAAAGAAAACATTAGATTCAAGTGTATCCAAGCCCCGCCCCTAATATCCTTCCAGCCAATCCCCATTCTGCATGCTGTATAACTGTAATCAACGTCTTACCCTCTTTCTTTGCTGCTCCAGCTGAGGATAAGTATTCCGTGTTTAATATCTTTATTATTTGTCTTGAATATTAAGTTTGGTTTCTGATTTTTCTTATTTATATTGTTTGCTGCCCTTTAGAGTCATTGAGTTCAAGTACAGCAAATTTCATTACCTCTGGGTTCTTTTAGACGGGGCGCAGTTAACCCCTTTAGGCCATTTTCTCTTTCTGTATGCGGTTTGTTGGTTTTTGGGTGCCTTTGCCCACAGTGAGTGAAGTTCCTCTCAGTCTGTAGACCTCTTGACTGACGAAGTTAGTGTGCACGTCCGTTTGAGGGCCTAGGACAGGCAGTCACTGGAAGATGTGGTAGCAATATTAATGGAATTTCTTTGTTCTTTACTCTGCGCGTGTGCAGAGACGCGCACTTCGCTTCATTCTGAGGAAAAAGCGACGAAGACAGCATTACTTGAGTTCAGAGTGTTTTTGGTTTCGAAATATCCATTATTTCTGCTTCTTTATAGTAATTGTTGGGAATTTACTTATAAATTAAATTCTTATTTATTTTTAGTTATATTATGATTTATATTAGTGATATTATTTATTTACATTTATATTGCCATTTTTCCTTAATGTATTTTAGTAAGAATATTCCCTCTCCCTACACACCTACCCCAATAAAACTCAAAAGAATCCCACTTAATTTTTCACAGTAAAGACATAATGTCAGTCCTGATATTCTAGAGCTTACTAGTGACCCATTAGAAAATGTATCCGATGTTCATATCCAAACATTGATGGACACTGCTGTCTCAATAGATTTGTTTCTACAGCCATTTTGTCATGTATGAACCTAATATCAGACAATCTGATCAAGTCTTACTGATGTTTTTAATTCTAAAACAAATGACTACCACAGGGACATGTTAAATTGGTTTATTATAAAGAGTCTCCCATTAATTCAGAAGATTCATCTGATAATGCTATACATGAGTTACAAAGTGGGAAAAGAAAACAAATTAAAATATAAAACAAATTTCAGAGATCTGAAAAAAAAAATCCTACATAGAGGCACTAAATATGATTACTATGGCACAAAACCACAAAAAAAGACTGTCAACTCAGGAGGTGGAGATACCAATCAAGATACTAAAAAATGTATATAAGACCTGATCAGCATAATCTGATGAGGATAATATTATAGAATCGGGTGAAATTGCATATGACATCAATGAGGTTGAAAGTAATGAAACCCATATTATAAAGAAGGACATAAATAATAAGATCTCTTCTCATGATGAGGATAAGAGGATAAGATCTCTTCTCATGATGAGGATCCAAAAAATATTTTGGATAAAATGATCCAAACCTTCTTTGACCTGGAGCGAATTAAGTAGTCTACATCCTTCAAATGGGTCCCAAGAGAACATGTAGCCAAGTTCATAGAACTGCGAATCAGAAAACCTTGGGAAAAGAGAACAATGAATAAATTACGTACTGAGTGCCCTAGACCCAGTATCTGTAAAATTTGTGAGACTCCTAGTATAGATCCCTGTATTGTTTATCTAAGTTTGGTAAAGATCCCAGAAAGGGAATTGACAGATCCTTAAAGATTTGTGAAGACAAACTTTTAGACGTGGATGGCCCACTAGATTTTAATTGACCAAAGAAGTGGTCGCTAATAAGACCTCTTGATACAAACATAAGGGGGGTGGATCCAAAGAGCCTTTTGTTTCATGGGAAATGTTAATACAGAGTTATCCATTGTGAGATCAAAATCTGTTCTTATTAAAATTAATCCAAAATTTACAGAAATGACTTGTACAGAATTGGGTCCTGAGGAAGAAGGATTGTTTTTTGCGAAATCTTTTATTAGAGAAATGGGTACATTAATTACCACTTTGACAGCCTTGGATTTTTTTTTCCTCTTACATAAACATTCAGAAAGGTCAGGAAAAGCAGGGGTCGTTTTCCTGGCTGGTCATTCCAAGGTCCACTCAGAGGACAATCCAATTATCACCAAGACTCCTCTTTCTATGGAAGTGGAACTAACACCATTGAAAACAGGGCTCCCAATCCTCTCTTTCCACAAAGAGGGAAGAATGTGAAGATCCAGACCACACAGGAGGACAATCCTGTTCCAGACCTTTCAGGTAAGTCAAATTCCTTTTTTCACTCCAAATGGGGAAAAGGTGGGTGGCAGACTCGTCCATTTTTCCTCTTCTGGTCTCAAATCACCACAGATCAGTGGGTTCTAGACAGGATCTTGATTTCATAATTTTAAAATTTCCATATGTATGTATAATCATATGTGTATGTATACTTAATAACGTAATATATAATGTTTCTCAATTTGTGTAAATATGAAACCCTCTACTGAAAACTGTCCAGGACGTACTTGAAAACGAGAGAAATCTCAATGTATTCTTCCTGGTAAAACATTTTCTAAATAAATAAAGATCAGAGCACATCAGCTTGATGTCACACTCTCCTCACACAATCAAGGGTTTTCCTCCAGTTCTACAATTTTCAAAAATGGAAATGAAATTGGTAGATTAAGATTTCAAAGAATTAGAAGACAAAGGAGTCATAATACAAGTCCCAATGCAAAACCCCGGTTACATAAGCCATACATTTTTAGTCAAGAAAAAACACTCAGATTTACTCCCTATAATAATAATAATAAAACAAACAAAAAAAAATAAAACAAACAAAAAAAACCAAAACACAAAATACCCACGTAAATACACAGACATTTCTAAATGAAGGGTGCGCATTGCCTCAGATCTTTTAATGCTGTCAGATTGGATGGTAAAACTGGATCACAAAGATGCTTATCGCACAGTTGCCATGTCTCAACAACACCAAACATTTCTACAATTTCTACAAATTCTGTCTATTGTCAGCTCCTTGTGTTTCACAAAACTGATGAAGCCAGTGGTTTCCTTCCTGAGAAGCAGGGGAAGATGTAGGATTATCTACCTCAATGACATGTTCATGTCACAACAGTATTACTTCATTTATAGATGGCTATCCAGCTACTTACCCATTTAGGATTTATCATAAATTGGGAGAAATCAATACTACAAGCCACTCAATGGATAGAATTCTTAGGTTTCATAATCAATTCACAAACCACATCACTTCTTCCCACGAAGAATTTAACAACTATTTGAGGTTTGACCATTGCTAAGAAAAGATCTCATTTCGTAAAGGTCCATAGCGAGAATTGTGGAACTTCTATCAGCTTCGAATCAGTTGATCGTTCCGGGTCACTGGATTACAGAAAACTTCAGAGATTAAAAATTCTCCATGTTGATCTGAGGTATACAGATTTCATTCTTTATAAGCAAGAGAATAACTAATATGGTGGATGAACCATGTAGAAGCCTGGAATGGCAGAGCAATTTTCTGAATGTCTCCAGATTTAATTATAGAATCAAATGCCAGCAAAACAGGTTGGGGAGCTCGAGGCAGTGAGATAACCACGAAAAGCAAATGGTTGGATCTATAAAACATTTTTGCACATCAATTGCTTAGAATTGCTCGCAGGCTCATTTGCAGTCAAAAGTCTCACGACGGACATTTCAAATTGTTGCATTCCCCTCAAGATGGACAATGTATCAGCAGTCAGAACACTTCAACCATCTATGAGGTACCAGACCCAAAACTTCCCGCTCTGGAGCAGATGCATCCAGGGGCGCTATGGTCTCCAAATCATTTCTTGCGGGAGATAGTCTAGCAGATATCGTCAAAGCGGCAGATTGGTCCAGGGAATCTACATTTAAATACTTTTATTTCAAACCAAATTCTCATGTTGTTCATAATGTCATTGATCAGCTTTAAACTAGCATAATATGAGCCTCCTGTCTTTCAATAAAATTCAAGGATTTTCCTAACCTTGTGAAGGAAAGTCAGGATTTTATTAAAGACAAGGAGGTGAATATTATCCCTCCCTAATATACCCACCCTGTAATTTGCCTTTTCTGTCCCTTTTAGGATGAATCTCACCTGAAGAAAGATCTGACAAACAAAAGTTACAAGATTAAGTTGAAATTGTATATCTTCAAGTTACTGTTCAAAGAAAGAGGATAAGACATTGATCACAGCAACAGTTAAACCGCACACTGGGGATTGGCAGGGAGCATGTTAGGGGAGGGGCTTGGATACATTTGAATATAATAATTTTTTTCTGTAAAGGTTAATATTTTGCTGCTGTGGAGAAGTAAAGAAAGATTGAAAGTATATATATATATATATATATATATATATATATATATATATATATATATATATATATAGATATACACACACACACACACATACATACACACACACATACATACACACACACACACACACACACATATATATACATTATATATACATACACACATCCTCTCATCTGGTGAGGAGAAATTGAGTGATGGAATGCATAGCTGGCAACTGTCCCGATTTGTGCGGGACAGCCCCGTTGCATGAACAATATGTCCCGCTTCCCAGGTCTCTGCCCCGATTCCCAGGTTAATGCCTAGCTGCTTCAGCACCTTTCATTTCATGTAACACACAGTTCCTCTTTCTCAAGCCGTAAATGTAACTGTGCATGTGTGTTGCGTTGCATAATTTGCGCATGCACGCAGCATACGCTGTATAACCAGGCTTGTCTGACCATCCATCCTGGTGTTGACCTGTGGCTCTGTCTGACCATTCTCCCTGAGTGTCTCTATTTGGCTTAGACATCCTCTATGGTGCAAACCTGTGGCTTTGGCTGACTACCCGCTCTTTGTATGACCTAGGCTTTTCTGACTACCCACTCTGGTGTTGACCTGGGGCTCTGTCCACTGCGCATCCAGCATTCAATCGCTTCAGTGGATATCCTATCTGGTGCAAACCTGTGGCTCTGGCTGACTACCCTCTCTGTGTATGACCTAGGCTTGTCTGACTATCCTATCTGGTGTTGACCTGGGGCTCTGTCCACTGCGCATCCAGCATACCAACACTCCAGTGGATATCTTATCTGGTGCAAACCTGTGGCTCTGGCTGACTACCCTCTCTGTGTATGACCTAGGCTTGTCTGACTATCCTATCTGGTGTTGACCTGGGGCTCTGTCCACTGCGCATCCATCATGCCAGCGCTTCAGTGGATATCCTATCTGGTGCAAATCTGTGGCTCTGGCTGACTACCCGCTCTGTGTATGACATAGGCTTGTCTGACTACTCACTCTGGTGTTGACCTGGGGCTCTATCCACTGCGCATCCAGCATTCTATCGCTTCAGTGGATATCCTATCTGGTGCAAATCTGTGGCTCTGGCTGACTACCCGCTCTGTGTATGACATAGGCTTGTCTGACTACTCACTCTGGTGTTGACCTGGGGCTCTATCCACTGTGCATCCAGCATTCCATCACTTCAGTGGATATCCTTTCTGGTGCAAACCTGTGGCTCTGGCTGACTACCCTCTCTGTGTATGACATAGGCTTGTCTGACTATCCTATCTGGTACATACTAGAAGGCTCTGTCTGTACGCTCTGTGTGGTGGTTCCGTTCCTCAGACATCCTTCCTAGTACTGACCTGGGGTTCTAACAGACTCACAACTACTGACTTTGAGTCAGTTTCAGTGGTTGCGTACGATATTGAATCTCCGTTCCTAGACTGACTGCAGGCTGAGTCAGTGCTACCTCAGGGCGTTACCTTACTTCGAGACTCCAGTGGGCTGAGGCCTGGTCTCGGACAGTGTGGTGGATCTATTAGAAGACTGCTATTTCTGATACAGTGCTTGCCTCTTTGATTACCCGCTGTGCGTTTATTATTATTTACTTTGCTTCTACTATCCTTAATAAAAGATTGTTTTACTTTACCGTACTGATTCCTGGTTTATTCCTGGGAACTGTGACATATAACCAATAAATAAAGAGCGAGCACACCATGATATAAACCAGTAAATAACAAACAGCAGGCAGACCAGGAGATAACCAGTAAATAAACAGCAGGCAGACCATGATATAACCAGTAAATAAAGAGTTCGCAGACCATGATATAACCAGTAAATAAAGAGTTCGCAGACCATGATATAACCAGTAAATAAAGAGTTGGCAGACCATGATATAACCAGTAAATACACAGTGGGCAGACCATGATATAACCAGTAAATAAACAGCAGGCAGACCATGATATAAGCAGTAAATAAACAGCAGGCAGACCATGATATAACCAGTAAAATAAAGAGTTGTCAGACCATGATATAACCAGTAAATAAACAGCAGGCAGACCATGATATAACCAGTAAATAAAAAGTGGGCAGACCATGATATAACCAGTAAATAAACAGCAGGCAGACCATGATATAACCAGTAAATAAAGAGCGGGCAGACCATGATATAACAAGTAAATAAACAGCGGGCAGACCATGATATAACCAGTAAATAAACAGCAGGCAGACCATGATGTAACCAGTAAATAAAGAGCGGGCAGACCATGATATAACCAGTAAATAAACAGCGGGCAGACCATGATATAACCAGTAAATAAACAGTGGGGAGGCCATGATATAACCAGTAAATAAACAGCAGGCAGACCATGATATAACCAGTAAATAAAGAGCGGGCAGACCATGATATAACCAGTAAATAAAGAGCGGGCAGACCATGATATAACAAGTAAATAAACAGCGGGCAGACCATGATATAACCAGTAAATAAACAGCAGGCAGACCATGATGTAACCAGTAAATAAAGAGCGGGCAGACCATGATATAACCAGTAAATAAACAGCGGGCAGACCATGATATAACCAGTAAATAAACAGTGGGGAGGCCATGATATAACCAGTAAATAAACAGCAGGCAGACCATGATATAACCAGTAAATAAAGAGCGGGCAGACCATGATATAACCAGTAAATAACTAGCGGGCAGACCATGATATAACTATTAAATAAACAGCAGGCAGACCATGATATAAACAGTAAATAAACAGCAGGGAGATCATGATATAAACAGTAAATAAAGAGCGGGCAGACCATGATATAACTAGTAAATAAAGAGTTGGCAGACCATGATACAACTATTAAATAAACAGCAGGCAGACCATGGTATAACAAGTAAATAAACAGCAGGCAGACCATGGTATAACCAGTAAATAAAGAGAGGGCAGACCATGATATAACCAGTAAATAAACAGCGGGCAGACCATGATATAACCAGTAAATAAACAGCAGGCAGATCATGATATAAACAGTAAATAAAGAGCGGGCAGACCATGATATAACCAGTAAATAAACAGCAGGCAGACCATGATATAACCAGTAAATAAACAGTGGGCAGACCAGGATATAACAAGTAAATAAACAGTGGGCAGACCATGATATAACTATTAAATAAACAGCAGGCAGACCATGATATAAACAGTAAATAAACAGCAGGCAGACCATGATACAAACAGTAAATAAAGAGCAGGCAGACCATGGTATAACCAGTAAATAAACAGCAGGCAGACCATGATATAACCAGTAAATAAACAGTGGGCAGACCAGGATATAACAAGTAAATAAACAGTGGGCAGACCATGATATAACTAGCAAATAAACAGCGGGCAGACCATGGTATAATCAGTAAAAAAACAGTGGGCAGATCATGATATAACCAGTAAATAAACAGTGGGCAGACCATGATATAACCAGTAAATAAACAGCAGGCAGACCATGATATAAACAGTAAATAAAGAGCGGGCAGACCATGATATAACCAGTAAATAAACAGAGGGCAGACCATGATATAACCAGTAAATAAAGAGCGGGCAGATCATGATATAACCAGTAAATAAACAGCAGGCAGACCATGATATAACCAGTAAATACACAGCGGGCAGACCATGATATAACCAGTAAATAAACAGTGGGCAGACCATGATATAACTATTAAATAAACAGCAGACAGACCATTATATAAACAGTAAATAAACAGCAGGCAGACCATAATATAAACAGTAAATAAACAGTGGGCAGACCATGATATAAACAGTAAATAAAGAGCGGGCAGATTATGATATAACCAGTAAATAAACAACGGGCAGACCGTGATATAACCAGTAAATAAACAGTGGGCAGACCATGATATAACCAGTAAATAAACAGCAGGCAGATCATGATATAACCAGTAAATAAACAACAGGCAGACCATGATATAACCAGTAAATTAACAGTGGGCAGACCAGGAGATAACTATTAAATAAACAGCAGGCAGACCATGATATAAGCAGTAAATAAACAGCAGGCAGACCATGATATAACCAGTAAAATAAAGAGTTGGCAGACCATGATATAACCAGTAAATAAACAGCAGGCAGACCATGATATAACCAGTAAATAAAGAGCGGGCAGACCATGATATAACAAGTAAATAAACAGCGGGCAGACCATGATATAACCAGTAAATAAACAGCGGGCAGACCATGATGTAACCAGTAAATAAAGAGCGGGCAGACCATGATATAACCTGTAAATAAACAGTGGGCAGACCATGATATAAACAGTAAATAAACAGCGGGCAGACCATGATATAACCAGTAAATAAACAGAGGGCAGACCATGATATAACCAGTAAATAAACAGCGGGCAGACCATGATATAACCAGTAAATAAACAGCAGGCAGACCATGATATAACCAGTAAATAAACAGTGGGCAGACCATGATATAACTAGTAAATAAACAGCGGGCAGACCATGATATAACCAGTAAATAAACAGCAGGCAGACTATGATATAACCAGTAAATAAACAGCGGGCAGACCATGATATAACCAGTAAATAAAAAACAGCGGGCAGACCATGATATAACCAGAAAATAAACAGCGGGCAGACCATGATATAACTATTAAATAAACAGCAGGCAGACCATGATATAAGCAGTAAATAAACAGAGGGCAGAACATGATATAACCAGTAAATAAACAGCGGGCAGACCATGATATAACCAGTAAATAAACAGCAGGCAGACCATGATATAACCAGTAAATAAACAGTGGGCAGACCATGATATAACTAGTAAATAAACAGCGGGCAGACCATGATATAACCAGTAAATAAACAGCAGGCAGACTATGATATAACCAGTAAATAAACAGCGGGCAGACCATGATATAACCAGTAAATAAAAAACAGCGGGCAGACCATGATATAACCAGTAAATAAACAGCGGGCAGACCATGATATAACTATTAAATAAACAGCAGGCAGACCATGATATAAACAGTAAATAAACAGGAGGCAGATCATGATATAAACAGTAAATAAAGAGCGGGCAGACCATGATATAAACAGTAAATAAACAGCAGGCAGACCATGATATAAACAGTAAATAAAGAGCGGGCAGACCATGATATAACCAGTAAATAAACAGTGGGCAGACCATGATATAACTAGTAAATAAACAGCGGGCAGACTATGGTATAACCAGTAAAAAAACAGTGGGCAGATCATGATATAACAAGTAAACAAAGAGCGGTCAGACCATGATATATCCAGTAAATAAACAGCAGGCAGACCATGTTATAACCAGTAAATACACAGCGGGCAGACCATGATATAACCAGTAAATAAACAGCAGGCAGACCATGTTATAACCAGTAAATACACAGCGGGCAGACCATGATATAACCAGTAAATAAACAGCGGGCAGACCATGATATAACTATTAAATAAACAGCAGACAGACCATTATATAAACAGTAAATAAACAGCAGGCAGATCATGATATAAACAGTAAATAAAGAGCGGGCAGACCATGGTATAACCAGTAAAAAAACAGCAGGCAGACTATGATATAACCAGTAAATAAACAGCAGGCAGATCATGATATAACCAGTAAATAAACAACAGGCAGATCATGATATAACCACTAAATAAACAATGGGCAGACCAGGAGATAACTATTAAATAAACAGCAGGCAGACCATGATATAACCAGTAAATAAAGAGTTGGCAGACCATGATATAACTAGTAAATAAACAGCAGGCAGACAATGATACAACTATTAAATAAACAGCAGGCAGACCATGATATAAACAGTAAATAAAGAGCCGGCAGACCATGATATAACCAGTAAATAAACAGTGGGCAGACCAGGAGATAACTAGTAAATAAACAGCAGGCAGTCCATGATATAACCAGTAAATAAACAGTGGGCAGACCATGATATAACTATTAAATAAACAGCAGGCAGATCATGATATAACTAGTAAATAAACAGTGGGCAGACCATGATATAACCAGTAAATAAACAGTGGGCAGACCATGATATAACTATTAAATAAACAGCAGGCAGATCATGATATAACTAGTAAATAAACAGAGGGCAGACCATGATATAACCAGTAAATAAACAGCGGGCAGATCATGATATAACTAGTAAATAAACAGCAGGCAGATCATGATATAACTAGTAAATAAACAGTGGGCAGACCATGATATAACCACTAAATAAACAGTGGGCAGACCATGATATAACTAGTAAATAAACAGTGGGCAGACCATGATATAACTAGTAAATAAACAGTGGGCAGACCATGATATAACTAGTAAATAGAGATCGGGCAGACCATGATATACTCAAAGAACAGCTGGCAGACCATGATAACAGCTGGCAGACAGTGATATACCCAGTAAATAACCAGCATACCATGATATAACCAGTAAATAAAGATCGGGTAGACCATGGTAAACTCAAAGAACAGCTGGCAGACAGTGATATACCCAGTAAATAAACAACTGGCAGATCATGATCTTCTAATACCAGCTTGCAGACCATGATACCAGTTGGCAGGCAATGATATACTTTGTAAATTACAGCTGGCAGACCAGGATAATACCAGTAAATAACAAACAACTGCTAGACCATGATATACTTGGCAAACAACAGCTGGCAGACCATGATATACTCCTGTCAGACCAGGATATATTCAGTAAATATACTCAGAAGCAGGTTATGTGGGACCTACCTTTGCAGTGCAGGAGGAAATAGTGGTTGGCTGGACTGAAGCGGGCGCTGTAGTAAGAGCATTCATCTCTCAGGAGGCCACAGGAAAGACAATTCCGGTTTAACAGACCAAAGACGGACACGCTAGATAGAAGAAGAAATGATTATACTGTCAAGTGCAGGGAAAGTTCATTACAGACAGACTGTGTGAGAACCTCACTGGCGCTTCATTACTATCACAACTGAATTGGTAAAATAAAACATTTTAGGGTGTCTAGTGTGACGATTTGGAGATTTTACTTATCTCCCAAGAAGAAATGTCCCCCACATAATAACTCACATAGCCCATATTACTTCTTATATCCCCACATAATAACTCACATAGCCCATATTACTTCTTATATCCCCCACATAATAACTCACATAGCGCATATTACTTCTTATATCCCCCACATAATAACTCACATAGCACATATTACTTCTTATATCCCTCCACATAATTACTCACATAGCCCATATTACTTCTTATATCCCTCACATAACTCACATAGCGCATATTACTTCTTATATCCCCCCACATAATAACTCACATAGGGCATATTACTTCTTATATCCCCCACATAACTCACATAGCGCATATTACTTCTTATATCCCCCACATAATAACTCACATAGTACATATTACTTCTTATGTCCCCCACATAATAACTCACATAGCCCATATTACTTCTTATATCCCCCACATAATAACTCACATAGCCCATATTACTTCTTATATCCCCCACATAATAACTCACATAGCCCATATTACTTCTTATATCCCCCGCATCACTCACATAGCACATATTACTTCTTATATCCCCCCACATAATAACTCACATAGCCCATATTACTTCTTATATCCCCCCACATAATAACTCACATAGCCCATATTACTTCTTATATCCCCCACATAATAACTCACATAGCCCATATTACTTCTTATATCCCCCCACATAATAACTCACATAGCCCATATTACTTCTTATATCCCCCACATAATAACTCACATAGCCCATATTACTTCTTATATCCCCCACATAATAACTCACATAGCGCATATTACTTCTTATATCCCCCACATAATAACTCACATAGCGCATATTACTTCTTATATCCCCCACATAATAACTCACATAGCGCATATTACTTCTTATATCCCCACATAATAACTCACATAGCCCATATTACTTCTTATATCTCCCACATAATAACTCACATAGCCCATATTACTTCTTATATCCCCCACATAATAACTCACATAGCCCATATTACTTCTTATATCCCCCACATAATAACTCACATAGCGCATATTACTTCTTATATCCCCCATATAATAACTCACATAGCCCATATTACTTCTTATATCCCCCACATAATAACTCACATAGTATATATTACTTCTTATATCCCCCACATAATAACTCACATAGCGCATATTACTTCTTATATCCCCCACATAATAACTCACATAGCGCATATTACTTCTTATATCCCCCCACATAATAACTCACATAGCCCATATTACTTCTTATATCCCCCACATAATAACTCACATAGCGCATATTACTTCTTATATCCTCCACATAATAACTCACATAGCGCATATTACTTCTTATATCCCCCACATAATAACTCACATAGCCCATATTACTTCTTATATCCCCCACATAATAACTCACATAGCCCATATTACTTCTTATGTCCCCCACATAATAACTCACATAGCCCATATTACTTCTTATATCCCCCACATAATAACTCACATAGCGCATAGTACTTCTTATATCCCCCACATAATAACTCACATAGCCCATATTACGTCTTATATCCCCCACATAATAACTCACATAGCCCATATTACTTCTTATATCCCAAACATAATAACTCACATACCTCATATTACTTCTTATATCCCCCACATAATAACTCACATAGCACACATTACTTCTTATATCCCCCACATAATAACTCACATAGCCCATATTACTTCTTATATCCCCCACATAAAAACTCACATAACCCATATTACTTCTTATATCCCCCACATAATAACTCACATAGCACATATTACTTCTTATATCCCCCACATAATTACTCACATAGCCCATATTACTTCTTATATCCCTCACATAACTCACATAGCGCATATTACTTCTTATATCCCCCCACATAATAACTCACATAGTGCATATTACTTCTTATATCCCCCACATAATAACTCACATAGCCCATATTACTTCTTATATCCCCCACATAACTCACATAGCGCATATTACTTCTTATATCCCCCCACATAATAACTCACATAGCGCATATTACTTCTTAAATCCCCCACATAATAACTCACATAGCCCATATTACTTCTTATATCCCCCACATAACTCACATAGCGCATATTACTTCTTATATCCCCCACATAATAACTCACATAGTACATATTACTTCTTATATCCCCCACATAAAAACTCACATAGCCCATATTACTTCTTATATCCCCCACATAATAACTCACATAGCCCATATTACTTCTTATATCCCCCGCATCACTCACATAGCCCATATTACTTCTTATATCCCCCACATAATAACTCACATAGCCCATATTACTTCTTATATCCCCCCACATAATAACTCACATAGCCCATATTACTTCTTATATCCCCCACATAATAACTCACATAGCCCATATTAATTCTTATATCCCCCACATAATAACTCACATAGCCCATATTACTTCTTATATCCCCCACATAATAACTCACATAGCGCATATTACTTCTTATATCCCCCACATAATAACTCACATAGCGCATATTACTTCTTATATCCCCCCACATAATAACTCACATAGTGCATATTACTTCTTATATCCCCCACATAATAACTCACATAGCCCATATTACTTCTTATATCCCCCACATAACTCACATAGCGCATATTACTTCTTATATCCCCCCACATAATAACTCACATAGCGCATATTACTTCTTATATCCCCCACATAATAACTCACATAGCCCATATTACTTCTTATATCCCCCACATAACTCACATAGCGCATATTACTTCTTATATCCCCCACATAATAACTCACATAGCCCATATTACTTCTTATATCCCCCGCATCACTCACATAGCACATATTACTTCTTATATCCCCCACATAATAACTCACATAGCCCATATTACTTCTTATATCCCCCCACATAATAACTCACATAGCCCATATTACTTCTTATATCCCCCACATAATAACTCACATAGCCCATATTAATTCTTATATCCCCCACATAATAACTCACATAGCCCATATTACTTCTTATATCCCCCACATAATAACTCACATAGCGCATATTACTTCTTATATCCCCCATATAATAACTCACATAGCGCATATTACTTCTTATATCCCCACATAATAACTCACATAGCCCATATTACTTCTTATATCTCCCACATAATAACTCACATAGCCCATATTACTTCTTATATCCCCCACATAATAACTCACATAGCGCATATTACTTCTTATATCCCCCATATAATAACTCACATAGCCCATATTACTTCTTATATCCCCCACATAATAACTCACATAGTATATATTACTTCTTATATCCCCCACATAATAACTCACATAGCGCATATTACTTCTTATATCCCCCACATAATAACTCACATAGCGCATATTACTTCTTATATCCCCCCACATAATAACTCACATAGCCCATATTACTTCTTATATCCCCCACATAATATCTCACATAGCACATATTACTTCTTATATCCTCCACATAATAACTCACATAGCGCATATTACTTCTTATATCCCCCACATAATAACTCACATAGCCCATATTACTTCTTATATCCCCCACATAATAACTCACATAGCCCATATTACTTCTTATGTCCCCCACATAATAACTCACATAGCCCATATTACTTCTTATATCCCCCACATAATAACTCACATAGCCCATATTACGTCTTATGTCCCCCACATAATAACTCACATAGCCCATATTACTTCTTATATCCCCCAAGTAATAACTCACATGGCGCATATTACTTCTTATATCCCCCACATAATAACTCACATAGCGCATATTACTTCTTATATCCCCACATAATAACTCACATAGCCCATATTACTTCTTATATCTCCCACATAATAACTCACATAGCCCATATTACTTCTTATATCCCCACATAATAACTCACATAGCCCATATTACTTCTTATATCCCCCACATAACTCACATAGCACATATTACTTCTTATAACATCTGCATTGTAACATTTTTTTAGTTTGAGGTTTTGGATAAATATATCTTTGTCTAAATGTGTTCTGCTTTCCTGTCACACCAACACGATCCAGTTTAGGCAAGTCATAAATAATATGTATTGTGATAATCAAGACCTTAAGTAGAAAAAAAAGACAAATGACCCTGTGCGTGTTATACACAGTAACATGTTATACACAGGCTGACACTGAAGCAATCTGTATGAAATGGATCAGATTTGTCTTCTCTCTAACGCAGATCTTCAGGATTCCTGTTACCTGTACAGTTGCCTTCCTCTCGGGGAGTTTTCTGTGCTGAGGAAATACCTGATGGAGACAAGACATCAGTACAAATAAGCAGAAGAAGAGGGGAGATTCCGGGTCAAAACGTGGGTAAAGGGAGTACTCACAGCTTCTGGGAAGGTTCATCATAGGCCAGGATCTTAATGACCTCCCAATTTCCTGATGTCAGGTGTCGTATACTGACCAAGTCACTTTTAGCCTGAAGACAAGAGAATCAGGTAAACACAAAGTGAGACCCTCACATCACTAAAGTGCCTCTTCTCTACTTCTCTTTTATTGGAAATTAAGATGAATCCATGTTCAAAGTGGGGGTAGGATAGATGATCCATGGGGTGACCCAGAAGGTATTTTCTACCTTCTTTAGTACTGGAGCGGCTTTATAAGCCACTGCAGTACAAGAGCTTAAATGAATGAACCCTGTCACCAGGTCTGACCAGGTGACTGATTGATGAAAGAGCAGAGCTGCGCATTCAAAGAATGACTCAGTGACAGGGTGAATTAATTCAAACGCTTGTACTGCAGCCTCTTATACAGCCGTTCCGGTACTATAGAAGGCAGAAAATGCCTTCGCGGTCACCCCATGGATCATCTATCCTTCTAGATAGAAGATCCATGATAGGGGGGATATCAAGGGGGGTCCTGATGCCCCCCTCAAGGTCTGAATCATTAAACATTAATAATAAACGTATATAACCTACATAGGTTATATGCACTTTATGAGAAAGTTGCCACATGGATCACCTGTCCTTCTGGATTGGTGACCCATGTTAGGGGGGTGTCAGAAGAGGTCCTGAACAACACATTTAATATACATTTAACCAAAAAAAAGAAGAAGAAAGCCCGTATAACATGTGTGACACACGTTATATGGGCTTTATTAAAAATGCCAGCAATTGTCTCCTACATTGATTACCTATCCTTCTGGATAGGTGATCAATGCTAGGGGGGTGTCAGGAGGGGTCCTGATACCCCCTTGAGGTCTGAACTATTTAATTGAAATACAATTAAAATGTAATAGTAATAAAAAAAAACCCACATATACAGGCGAGGTATGCAGTCGCATACCTTGCCTATTAACCCTATGAGTTCCAGAGGGGTAGCAAACACATTGCAATGCGTGGCTACCTCTCTGGTACTTATAGGGTTAATCATGCAATAGAAATGCAATGAGGACATGTCTAAAAAAATTGTAGAAGAACAATGTAAAATTTAAATGGAGAAAGAAAGTCATGGGAGGACTGTAAGTCGAATTTTAAAGGGGGGGGGTGTTAAAATGTTGAAGGTGAAAAATATTTGTCGAATTAAAATGGTGAAGGAAAGCACTAATTTGAATTTCAAAGGGGGGTTAATATGCTGAAGGGGAGCACTCTATTTCTGATTTTGATAATATGGGGAACACATCACTAAACTTGATCTGTGTAGTCAAATGTACGTCTGTTTCCTTGGTCTTTAACATTCTGTGCATTTTTTTTTAGGCGGTAGTTGAATTTAGGCGGTAGTTGAATAGAAGCAGACAGCGCCAGTTTTGTTAGTTTGTAGAAATGTTCTGTCTACGCCCGTTTTGTTAGTTTGTAGAAATGTTCTGTCTACGCCCGTTTTGTTAGTTTGTAGAAATGTTCTGTCTACGCCAGTTTTGTTAGTTTGTAGAAATGTTCTGTCTACGCCAGTTTTGTTTCACTGTGGTTCTGCAATACAATACGGCATAACACACGTTGCTTGTTATTAATGTAATGCAGGTGTTAGTGTGGGTAATAGAATCGAGCCCCTGGTGTCTATGCGGTACTCTTCCAAAACTACCCACAAAACACATTGGTCCATCACAGATATGACCCATGCACAATGGCACCAATGTAGATAACCTCCTATAGCTTGAGTGGATCACACCCCAACGAGTCATGTGGGAGTAGGTTTGTCTACTGTGGGCTTCTTGCCTGACCAAGAAAATAACAAAAATAATCTAAGAATCCTAGTGCCAAAATCTATACAAATATAAACACAAACCTGAGAGAAAAGGTAAAATGGAGATTAAAGAAATACACGGAACTACAAGCTATATATTAGAAGTTCCAACCTCCATCCAGTCAAAAATCAATAAAAAAACAGATATAGGGCTCGATTCTATTAACAGCGCTAAAAAACCCCATGCGTTGTGTTTTCTTAAATCAGGTTTTAGCATACTGTTACCCGACTTGTGAAAACAAAACCAACGGTAATTATACTTACCGCCAGCCAATAAAAAGCCCATAGGAAGCAACTAATAACGTGCAATCAGTATCCTATTACCCATGCTCAGTATTACCGCCAGTTTTGTGGTTACATTTAAGTCGGTAATTCTGAGCCTCAGAGGTTGTGGAGTAGAAGACAAAACGACAGTTTCACAACCATTGCTGTTCGAACAAAAGCAGTGTATAATACAGTATACAGCATAGAAATCAGACATAAAGTGCCCCCCCTCGACTTATTAACCCCCCGTTTAAAGTCTGACTTACAGTGCTTTGTTCCACCACATTAATCCAACAAATACTGTTCATAGTCGACAATTAACCCTTCCCCTTCCAAATCCGACTTACAGTGCTTTGTTCCACCACATTAATCCGACAAATATTGTTCACATTCCACATTTAATTCGGATTACAGTGCTCCCATGACTTTTTCTCCATTTAAATTCGACATTGATCTTCTCCTATTTTTTACGACATGCCTTCTTTGTATTTGTATTGTCTAATTAACCCTATGAGTACCAGAGGTAGCAAAGCATTGCAATGTGTTTGCTATACCTCCGGTACTCATAAGGTTAAAAGGCAAGGTATGAGGCTCTGCTGAGCAATTGTATTCATCACCATTAGCACAACGTTTCGGGGAAACCTTCCCTTCATCAGATGCTTAACATAACACACACTAGAATGGTTTAAATACATAAATGAGAACCAAAATCTTCAATCATGATTGACAACATGATTAAATAATTCAGACTAATTAACTCACATTGTTATCATCAAGACAATAATTATCCACAAATATAGATCTGCATATATTTTAAATTCACACAGAAATTTATAGTAAATACATATAATAACGCAAAAAAACGCTAGAACATTATTCAGTTTGTCTAATTTTAATTAATTCCTTTCGTTTTAATTAAATAAAAGAAATAAAATTAATTGACTCTGTAGGTATTAATCTTGTTGAGGAAATAGAACAACATTAGTAGTTGGATGAAAGGCATCGCAGCTTAACAAGAAAGTACAAGTGTACATAATTCATATTCATTAGACACAAAATAAATGATTTTTTTCTGTACTAAGAATCTAGTTTTAACCCCTCGTGTGTCGGATAAGTACAGATCGCAGAACTTATTGACGCGTCCTGCATTTCCTTGGCACACAAAAGGGTAAAAGAAAAAATGAAAATAGCAAATAACATATACACATATTTTTTTAACTCTTTCTGTGCCAGAGGGACATGAAGCAAACCAAATGGCTTGCCCTGCATCAACCAGTCAGCAATGTTTAACTATAGATCATTAAAGTGCAATGCTAACTAGTACTCTTATAAGTAATTTTATAACCACAGAGGAATAACATTAAGTATTCAAACGTCTTAAAAGTTTATCGTAAATGACATTTTTAGTATTGCTTGTGGTATAGTCTTTTAATTCTATTTCATTCCTTTAGAAGGGTGGTAGATGAATCCCCCCTTAGTTATTGCAACACATACAATAAAGACAAGGGAACGTGCCTGTTTGTGATGAACCAGAGAAGGTTTGTTTGGATTTTGTTTTAGGATTCTTGTCTGGAAGTATTAATTTATTTCCTAAATTCCTAGACCTCTTGTAGGAAAATAGTGGTTTCTCTATAAACAATTTACCAAATTCACTGTCTTTTTGTATAATGGGCCAGTATCTTTTAACAATTTTTTGTATGTTTAAAGAATTAAAATTGTAGGTGCTAATAATAATGTTCTAGCGTTTTTTGAATTATTATATATATTTGATGTAAATTTCTGTGTGAATTTAAAATGTATGCAGATCTATATTTGTGGATAATTATTGTCTTGATGATAACAATGTGAGTTAATTAGTTTGAATCATTTAATCATGTTGTCAATCATGATTGAAGATTTTGGCGCTCATTTACGTATTTAAACAATTCTAGTGTGTATCTTGTTAAACACCTGATGAAGAGAAGGTATCCCTGAAACGTTGTGCTAATGGTGATTAATACAACTGCTCAGTAGAGTTTAAACTTTAATTCTGTGTGCAGAGAACACCCTTTGTTTGTGAATTTACACTGCTGGTCATAACGTGGCACTGACCTTTCTGATTATCTGCACCGGAGTAAGACCGTGGAGTAAGAGGTAAAAACTTTTTGTTCAAGGTATGTGGCTGCATACCTTGCCTGAATGTGTGTGTAAAAAATGTTTTTTTTAATTATATTTATCATTTTATTAAAAAACAAAACTTCAGACCTCAAGGGGGTATCATTACCCCTCATGACACCCCCTAGCATGGATAACCTATCCATTAGGATAGGTTATGCATGCAGGCGACAATTGCCCATTTTTTTAAATAAAGAGCATATAACCTATGTGTACCATAGGTTATATGCCCTTTTATTGTAATATGTCCACGTTTCAGACCTCAAGGGGGTCACCAGAACCCCTCCTGACACCCCCCTAACACGGATCATCTATCCAAAAGGATAGCTGATCCTTGGGCCAACTTTTTAACTAAAGCGCATATAACCTATGTTTGTCATAGGTTATATGCACTTTTTATAAGTAGCTATTAATTTCAGACCTTGAGGAGGGCACCAGGACCCCTCCTGACAGCCCCCCTATCATGGATCATCTATCCAAAAGGACAGATGATCCATGGGGCGACTGTGAAGGCATTCTATGCCTTCTTTATTACTGAGCGGCTGTATAAGCTGCTTCCAGTACAAACGCTTGTTGAATGAATGAACCCTGTCACCGGGTCATTACTAAAAAGCATAGAACTTTCATCAATGAATCAGTCACCCGGGACAGACCGGTTAAAATATATGTTTATGTATATTACAAACTGATTGGTATCTGACTGGTGTGTCCTATAGTCTGACTGGTATCTGTCTGGTGTATATTACAAACTGATTGGTATATGACTGGTGTGTCCTATAGTCTGACTGGTATCTGACTGGTGTATATTACAAACTGATTGGTATCTGACTGGTGTGTCCTATAGTCTGACTGGTATTTGACTGGTGTATATTGCAAACTGATTGGTATCTGACCACACCTGTCAGACACCAGTCAGACCACACTCAGCTGCCAGTCAAAGCATAGAAATAGATGTCAGTGAGATCCCACAGACACTCAGACCCCCACATCTCACCTGGACGTTGAACATGGCGATGTGGTGGAACTCGCCGCGCCCACCCTGTTTCACTGGCACGGTTAGAAAGAACTTGCTGCCATCCTTTGAGAACACCGGCTCCTCATTCTGGGAACACAAGAGAGGTGGATGAGACCTGGAGAACTGGGGCATAGGCTTCTAGAGAAAGCCGAGTAAATCTAGAGCTGGCAAAGTGTGTGTGTGTGGGGGGGCGGGGCACAGCAGGACATGCCGCTACTAGGGGACAGAGCGGGACATGCCACTACTAGGGAACAGAGCGGGACACGCCATTACTAGGGGACAGAGCGGGACACGCCGCTACTAGGGGACAGAGCGGACACCCAGTTACTAGGGGACAGAGCGGGACACACCACCACTAGGGGACAGAGCGGGACACGCCGCTACTAGGGGACAAAGCGGGACATGCCGCTACTAGGAGACAGAGCGGGACACGCCTCTACTAGGGGACAGAGAGGGACACGCCTCTACTAGGGGACAGAGCGGAACACGCCACCACTAGGGGACAGAGCGGGACAAGCCACTACTAGGGGACAAAGCGGGAAACGCCGCTACTAGGAGACAAAGCAGGACACGCGTCTACTAGGGGACAGAGCGGGACACGCGCTACTAGGGGACAGAGCGGGACACGCCTCTACTAGGGGACAGAGCGGGACACGCCTCTACTAGGGGACAGAGCGGGACACGCCGCTACTAGGGGACAGAGCGGGACATGCCACTACTAGGGGACAGAGCAGGACACGCCACCACTAGGAGACAGAGCGGGACACACCGCTACTAGGGGACAGAGCAGGACACGCCTCTACTAGGGGACAGAGCGGGACACGCCTCTACTAGGGGACAGAGCGGGACACGCCGCCACTAGGGGACAGAGTAGGCCATGCCGCTACCAGGGGACAGAACAGGACAAGCCTCTACTAGGGGACAGAGCGGGACACGCTGCTACTAGGGGACAGAGAGGGACACGTCTCTACTAGGGGACAGAACAGGACACGCCACTATTGGGGACAGAGCGGGGCACGCTGCTACTAGGGGACAGAGTGGGACACGCCGTCACTAGGGGACAGATCGGGACACACCGCTACTAGGGGACAGAGCAGGACATGCCGCTACTAGGGGACAGAACAGGACACGCCACCACTAGGGGACAGAGCGGGACACACTGCTACTAGAGGACAGAGTGGGACACACCACTACTAGGGGACAGAACAGGACACGCCTCTACTAGGGGACAGAGCGGGACACGCCTCTACTAGGGGACAGAACAGGACACGCCGCTACTAGGGGACAGAGCGGGACACGTCGCTACTAGGGGACAGATCGGGACACGCCGCCACTAGGGGACAGAGCGGGACACGCCTCTACTAGGGGACAGAGCGGACACCCAGTTACTAGGGGACAGAGCGGGACACGCCACTACTAGGGGACAGAGCAGGACACGCCGCTTCTTGGGGACAGAACAGGACACGCCACTACTAGGGGACAGAGCGGGACACGCCGCTACTAGGGGACAGAACAGGACACGCCGCTACTAGGGGACAGAGCGGGACACGCCGCTACTAGGGGACAGAACAGGACACGCCGCTACTAGGGGAGAGAGCGGGACACGACGTTACTAGGGGACAGAGCGGGACATGCCGCCACTAGGGGACAGAGCGGGACACGCCGCTACTAGGGGACAGAGCGAGACACGCCGTCACTAGGGGACAGAGCGGGACACGCAGCTACTAGGGGACAGAGTGGGACACGCAGCTACTAGGGGACAGAGAGGGACACGCCGCTACTAGGGGACAGATCGGGACACGCCGCTACTAGGGGACAGAGTGGGACATGCCGCTACTAGGGGACAGAGAGGGACATGCCGCTACTAGGGGACAGAGCGGGACGCGCAGCGACTAGGGGACAGAGAGGGACACGCCTCTACTAGGGGACAGAGCGGGACACGCTGCTACTAGGGGACAGAGTGGGACACGCAGCTACTAGGGGACAGAACAGGACACGCCGCTACTAGGGGAGAGAGCGGGACACGACGTTACTAGGGGACAGAGCGGGACATGCCGCCACTAGGGGACAGAGCGGGACACGCCGCTACTAGGGGACAGAGCGAGACACGCCGTCACTAGGGGACAGAGCGGGACACGCAGCTACTAGGGGACAGAGTGGGACACGCCGCCACTAGGGGACAGAGCGGAACACGCCACCACTAGGGGACAGAGCGGGACACGCCGCTACTAGGGGACAGAGAGGGACATGCCGCTACTAGGGGACAGAGCGGGACACGCAGCTACTAGGGGACAGAGAGGGACACGCCTCTACTAGGGGACAGAGCGGGACACGCTGCTACTAGGGGACAGAGTGGGACACGCAGCTACTAGGGGACAGAGCGGGACACGCCACTACTAGGGGACAGAGCGGGACACGCCAGGTCCCCTTTCTGTAGCCAATAACCTAAGAAATAAGAAGAAGTAATAAATTACAAACTCCATGTTCAGCAGGGCTCAGACTCTCATACTCATCATCATCAGACTCTACTCCAGAGAGACATGACTGAGGCTTCTGCTGCTGGGGTCAGAATTATTATTATTATCTTCATAATTACTAGTCACCACCACCATCATCAGTCTCTACCCAAGAGAGAGGAGGCTGAGGATCCTGCTGCTGGGGTCAGACATTATCATCATCACCAGACTCTACCCAAGTGAGGAGAGAGACTGTGGCCTCTACTGCTGGGGCTAGACTTATTATTATCGTTATCATAATTACCTTTCATCATTATCTTCAAATTTCATCCCAGACAGGAGAGACTGAGGCTTCTACTGCTGGGAAAACACTTATTATCCTCCTCCTCATCATTATTAGTCATCATCATCACCAAATTCTACCCCAGAGAGGAGAGACTGAGGCTTCTACTGCTGGGACCATACTTATTATCCTCATCATCATCATAATTACGAGTCACCACCAGACTCTACCCAAGTGAGGGGAGAGAGACTGTGGCCTCTACTGCTGATGTCAGATTATTATCATAGTTGCTAATTATTCTCATTATCAGACTATTTCCTATAAAGAAAAGACTGCCCAGGAATTTCCAGAAGAGAAATGAGATCTCTTTATCACTCACAGGATTTACAGATAAGTTCACTAAGTAGTTTATGAAATCCATATCATGGTGAGACATAGCTGCACATCACTAAGAATGAATTATTTTTAGTGTGAATAAAAAAAAAATACTTTCCCTTTATGAATAGGGATTCCCGTTAAAACTAAGTAGGCATCTGGGAAATTATACCAATTAAATTAAAATAACCTTTGGCCCCACTGCACCAGCTATACTGATCCAACTGCTCCATGTGGACAAACAGTTATTATCCTAAGTCATCATGTCAGAACATCATACTTATAACTGTGGCTTTAACTAGATTAATACATTACAGGATAACCACAATGTGTCCCATCATAAAAAATACCCTTACCCCTTCTACCTCCCATTAAAATCCACACACTTTCCATCTCATTTCATATCTCATGAGCCAATACTAGCTCAGATTTCAAGGATGTATCCGTCAAACCGCTGAGTATGTGTTGGATGATCATATTCAGTCTCATGGATGTATCTGTTAATACATCTGTATCTATGTCCATCTCATCCTGTAGGAATACCATGTCTGAGACCCTCACTAAATCTTTAGCGGAGGTTTTTCAGGGTAATAATCTAAGATACCAGTTCAATAGGTTTCTGACCCTTTTCCAGAAAAGGAGATAATAAATTCAGACTTATCTCCTGAGAAATGTATTCATGAAGATTTTGGGGGTAAAAGGAAGAATAAAGCAAGACGTGCTATTAAACATAGAGTTAAAAAATATCACATTTAATTTGCTGATAACCCTAGCCAAGAATATTGTGGGTCCCACACAAAAAGGTAATCTACTTGGGAGGAAGTTTTGCTGAGCAAAAGTATCATGACTCACCACCACACAAAAGACCCTCTAAATCGGGCAGAAGATTTACAGAGCAAAAAGCAAAAAGTCATTTTTCTTATCCTCCACTGAGGATTTGTCTAAAGAATCAGAAGAATTAGACAAAGATTCAGATGTAGACTGGACTCCATCCACAGATGATATGGTTACATTTCTATCTACTGATAACACTGTTAATGCATTTCTAGATTAACAGGGCCAAACATTATTCGCCCCTGATGGCAATAGACGCTCCAGGTTATCCAAATGGATACCTAAAGTTCATACCGCAAAATATATTGAACAATGGTTAAGAAAACCTTTAGACGAGAAAGACCATCAATTAGTAAGATCTGTGAAACCCCATCTTATTGACCACCGCAAGGTCAAATATATGCCCAAAGCAGGGAAGGATCCCATAATGGGAATCGACATATTCCTTAAAAACTGCCAAGAAACTTTTGAACGTAATTGGCCTGTTGACAAAACATTTTTGATTTAACTAAGGAATCGTTTCAACTCAGAAACCAGAAGATATTTCTTTCAAAAGGGAACATACAGAATTATACTGTTTATCCGTAGGCAGATCAGGAAGGTCTGATAAAGATTAACTTATTTGGTACCAGGAAAGCTATAAAATTCTCAGTCACTGGGGTATGAGGCAAAGGTTGAACTTGATGGACTTGTGTCTTTATTCAGCTTAATTAACTATGTTATCATGTATTTCATTTTTATGAGCATGGATACAAAGACATCTGGTTATTGGGTAATGCCAATACTACCCTTTCTACCAAAATACGCAGGTATACCCTTATCAAAAGAGATCTGAAGCTTATGGAAATGGCTTCTTCAGAAGCAGTCCCAGAAACAGATGGGTTTATTTTTGGTGACTTCTTTATAAAGAGTTAGTCAAATTTGTTACAGTTTTCACAATCCTGGACAAAACACAAAGTCCATTAAAAAAAGTTTTTGCCCTTAGTTTTTTTGGGAAGGCCTGGAAACACATGGATCACTTTCCCGGTCAATCATTTCAAGGTCCTTCCTCATATTATGGGAGAGGATCATATGCATTCAGGACTAGGGGTGGGCGAAAAGTGAGAAAAATTTCCTGCATGACTTTTCACGCAAAACGGCTGATGTTTCGCTTTTTTGTGAAAGTTCTTTTTCTCCAATGCAAATCCCTATCAGACTATATCCCAGAAAGGAGAGACCAGGAATCTCATCATTATCCCTATCAGACTATATCCCAGAAAGGAGAGACCAGGAATCTCATCACTATTCCTATCAGACTATATCCCAGAAAGGAGAGACCAGGAATCTCATCACTCTTCCTATCAGACTATATCCCAGAAAATAGAGACCAGGAATCTCATCACTGTCCCTATCAGACTATATCCCAGAAAGGAGAGACCAGGAATCTCATCATTATCCCTATCAGACTATATCCCAGAAAGGGGAGACCAGGAATCTCATCACTATCCCTATCAGACTATATCCCAGAAAGGAGAGACCAGGAATCTCATCACTATCCCTATCAGACTATATCCCAGAAAGGAGAGACCAGGAATCTCATCACTATCCCTATCAGACTATATCCCAGAAAGGAGAGACCAGGAATCTCATCACTCTTCCTATCAGACTATATCCCAGAAAGGAGAGACCAGGAATCTCATCATTATCCCTATCAGACTATATCCCAGAAAGGAGAGACCAGGAATCTCATCACTCTTCCTATCAGACAATATCCCAGAAAGGAGAGACCAGGAATCTCATCATTATCACTATCAGACTATATCCCAGAAAGGAGAGACCAGGAATCTCATCATTATCCCAATCAGACTATATCCCAGAAAGGAGAGACCAGGAATCTCATCACTATCACAATCAGACTATATCCCAGAAAGGAGAGACCAGGAATCTCATCATTATCCCTATCAGACTATATCCCAGAGAGGAGAGACCAGGAATCTCATCACTATTCCTATCAGACTATATCCCAGAAAGGAGAGACCAGGAATCTCATCACTATCACTATCAGACTATATCCCAGAAAGGAGAGACCAGGAATCTCATCACTATTCCTATCAGACTATATCCCAGAAAGGAGAGACCAGGAATCTCATCACTATCCCTATCAGACTATATCCCAGAAAGGAGAGACCAGGAATCTCATCACTATCCCTATCAGACTATATCCCAGAAAAGAGAGACCAGGAATCTTATCACTATCCCTATCAGACTATATCCCAGAAAAGAGAGACCAGGAATCTCATCACTATTCCTATCAGACTATATCCCAGAGAGGAGAGACCAGGAATCTCATCATTATCCCTATCAGACTATATCCCAGAGAGGAGAGACCAGGAATCTCATCACTATTCCTATCAGACTATATCCCAGAAAGGAGAGACCAGGAATCTCATCATTATCACTATCAGACTATATCCCAGAAAGGAGAGACCAGGAATCTCATCATTATCCCTATCAGACTACATCCCAGAAAGGAGAGACCAGAAATCTCTTCATTATCCCTATCAGACTATATCCCAGAAAGGAGAGACCAGGAATCTCATCATTATCCCTATCAGACTATATCCCAGAAAGGAGAGACCAGGAATCTCATCACTATCACTATCAGACTATATCCCAGAAAGGAGAGACCAGGAATCTCATCACTATCCCTATCAGACTATATCCCAGAAAGGAGAGACCAGGAATCTCATCACTATCCCTATCAGACTATATCCCAGAAAGGAGAGACCTGCTATCTCATCACTATCCCTATCAGACTATATCCCAGAAAATAGAGACCAGGAATCTCATCACTATCACTATCAGACTATATCCCAGAAAGGAGAGACCAGGAATCTCATCATTATCACTATCAGACTATATCCCAGAAAGGAGAGACCAGGAATCTCATCATTATCACTATCAGACTATATCCCAGAAAGGAGAGACCAGGAATCTCATCATTATCCCTATCAGACTATATCCCAGAAAGGAGAGACCAGGAATCTCATCATTATCCCTATCAGACTATATCTCAGAAAGGAGAGACCAGGAATCTCATCATTATCACTATCAGACTATATCCCAGAAAGGAGAGACCAGGAATCTCATCATTATCCCTATCAGACTATATCCCAGAAAGGAGAGACCAGGAATCTCATCATTATCACTATCAGACTATATCCCAGAAAGGAGAGACCAGGAATCTCATCACTGTCCCTATCAGACTATATCCCAGAAAAGAGAGACCAGGAATCTCATCACTATCCCTATCAGACTATATCCCAGAAAGGAGAGACCAGAAATCTCTTCATTATCCCTATCAGACTATATCCCAGAAAGGAGAGACCAGGAATCTCATCATTATCCCTATCAGACTATATCCCAGAAAGGAGAGACCAGGAATCTCATCACTCTTCCTATCAGACTATATCCCAGAAAGGAGAGACCAGGAATCTCATCATTATCACTATCAGACTATATCCCAGAAAGGAGAGACCAGGAATCTCATCACTATTCCTATCAGACTATATCCCAGAAAGGAGAGGCCAGGAATCTCATCACTATCACTATCAGACTATATCCCAGAAAGGAGAGACCAGGAATCTCATCACTATCAGACTATATCCCAGAAAGGAGAGACCAGGAATCTCATCACTATCCCTATCAGACTATATCCCAGAAAGGAGAGACCAGGAATCTCATCATTATCACTATCAGACTATATCCCAGAAAGGAGAGACCAGGAATCTCATCACTATTCCTATCAGACTATATCCCAGAAAGGAGAGGCCAGGAATCTCATCACTATCACTATCAGACTATATCCCAGAAAGGAGAGACCAGGAATCTCATCACTATCCCTATCAGACTATATCCCAGAAAGGAGAGACCAGGAATCTCATCATTATCCCTATCAGACTATATCCCAGAAAGGAGAGACCAGGAATCTTATCACTATCCCTATCAGACTATATCCCAGAAAGGAGAGACCAGGAATCTCATCATTATCCCTATCAGACTATATCCCATAAAGGAGAGACCAGGAATCTCATCACTATCCCTATCAGACTATATCCCAGAAAGGAGAGACCAGGAATCTCATCATTATCACTATCAGACAGTATCCCAGAAAGGAGAGACCAGGAATCTCATCACTGTCCCTATCAGACTATATCCCAGAAAGGAGAGACCAGGAATCTCATCACTATCCCTATCAGACTATATGCCAGAAAGGAGAGACCAGGAATCTCATCACTCTTCCTATCAGACTATATCCCAGAAAGGAGAGACCAGGAATCTCATCACTATCCCTATCAGACTATATGCCAGAAAGGAGAGACCAGGAATCTCATCACTCTTCCTATCAGACTATATCCCAGAAAGGGGAGACCAGGAATCTCATCACTATCCCTATCAGACTATATCCCAGAAAGGAGAGACCAGGAATCTCATCATTATCACTATCAGACTATATCCCAGAAAGGAAAGACCAGGAATCTCATCATTATCCCTATCAGACTATATCCCAGAAAGGAGAGACCAGGAATCTCATCATTATCCCTATCAGACTATATCCCAGAAAGGAGAGACCAGAAATCTCTTCATTATCCCTATCAGACTATATCCCAGAAAGGAGAGACCAGGAATCTCATCATTATCCCTATCAGACTATATCCCAGAAAGGAGAGACCAGGAATCTCATCACTATCACTATCAGACTATATCCCAGAAAGGAGAGACCAGGAATCTCATCACTATCCCTATCAGACTATATCCCAGAAAGGAGAGACCAGGAATCTCATCACTATCCCTATCAGACTATATCCCAGAAAGGAGAGACCTGCTATCTCATCACTATCCCTATCAGACTATATCCCAGAAAATAGAGACCAGGAATCTCATCACTATCACTATCAGACTATATCCCAGAAAGGAGAGACCAGGAATCTCATCATTATCACTATCAGACTATATCCCAGAAAGGAGAGACCAGGAATCTCATCATTATCACTATCAGACTATATCCCAGAAAGGAGAGACCAGGAATCTCATCATTATCCCTATCAGACTATATCCCAGAAAGGAGAGACCAGGAATCTCATCATTATCCCTATCAGACTATATCTCAGAAAGGAGTGACCAGGAATCTCATCATTATCACTATCAGACTATATCCCAGAAAGGAGAGACCAGGAATCTCATCATTATCCCTATCAGACTATATCCCAGAAAGGAGAGACCAGGAATCTCATCATTATCACTATCAGACTATATCCCAGAAAGGAGAGACCAGGAATCTCATCACTGTCCCTATCAGACTATATCCCAGAAAAGAGAGACCAGGAATCTCATCACTATCCCTATCAGACTATATCCCAGAAAGGAGAGACCAGAAATCTCTTCATTATCCCTATCAGACTATATCCCAGAAAGGAGAGACCAGGAATCTCATCATTATCCCTATCAGACTATATCCCAGAAAGGAGAGACCAGGAATCTCATCACTCTTCCTATCAGACTATATCCCAGAAAGGAGAGACCAGGAATCTCATCATTATCACTATCAGACTATATCCCAGAAAGGAGAGACCAGGAATCTCATCACTATTCCTATCAGACTATATCCCAGAAAGGAGAGGCCAGGAATCTCATCACTATCACTATCAGACTATATCCCAGAAAGGAGAGACCAGGAATCTCATCACTATCAGACTATATCCCAGAAAGGAGAGACCAGGAATCTCATCACTATCCCTATCAGACTATATCCCAGAAAGGAGAGACCAGGAATCTCATCATTATCCCTATCAGACTATATCCCAGAAAGGAGAGACCAGAAATCTCTTCATTATCCCTATCAGACTATATCCCAGAAAGGAGAGACCAGGAATCTCATCATTATCCCTATCAGACTATATCCCAGAAAGGAGAGACCAGGAATCTCATCACTATCACTATCAGACTATATCCCAGAAAGGAGAGACCAGGAATCTCTTCACTATCCCTATCAGACTATATCCCAGAAAGGAGAGACCAGGAATCTCATCACTATCCCTATCAGACTATATCCCAGAAAGGAGAGACCTGCTATCTCATCACTATCCCTATCAGACTATATCCCAGAAAATAGAGACCAGGAATCTCATCACTATCACTATCAGACTATATCCCAGAAAGGAGAGACCAGGAATCTCATCATTATCACTATCAGACTATATCCCAGAAAGGAGAGACCAGGAATCTCATCATTATCACTATCAGACTATATCCCAGAAAGGAGAGACCAGGAATCTCATCATTATCCCTATCAGACTATATCCCAGAAAGGAGAGACCAGGAATCTCATCATTATCCCTATCAGACTATATCTCAGAAAGGAGAGACCAGGAATCTCATCATTATCACTATCAGACTATATCCCAGAAAGGAGAGACCAGGAATCTCATCATTATCCCTATCAGACTATATCCCAGAAAGGAGAGACCAGGAATCTCATCATTATCACTATCAGACTATATCCCAGAAAGGAGAGACCAGGAATCTCATCACTGTCCCTATCAGACTATATCCCAGAAAAGAGAGACCAGGAATCTCATCACTATCCCTATCAGACTATATCCCAGAAAGGAGAGACCAGAAATCTCTTCATTATCCCTATCAGACTATATCCCAGAAAGGAGAGACCAGGAATCTCATCATTATCCCTATCAGACTATATCCCAGAAAGGAGAGACCAGGAATCTCATCACTCTTCCTATCAGACTATATCCCAGAAAGGAGAGACCAGGAATCTCATCATTATCACTATCAGACTATATCCCAGAAAGGAGAGACCAGGAATCTCATCACTATTCCTATCAGACTATATCCCAGAAAGGAGAGGCCAGGAATCTCATCACTATCACTATCAGACTATATCCCAGAAAGGAGAGACCAGGAATCTCATCACTATCAGACTATATCCCAGAAAGGAGAGACCAGGAATCTCATCACTATCCCTATCAGACTATATCCCAGAAAGGAGAGACCAGGAATCTCATCATTATCACTATCAGACTATATCCCAGAAAGGAGAGACCAGGAATCTCATCACTATTCCTATCAGACTATATCCCAGAAAGGAGAGGCCAGGAATCTCATCACTATCACTATCAGACTATATCCCAGAAAGGAGAGACCAGGAATCTCATCACTATCCCTATCAGACTATATCCCAGAAAGGAGAGACCAGGAATCTCATCATTATCCCTATCAGACTATATCCCAGAAAGGAGAGACCAGGAATCTTATCACTATCCCTATCAGACTATATCCCAGAAAGGAGAGACCTGGAATCTCATCATTATCCCTATCAGACTATATCCCATAAAGGAGAGACCAGGAATCTCATCACTATCCCTATCAGACTATATCCCAGAAAGGAGAGACCAGGAATCTCATCATTATCACTATCAGACAGTATCCCAGAAAGGAGAGACCAGGAATCTCATCACTGTCCCTATCAGACTATATCCCAGAAAGGAGAGACCAGGAATCTCATCACTATCCCTATCAGACTATATGCCAGAAAGGAGAGACCAGGAATCTCATCACTCTTCCTATCAGACTATATCCCAGAAAGGAGAGACCAGGAATCTCATCACTATCCCTATCAGACTATATGCCAGAAAGGAGAGACCAGGAATCTCATCACTCTTCCTATCAGACTATATCCCAGAAAGGGGAGACCAGGAATCTCATCACTATCCCTATCAGACTATATCCCAGAAAGGAGAGACCAGGAATCTCATCATTATCACTATCAGACTATATCCCAGAAAGGAAAGACCAGGAATCTCATCATTATCCCTATCAGACTATATCCCAGAAAGGAGAGACCAGGAATCTCATCATTATCCCTATCAGACTATATCCCAGAAAGGAGAGACCAGAAATCTCTTCATTATCCCTATCAGACTATATCCCAGAAAGGAGAGACCAGGAATCTCATCATTATCCCTATCAGACTATATCCCAGAAAGGAGAGACCAGGAATCTCATCACTATCACTATCAGACTATATCCCAGAAAGGAGAGACCAGGAATCTCATCACTATCCCTATCAGACTATATCCCAGAAAGGAGAGACCAGGAATCTCATCACTATCCCTATCAGACTATATCCCAGAAAGGAGAGACCTGCTATCTCATCACTATCCCTATCAGACTATATCCCAGAAAATAGAGACCAGGAATCTCATCACTATCACTATCAGACTATATCCCAGAAAGGAGAGACCAGGAATCTCATCATTATCACTATCAGACTATATCCCAGAAAGGAGAGACCAGGAATCTCATCATTATCACTATCAGACTATATCCCAGAAAGGAGAGACCAGGAATCTCATCATTATCCCTATCAGACTATATCCCAGAAAGGAGAGACCAGAAATCTCATCATTATCCCTATCAGACTATATCTCAGAAAGGAGTGACCAGGAATCTCATCATTATCACTATCAGACTATATCCCAGAAAGGAGAGACCAGGAATCTCATCATTATCCCTATCAGACTATATCCCAGAAAGGAGAGACCAGGAATCTCATCATTATCACTATCAGACTATATCCCAGAAAGGAGAGACCAGGAATCTCATCACTGTCCCTATCAGACTATATCCCAGAAAAGAGAGACCAGGAATCTCATCACTATCCCTATCAGACTATATCCCAGAAAGGAGAGACCAGAAATCTCTTCATTATCCCTATCAGACTATATCCCAGAAAGGAGAGACCAGGAATCTCATCATTATCCCTATCAGACTATATCCCAGAAAGGAGAGACCAGGAATCTCATCACTCTTCCTATCAGACTATATCCCAGAAAGGAGAGACCAGGAATCTCATCATTATCACTATCAGACTATATCCCAGAAAGGAGAGACCAGGAATCTCATCACTATTCCTATCAGACTATATCCCAGAAAGGAGAGGCCAGGAATCTCATCACTATCACTATCAGACTATATCCCAGAAAGGAGAGACCAGGAATCTCATCACTATCAGACTATATCCCAGAAAGGAGAGACCAGGAATCTCATCACTATCCCTATCAGACTATATCCCAGAAAGGAGAGACCAGGAATCTCATCATTATCACTATCAGACTATATCCCAGAAAGGAGAGACCAGGAATCTCATCACTATTCCTATCAGACTATATCCCAGAAAGGAGAGGCCAGGAATCTCATCACTATCACTATCAGACTATATCCCAGAAAGGAGAGACCAGGAATCTCATCACTATCCCTATCAGACTATATCCCAGAAAGGAGAGACCAGGAATCTCATCACTATCCGTATCAGACTATATCCCAGAAAGGAGAGACCAGGAATCTTATCACTATCCCTATCAGACTATATCCCAGAAAGGAGAGACCAGGAATCTCATCATTATCCCTATCAGACTATATCCCATAAAGGAGAGACCAGGAATCTCATCACTATCCCTATCAGACTATATCCCAGAAAGGAGAGACCAGGAATCTCATCATTATCACTATCAGACAGTATCCCAGAAAGGAGAGACCAGGAATCTCATCACTGTCCCTATCAGACTATATCCCAGAAAGGAGAGACCAGGAATCTCATCACTATCCCTATCAGACTATATGCCAGAAAGGAGAGACCAGGAATCTCATCACTCTTCCTATCAGACTATATCCCAGAAAGGAGAGACCAGGAATCTCATCACTATCCCTATCAGACTATATGCCAGAAAGGAGAGACCAGGAATCTCATCACTCTTCCTATCAGACTATATCCCAGAAAGGGGAGACCAGGAATCTCATCACTATCCCTATCAGACTATATCCCAGAAAGGAGAGACCAGGAATCTCATCATTATCACTATCAGACTATATCCCAGAAAGGAAAGACCAGGAATCTCATCATTATCCCTATCAGACTATATCCCAGAAAGGAGAGACCAGGAATCTCATCACTATTCCTATCAGACTATATCCCAGAAAAGAGAGACCAGGAATCTCATCACTATCCCTATCAGACTATATCCCAGAAAGGAGAGACCAGGAATCTTATCATTATCCCTATCAGACTATATCCCAGAAAGGAGAGACCAGGAATCTCATCACTATCCCTATCAGACTATATCCCAGAAAGGAGAGACCAGGAATCTCATCATTATCCCTATCAGACTATATCCCAGAGAGGAGAGACCAGGAATCTCATCACTATTCCTATCAGACTATATCCCAGAAAGGAGAGACCAGGAATCTCATCATTATCACTATCAGACTATATCCCAGAAAGGAGAGACCAGAAATCTCTTCATTATCCCTATCAGACTATATCCCAGAAAGGAGAGACCAGGAATCTCATCACTATCCCTATCAGACTATATCCCAGAAAGGAGAGACCAGGAATCTCATCACTCTTCCTATCAGACTATATCCCAAAACGGAGAGACCAGGAATCTCATCACTGTCCCTATCAGACTATATCCCAGAAAGGAGAGACCAGGAATCTCATCACTATCCCTATCAGACTATATCCCAGAAAGGAGAGACCAGGAATCTCATCACTCTTCCTATCAGACTATATCCCAGAAAGGAGAGACCAGAAATCCCATCACTCTTCCTATCAGACTATATCCCAGAAAGGAGAGACCAGGAATCTCATCATTATCCCTATCAGACTATATCCCAGAAAGGAGAGACCAGGAATCTCATCACTCTTCCTATCAGACTATATCCCAGAAAGGAGAGACCAGGAATCTCATCACTCTTCCTATCAGACTATATCCCAGAAAGGAGAGACCAGGAATCTCATCATTATCCCTATCAGACTATATCCCAGAAAGGAGAGACCAGGAATCTCATCACTATCCCTATCAGAGTATATCCCAGAAAGGAGAGACCAGGAATCTCATCACTATCAGACTATATTCCAGAAAGGAGAGAGCAGGAATCTCATCATTATCCCTATCAGACTATATCCCAGAAAATAGAGACCAGGAATCTCATCATTATCCCTATCAAATAGTGAAGTTTAATTTTTATTCCTAGCACTCTCCTGGATTAAAAATAATTTCTTTATATTTGATTTGAGAATTGATAAAAAATCAATATTCTTTGATATTTATTGCTTATGGTAATCTATAGTATATGGTCTATCCCCCAGAGTGTATGATGACAGAACATTCGAAATATAAAGGATGCACATACACATATAATATACAAATGCAGTAAACCTCGCACAAACGTCAGAGAACAAATGGCTATTAGTATAGTTAGTACATGGATGAAATGATATGGGATGGAATGACATAGAATGAGGTACACACTGATTAGTAGTTATAGAGATATAGTCCAACCTTAAATTCAAAGTTCATATGAATGAGATGATGATGATGAACAGATGGTGATAAGATGATGATAATTTGAATAATGGATCGATAAATCCCTAGCTGGTGCTCCTATCCGATTTCACACCGGGATCCCTAGGTGTGTTTAGAAAATTCCAAAGCGTTGTGTGTCAAGCGCTCCAAGCGTGGGAATATGTAAAATATAATCACAGAGAAAAATAAAAAATATTCTAAGTGTAGTGTTTGATCTTAATTATTGGTTTATCTAAGTCAATACTTAAACAAATCCTCATCAAGCACGTGTTCTTTATATCAAAAAAAAGTTTTGCATTTATTCATAAAAAACATCTAAAAATCCAATCTGGAAATCTTAAAATGATTCAACATACCATGTTAAAATTAAACAATCCTGACTGATAATTTGTTCATTATTCTAGTCATCATGAAACGGTATATTAAGGGTGGGTTCCTGTTGACTTAGCTGGCTGGTCTTTGTAATTGTAGTGCAATTTCCTTGAGTATGGCTTAATATGGCAGTAAAAAGCTCTCGGTAACAATGTACACAATACAGGCTTTACTTAGTCAATGTCCGATCCCCCCTCCTTATAGTCCACTTACTTGAATTCAGTCTTGTATTGAGCGCATCAAATGTTACTCGAGTGAATGTATCCGGTTCTCACGGATTCCTGCCGCCAGGTTTCACCGCTCGTTAGTCGTTCCTCCTGTTGGTGGATCTACCGACGGGTTATTTTCCTCGTGTTGATGCGTCCAATTCAAGTAAGCGGACTATAAGGAGGGGGGATCGGACATTGACTAAGTAAAGCCTATATTGTGTACATTGTTACCGAGAGCTTTTTACTTCCATATTAAGCCATACTCAAGGTAATTGCACTACAATTACAAAGACCAGCCAGCTAAGTCAACAGGAACCCACCCTTAATATACCGTTTCATGATGACTAGAATAATGAACAAATTATCAGTCAGGATTGTTTAATTTTAACATCGTATGTTGAATCATTTTAAGATTTCCAGATTGGATTTTTAGATGTTTTTTATGAATAAATGCAAAACTTTTTTTTGATATAAAGAACACGTGCTTGATGAGGATTTGTTTAAGTATTGACTTAGATAAACCAATAATTAAGATCAAACGCTACACTTAGAATATTTTTTATTTTTCTCTGTGATTATATTTTACATATCCCCACGCTTGGAGCGCTTGACACACAACGCTTTGGAATTATCCCAATCAGACAATATCCCAGAAAGGAGAGACAAGACCTTATAGAAGATAAAGAGATACGACGTGCCATTTACAGACAATGTGCGCGCTGTAACATCTGTGGCCTCTGCGATCTCACTGGAGGGAATTTGGGATTTTTATAGAATGTGATAACAGACCAGGTTTAACGTTTTATCAGGTGTTTAACTCCTTAAAACCCGCTCCTTAATCTATTAAAAGCAAGGATTAACTACTGCACTGACCACCAGTATCATATATTACTTCTCATTTATACAGAATATCTTGGTACTATATAAAACCATAAGTAATAATCTTATTTTAAACATTATAATGAATTACCTGTCTTGGAAGCCAGACCTCTGACGTTACTTCATATTTCTGCAAATAAATGTGGAAAGAAAATCATTGTAGAAAAAAATGAGAGTTTCTGGGGAAGAGTCAGAATTATTCAGTTTATTTCACATCAGAGATTCTGCCGAGGTGCAAAGGAGGAACAATAGCGCCCTGAATGTCACGTTCTCTACTCTCTCAGACATTAGCAGGTGACACTCGTGTAAGGACAGAAGAAATGGGATTCAATTGGACTTACCTGTCAGATTAGTGACTTATCTCCCTATACATGTACAGCCAGACCCAAGGAGGACCATTCCCCTGTACGTGTACAGCTAGACCCAAGGAGGACCATTCCCCTGTACATGTACAGCCAGACCCAAGGAGAACCATTCCCCTATACATGTACAGCCAGACCCAAGGAGGACCATTCCCCTGTACGTGTACAGCCAGACCCAAGGAGGACCATTCCCCTGTACATGTACAGCCAGACCCAAGGAGGACCATTCCCCTATACATGTACAGCCAGGCCCAAGGAGGACCATTCCCTTGTACGTGTACAGCCAGACCCAAGGAGGACCATTCCCCTATACATGTACAGCCAGACCCAAGGAGGACCATTCCCCTATACATGTACAGCCAGACCCAAGGAGGACCATTCCCCTATACATGTACAGCCAGACCCAAGGAGGACCATTCCCCTGTACGTGTACAGCCAGACCCAAGGAGGACCATTCCCCTGTACGTGTACAGCCAGACCCAAGGAGGACCATTCCCCTGTATGTGTACAGCCAGACCCAAGGAGGACCATTCCCCTGTACGTGTACAGCCAGACCCAAGGAGGACCATTCCCCTATACATGTACAGCCAGACCCAAGGAGGACCATTCCCCTGTACATGTACAGCCAGACCCAAGGAGGACCATTCCCCTCTACATGTACAGCCAGACCCAAGGAGGACCATTCCCCTGTACGTGTACAGCCAGACCCAAGGAGGACCACTCCCCTGTACATGTACAGCCAGACCCAAGGAGGACCATTCCCCTGTACATGTACAGCCAGACCCAAGGAGGACCATTCCCCTATACATCTACAGCCAGACCCAAGGAGGACCATTCCTCTGTACGTGTACAGCCAGACCCAAGGAGGACCATTCCCCTGTACGTGTACAGCCAGACCCAAGGAGACCATTCCCCTATACATGTACAGCCAGACCCAAGGAGGACCATTCCCCTGTACATGTACAGCCAGACCCAAGGAGGACCATTCCCCTATACATGAACAGCCAGACCCAAGGAGGACCATTCCCCTGTACGTGTACAGCCAGACCCAAGGAGGACCATTCCCCTGTACATGTACAGCCAGACCCAAGGAGGACCATTCCCCTATACATGTACAGCCAGACCCAAGGAGGACCATTCCCCTATACATGTACAGCCAGACCCAAGGAGGACCATTCCCCTGTACGTGTACAGCCAGACCCAAGGAGGACCATTCCCCTATACATGTACAGCCAGACCCAAGGAGGACCATTCCCCTATACATGTACAGCCAGACCCAAGGCGGACCATTCCCCTGTACATGTACAGACAGACCCAAGGAGGACCATTCCCCTATACATGTACAGCCAGACCCAAGGAGGACCATTCCCCTGTACGTGTACAGCCAGACCCAAGGAGGACCATTCCCCTATACATGTACAGCCAGACCCAAGAAGGACCATTCCCCTGTACATGTACAGCCAGACCCAAGGAGGACCATTCCCCTATACATGTACAGCCAGACCCAAGGAGGACCATTCCCCTGTACATGTACAGCCAGACCCAAGGAGGACCATTCCCCTGTACATATACAGCCAGACCCAAGGAGGATCATTCCCCTGTACAAGTACAGCCAGACCCAAGGAGGACCATTCCCCTGTACGTGTACAGCCAGACACAAGGAGACAATTCCCCTATACATGTACAGCCAGACCCAAGGAGGACCATTCCCCTGTACGTGTACAGCCAGACCCAAGGAGGACCATTCCCCTGTACATGTACAGCCAGACCCAAGGAGGACCATTCCCCTGTACATGTACAGCCAGACCCAAGGAGGACCATTCCCCTGTACATGTACAGACAGACCCAAGGAGGACCATTCCCCTGTACGTGTACAGCCAGACCCAAGGAGACCATTCCCCTATACATGTACAGCCAGACCCAAGGAGGACCATTCCCCTGTACATGTACAGCCAGACCCAAGGAGGACCATTCCCCTATACATGAACAGTCAGACCCAAGGACGACCATTCCCCTGTACGTGTACAGCCAGACCCAAGGAGGACCATTCCCCTGTACATGTACAGCCAGACCCAAGGAGGACCATTCCCCTGTACGTGTACAGCCAGACCCAAGGAGACCATTCCCCTATACATGTACAGCCAGACCCAAGGAGGACCATTCCCCTGTACATGTACAGCCAGACCCAAGGAGGACCATTCCCCTATACATGTACAGCCAGACCCAAGGAGGACCATTCCCCTGTACATGTACAGCCAGACCCAAGGAGGACCATTCCCCTGTACATGTACAGCCAGACCCAAGGAGGACCATTCCCCTGTACATGTACAGCCAGACCCAAGGAGGACCATTCCCCTATACATGTACAGCCAGACCCAAGGAGGACTATTCCCCTATACATGTACAGCCAGACCCAAGGAGGACCATTCCCCTATACATGTACAGCCAGACCCAAGGAGGACCATTCCCCTATACATGTACAGCCAGACCCAAGGAGGACAATTCCCCTATACGTGTACAGCCAGACCCAAGGAGGACCATTCCCCTGTACGTGTACAGCCAGACCCAAGGAGGACCATTCCCCTGTACGTGTACAGCCAGACCCAAGGAGGACCATTCCCCTGTACGTGTACAGCCAGACCCAAGGAGGACCATTCCCCTGTACGTGTACAGCCAGACCCAAGGAGGACCATTCCCCTGTACGTGTACAGCCAGACCCAAGGAGGACCATTCCCCTGTACATGTACAGCCAGACCCAAGGAGGACCATTCCCCTGTACATGTACAGCCAGACCCAAGGAGGACCATTCCCCTGTACATGTAGAGCCAGACCCAAGGAGGACCATTCCCCTGTACGTGTACAGCCAGACCCAAGGAGGACCATTCCCCTGTACATGTACAGCCAGACCCAAGGAGGACCATTCCCCTATACATGTACAGCCAGACCCAAGGAGACCATTCCCCTATACATGTACAGCCAGACCCAAGGAGGACCATTCCCCTGTACATGTACAGCCAGACCCAAGGAGGACCATTCCCCTGTACATGTACAGCCAGACCCAAGGAGGATCATTCCCCTGTACGTGTACAGCCAGACCCAAGAAGACCATTCTCCTATACATGTACAGCCAGGCCCAAGGAGGACCATTCCCCTATACATGTACAGCCAGGCCCAAGGAGGACCATTCCCCTGTACATGTACAGCCAGACCCAAGGAGGACCATTCCCCTGTACATGTACAGCCAGACCCAAGGAGGACCATTCCCCTGTACATGTACAGCCAGACCCAAGGAGGACCATTCCCTTGTACATGTACAGCCAGACCCAAGGAGGACCATTCCCCTGTACATGTACAGCCAGACCCAAGGAGGACCATTCCCCTATACATGTACAGCCAGACCCAAGGAGGACCATTCCCCTGTACGTGTACAGCCAGACCCAAGGAGGACCATTCCCCTATACATGTAAAGCCAGACCCAAGGAGGATCATTCCCCTGTACGTGTACAGCCAGACCCAAGGAGACCATTCCCCTGTACGTGTACAGCCAGACCCAAGGAGGACCATTCCCCTGTACATGTACAGCCAGACCCAAGGAGGACCATTCCCCTATACATGTACAGCCAGACCCAAGGAGGACCATTCCCCTGTACATGTACAGACAGACCCAAGGAGGACCATTCCCCTGTACGTGTACAGCCAGACTCAAGGAGGACCATTCCCCTATACATGTACAGCCAGACCCAAGGAGGACCATTCCCCTGTACATGTACAGCCAGACCCAAGGAGGACCATTCCCCTATACATGTACAGCCAGACCCAAGGAGGACCATTCCCCTGTACGTGTACAGCCAGACCCAAGGAGGACCATTCCCCTGTACATGTACAGCCAGACCCAAGGAGGACCATTCCCCTATACATGTACAGCCAGACCCAAGGAGGACCATTCCCCTGTACATGTACAGCCAGACCCAAGGAGGACCATTCCCCTGTACATGTACAGCCAGACGGAAGGAGGACCATTCCCCTATACATGTACAGCCAGACCCAAGGAGGACCATTCCCCTGTACATGTACAGCCAGACCCAAGGAGGACCATTCCCCTGTACATGTACAGCCAGACCCAAGGAGGACCATTCCCCTATACATGTACAGCCAGACCCAAGGAGGACCATTCCCCTGTACGTGTACAGCCAGACCCAAGGAGGACCATTCCCCTATACATGTACAGCCAGACCCAAGGAGGACCATTCCCCTATACATGTACAGCCAGACCCAAGGAGGACCATTCCCCTGTACATGTACAGCCAGACCCAAGGAGGACCATTCCCCTGTACATGTACAGCCAGACCCAAGGAGGACCATTCCCCTGTACATGTACAGCCAGACCCAAGGAGGACCATTCCCCTGTACATGTACAGCCAGACGGAAGGAGGACCATTCCCCTATACATGTACAGCCAGACCCAAGGAGGACCATTCCCCTGTACATGTACAGCCAGACCCAAGGAGGACCATTCCCCTGTACATGTACAGCCAGACCCAAGGAGGACCATTCCCCTATACATCTACAGCCAGACCCAAGGAGGACCATTCCCCTGTACGTGTACAGCCAGACCCAAGGAGGACCATTCCCCTATACATGTACAGCAGACCCAAGGAGGACCATTCCCCTATACATGTACAGCCAGACCGAAGGAGGACCATTCCCCTGTACATGTACAGCCAGACCCAAGGAGGATCATTCCCCTGTACATGTACAGCCAGACCCAAGGAGGACCATTCCCCTGTACATGTACAGCCAGACCCAAGGAGGACCATTCCCCTCTACATATACAGCCAGACCCAAAGAGGATCATTCCCCTGTACATGTACAGCCAGACCCAAGGAGGACCATTCCCCTGTACATGTACAGCCAGACCCAAGGAGGACCATTCCCCTATACATGTACAGCCAGACCCAAGGAGGACCATTCCCCTATACATGTACAGCCAGACCCAAGGAGGACTATTCCCCTGTACATGTACAGCCAGACCCAAGGAGGATCATTCCCCTATACATGTACAGCCAGACCCAAGGAGGACCATTCCCCTGTACGTGTACAGCGAGACCCAAGGAGGACCATTCCCCTGTACGTGTTCAGCCAGACCAAAGGAGGACTATTCCCCTGTACATGTACAGCCAGACCCAAGGAGGACTATTCCCCTGTACATGTACAGCCAGACCCAAGGAGGACTATTCCCCTGTACATGTACAGCCAGACCCAAGGAGGATCATTCCCCTATACATGTACAGCCAGACCCAAGGAGGACCATTCCCCTGTACGTGTACAGCCAGACCCAAGGAGGACCATTCCCCTGTACGTGTTCAGCCAGACCAAAGGAGGACTATTCCCCTGTACATGTACAGCCAGACCCAAGGAGGACTATTCCCCTGTACATGTACAGCCAGACCCAAGGAGGACTATTCCCCTATACATGTACAGCCAGCCCCAAGGAGGACCATTCCCCTGTACGTGTACAGCCAGCCCCAAGGAGGACCATTCCCCTGTACGTGTACAGCCAGACCAAAGGAGGACTATTCCCCTGTACATGTACAGCCAGACCCAAGGAGGACCATTCCCCTGTACGTGTACAGCCAGACCCAAGAAGGACTATTCCCCTGTACATGTACAGCCAGACCCAAGGAGGATCATTCCCCTATACATGTACAGCCAAACCCAAGGAGGACCATTCCCCTGTACATGTACAGCCAGACCCAAGGAGGACCATTCCCCTGTACGTGTACAGCCAGACCAAAGGAGGACTATTCCCCTGTACATGTACAGCCAGACCCAAGGAGGATCATTCCCCTGTACATGTACAGACAGACCCAAGGAGGACCATTCCCCTGTACGTGTACAGCCAGACCCAAAGAGGACCATTCCCTATACATGTACAGCCAGACCCAAGGAGGACCATTCCCCTGTACGTGTACAGCCAGACCCAAGGAGGACCATTCCCCTGTACATGTACAGCCAGACCCAAGGAGGACTATTCCCCTATACATGTACAGCCAGACCGAAGGAGGACCATTCCCCTATACGTGTACAGCCAGACCCAAGGAGGACCATTCCCCTGTACATGTACAGCCAGACCCAAGGAGGACCATTCCCCTCTAAATGTACAGCCAGACCCAAGGAGGACCATTCCCCTGTACGTGTACAGCCAGACCCAAGGAGGACCATTCCCCTGTACATGTACAGCCAGACCCAAGGAGGACCATTCCCCTGTACATGTAGAGCCAGACCCAAGGAGGACCATTCCCCTGTACGTGTACAGCCAGACCCAAGGAGGACCATTCCCCTCTACATGTACAGCCAGACCCAAGGAGGACCATTCCCCTGCACATGTACAGCCAGACCCAAGGAGGACCATTCCCCTATACATATACAGCCAGTCCCAAGGAGGACCATTCCCCTCTACATGTACAGCCAGACCCAAGGAGGACTATTCCCCTGTACATGTACAGCCAGACCCAAGGAGGACCATTCCCCTGTACATGTACAGCCAGACCCAAGGAGGACCATTACCCTGTACATGTACAGCCAGACCCAAGGAGGACCATTCCCCTGTACATGTACAGCCAGACCCAAGGAGGACCATTACCCTGTACATGTACAGCCAGACCCAAGGAGGACCATTCCCCTCTACATGTACAGCCAGACCCAAGGAGGACCATTCCCCTGTACATGTACAGCCAGACTCAAGGAGGACCATTACCCTGTACGTGTACAGCCAGACCCAAGGAGGACCATTCCCCTCTACATGTACAGCCAGACCCAAGGAGGACCATTCCCCTCTACATGTACAGCCAGACCCAAGGAGGACCATTCCCCTGTACATGTACAGCCAGACCCAAGGAGGACCATTACCCTGTACATGTACAGAGAGACCCAAGGAGGACCATTCCCCTGTACATGTACAGCCAGACCCAAGGAGGACCATTCCCCTCTACATGTACTGCCAGACCCAAGGAGGACCATTCCCCTGTACGTGTACAGCCAGACCCAAGGAGGATCATTCCCCTGTACATGTACAGCCAGACCCAAGGAGGACCATTCCCCTGTACGTGTACAGCCAGACCCAAGGAGGACCATTCCCCTCTACATGTACAGCCAGACCCAAGGAGGACCATTCCCCTATACATGTACAGCCAGACCCAAGGAGGACTATTCCCCTCTACATGTACAGCCAGACCCAAGGAGGACCATTCCCCTCTACATGTACAGCCAGACCCAAGGAGGACCATTACCCTGTACGTGTACAGCCAGACCCAAGGAGGACCATTACCCTGTACGTGTACAGCCAGACCCAAGGAGGACCATTCCCCTCTACATGTACAGCCAGACCCAAGGAGGACCATTCCCCTCTACATGTACAGCCAGACCCAAGGAGGACCATTCCCCTGTACATGTACAGCCAGACCCAAGGAGGACCATTACCCTGTACATGTACAGCCAGACCCAAGGAGGACCATTCCCCTGTACATGTACAGCCAGACCCAAGGAGGACCATTCCCCTCTACATGTACAGCCAGACCCAAGGAGGACCATTCCCCTGTACGTGTACAGCCAGACCCAAGGAGGACCATTCCCCTGTACATGTACAGCCAGACCCAAGGAGGATCATTCCCCTCTACATGTACAGCCAGACCCAAGGAGGACCATTCCCCTGTACATGTACAGCCAGACCCAAGGCGGACCATTCCCCTGTACGTGTACAGCCAGACCCAAGGAGGACCATTCCCCTGTACATGTACAGCCAGACCCAAGGAGGACCATTCCCCTGTACATGTACAGCCAGACCCAAGGAGGACCATTCCCCTCTACATGTACAGCCAGACCCAAGGAGGACTATTCCCCTGTACGTGTACAGCCAGACCCAAGGAGGACCATTCCCCTGTACGTGTACAGCCAGACCCAAGGAGGACCATTCCCCTATACATGTACAGCCAGACCCAAGGAGGACTATTCCCCTGTACGTGTACAGCCAGACCCAAGGAGGATCATTCCCCTATACATGTACAGCCAGACCCAAGGAGGACCATTCCCCTGTACATGTACTGCCAGACCCAAGGAGGACCATTCCCCTATACATGTACAGCCAGACCCTAGGAGGACCATTCCCCTATACATGTACAGCCAGACCCAAGGAGGACTATTCCCTTGTACATGTACAGCCAGACCCAAGGAGGACCATTCCCCTGTACGTGTACAGCCAGACCCAAGGAGGACCATTCCCCTGTACATGTACAACCAGACCCAAGGAGGACTATTCCCCTGTACGTGTTGTTTATAACCTTCAGTGTTTGGGATCAGATACTTCCAATAAAAAAGAAAATAATAAAAAAATATATATATATGAAACAGCCTTCCTAGAGGCCTCCTCTCACCATTAATCTGTCCGTGCTCCATGACTGGAATTCTAGTCTCACAATGGGTCAGTGACCTCCAGCTCTCGGGGCGTCTAACACACAGGGCCATTGTGTGAGGTCTGTACTTAGAAATCCAGATTATACCTGGTATTAACTTTGTTACTGGAATAATGGGACATCTTATATTGTGAGACTGTACCCTGCTGACCTATAGGTACAGGGGTGTTCATACCTGTTATTATGCACAGCCTGTCCTGTTTATCAGGGAATGGTTTGACACCAATGACTCTGCGTTACAGTATTGTACTATAGTCTGCAAATGGTTTTGGGGAAAACACTTTTTGGTGAGAGCTGCAGGAAGGGAAGTTGTGTGGTGAAGAGAGTTAACAGCTGGTAGGGAACTTACATGCTGGGGAGAATACATATTATATAAATGTATGTGTGTAAGTATGTGTATATTTTGCATTTGTGTCTGAATGTATGTGTGTATCTGCTGAGTCTGCACATCTATGTGTTTATTTATAGGTGTGTGTCAATATATTTATATTAGTGTGTATCTGTGTGTACATCCTGAAAAACTGGGGGGGGGGGCACAAATACAGTATAACACCATGTATTATATATATAACCGTAGAAGGGAAGTTACATGCTGATGAGAGGGATAACCATAGAAGGGAAGTTACATGCTGGTGAGAGAAGGATAACAGTAGAAGGGAAGTTACATGCTGGTGAGAGAGGGATAACAGTAGAAGGGAAGTTACATGCTGGTGAGAGAAGGATAACAGTAGAAGGGAAGTTACATGCTGATGAGAGGGATAACAGTTAGAAGGGAAGTTACATGCTGATGAGAGAAGGATAACAGTAGAAGGGAAGTTACATGCTGGTGAGAGAGGGATAACAGTGGGAAGGGAAGTTACATGCTGGTGAGAGAAGGATAACTGTAGAAGGGAAGTTGCATGCTGGTGAGGGGGATAACCGTAGAAGGGAAGTTACATGCTGGTGAGAGGGATACCAGTAGAAGGGAAGTTACATGCTGGTGAGAGGGATAACTGTAGAAGGGAAGTTGCATGCTGGTGAGAGAAGGATAACCGTAGAAGGAAAGTTACATGCTGGCGAGAGGGATAACCGTAGAAGGGAAGTTACATGCTGGTGAGAGGGATAACCGTAGAAGGAAAGTTACATGCTGGCGAGAGGGATAACCGTAGAAGGGAAGTTACATGCTGGCGAGAGGGATAACCGTAGAAGGAAAGTTACATGCTGGCGAGAGAGGGATAACCGTAGAAGGGAAGTTACATGCTGGTGAGAGAAGGATAACGGTTGGAAGGGAAGTTACATGCTGGTGAGAGGGATAACAGTTAGACGGGAAGTTACATGCTGGTGAGAGAAGGATAACAGTAGAAGGAAAGTTACATGCTGGTGAGAGAAGGATAACAGTAGAAGGGAAGTTACATGCTGGTGAGAGGGATAACCGTAGAAGGAAAGTTACATGCTGGCGAGAGAGGGATAACCGTAGAAGGGAAGTTACATGCTGGTGAGAGAAGGATAACGGTTAGACGGGAAGTTACATGCTGGTGAGAGGGATAACCGTAGAAGGAAAGTTACATGCTGGTGAGAGGGAAAACAGTAGAAGGGAAGTTACATGCTGGTGAGAGGGATAACCGTAGAAGGGAAGTTACATGCTGGAGAGAGGGATAACCGTAGAAGGGAAGTTACATGCTGGTGAGAGGGATAACCGTAGAAGGGAAGTTACATGCTGGTGAGAGGGATAACAGTAGAAGGGAAGTTACATGCTGGTGAGAGGGAAAACAGTAGAAGGGAAGTTACATGCTGGTGAGAGGGATAACCGTAGAAGGGAAGTTACATGCTGGAGAGAGGGATAACCGTAGAAGGGAAGTTACATGCTGGTGAGAGAAGGAGAACTGTAGAAGGGAAGTTGCATGCTGGTGAGAGGGATAACCGTAGAAGGGAAGTGACATGCTGATGAGAGAAGGATAACGGTTCGAAGGGAAGTTACATGCTGGTGAGAGAAGGATAACAGTTGGAAGGGAAGTTACATGCTGGCGAGAGAGGGATAATCGTAGAAGGGAAGTTACATGCTGATGAGAGGGATAACAGTAGAAGGGAAGTTACATGCTGGTGAGAGAGGGATAACAGTAGAAGGGAAGTTACATGCTGGTGAGAGAGGGATAACAGTAGAAGGGAAGTTACATGTTGGTGAGAGATAGCAGTTGGAAGGGAAGTTACATGCTGGTGAGAGATAGCAGTTGGAAGGGAAGTTACATGCTGGTGAGAGAAGGATAACAGTTGGAAGGGAAGTTACATGCTGGTGAGAGAAGGATAACAGTAGAAGGGAAGTTACATGCTGATGAGAGAGGGATAACAGTAGAAGGGAAGTTACATGCTGGTGAGAGAAGGATAACAGTAGAAGGGAAGTTACATGTTGATGAGAGGGATAACAGTTGAAGGGAAGTTGCATGCTGGTGAGAGAGGGATAACAGTAGAAGGGAAGTTACATGCTGGTGAGAGAGGGATAACAGTAGAAGGGAAGTTACATGCTGGTGAGAGGGATAACGGTTGGAAGGGAAGTTACATGCTGGTGAGAAGGATAACTGTAGAAGGGAAGTTACATGCTGGTGAGAGATGGATAACAGTAGAAGGGAAGTTACTTGCTGGTGAGAGAGAGGGATAACAGTAGAAGGGAAGTTACTTGCTGGTGAGAGAGATGGATAACAGTAGAAGGGAAGTTACATGCTGGTAAGAGATGGATAACAGTAGAAGGGAAGTTACATGCTGGTGAGAGAGGGATAACAGTTAGACGGGAAGTTACATGATGGTGAGAGGGATAACAGTAGAAGGGAAGTTACATGCTGGTGAGAGATGGATAACAGTAGAAGGGAAGTTACATGCTGGTGAGAGAGAGGGATAACAGTAGAAGGGAAGTTACTTGCTGGTGAGAGAGATGGATAACAGTAGAAGGGAAGTTACATGCTGGTGAGAGAATGATAACAGTTAGAAGGGAAGTTACATGATGGTGAGAGGGATAACAGTAGAAGGGAAGTTACATGCTGGTGAGAGAGGGATAACAGTAGAAGGGAAGTTACATGATGGTGAGAGAAGGATAACAGTAGAAGGGTTGTTACATGCTGGTGAGAGAGAGGGATAACAGTAGAAGGGAAGTTACATGTTGGTGAGAGAATGATAACAGTTGGAAGGGAAGTTACATGCTGGTGAGAGAAGGATAACAGTTAGACGGGAAGTTACATGCTGATGAGAGGGATAACAGTAGAAGGGAAGTTACATGCTGGTGAGAGAAGGATAACAGTAGAAGGGATGTTACATGCTGGTGAGAGAGAAGGATAACAGTAGAAGGGAAGTTACATGCTGGTGAGAGAAGGATAACAGTAGAAGGGAAGTTACATGCTGATGAGAGGGATAACAGTAGAAGGGAAGTTACATGCTGGTGAGAGAGAAGGATAACAGTTAGAAGGGAAGTTACATGCTGGTGAGAGAAGGATAACAGTAGAAGGGAAGTTACATGCTGATGAGAGGGAAAACAGTAGAAGGGAAGTTACATGTTGGTGAGAGGGATAACAGTTAGACGGGAAGTTACATGCTGGTGAGAGAAGGATAACAGTAGAAGGGAAGTTACATGCTGGCGAGAGAGGGATAACCGTAGAAGGGAAGTTACATGCTGGTGAGAGAAGGATAACGGTTGGAAGGGAAGTTACATGCTGGTGAGAGGGATAACAGTTAGACGGGAAGTTACATGCTGGTGAGAGAAGGATAACAGTAGAAGGGAAGTTACATGCTGGCGAGAGAGGGATAACCGTAGAAGGGAAGTTACATGCTGGTGAGAGAAGGATAACCGTAGAAGGGAAGTTACATGCTGGTGAGAGAAGGATAACGGTTGGAAGGGAAGTTACATGCTGGTGAGAGGGATAACCGTAGAAGGGAAGTTACATGCTGGTGAGAGAAGGATAACAGTAGAAGGGAAGTTAGATGCTGGTGAGAGAAGGATAACGGTTGGAAGGAAAGTTACATGCTGGTGAGAGAAGGATAACGGTTGGAAGGGAAGTTACATGCTGGTGAGAGAAGGATAACGGTTGGAAGGGAAGTTACATGCTGGTGAGAAGGATAACGGTAGAAGGGAAGTTACATGCTGGCGAGAGAGGGATAATCGTAGAAGGGAAGTTGCATGCTGGTGAGAGAAGGATAACAGTAGAAGGGAAGTTACAAGCTGATGAGAGAGGGATAATCTAGAAGGGAAGTTACATGCAGGTGAGAGGGATAACAGTTGGAAGGGAAGTTACATGCTGGTGAGAGAGGGATAACAGTGGGAAGAGAAGTTACATGCTGGTGAGGGATAACAGTTGGAAGGGAAGTTACATTCTGGTGAGAGATAACAGTTGGAAGGGAAGTTACATGCTGGTGAGGGATAACAGTTGGAAGGGAAGTTACATGCTGGTGAGAGATAGCAGTTGGAAGGGAAGTTACATGCTGGCGAGGGATAACAGTTGGAAGGGAAGTTACATGCTGGTGAGAGAGGGATAACAGTTGGAACGGAAGATACATGTTGGTGAGAGAGAGGGATAACAGTAGAAGGAAAGTTACATGCTGGTGAGAGAGAGTGATAACAGTAGAAGGGAAGTTACATGCTGGGGAGAGAGACGAATAACAGTAGAAGGGACGTTACATGATGGTGAGAGAGAGGGATAACAGTAGAAGGGACGTTACATGCTGGTGAGAGAGAGAGATAACAGTAGAAGGGAAGTTACATGCTGGGGAGAGAGACGAATAACAGTAGAAGGGACGTTACATGCTGGTGAGAGAGAGGGATAACAGTAGAAGGGACGTTACATGCTGTTGAGAAAGAGGGATAACAGTAGAAGGGAAGTTACATGCTGGTGAGAGACAGGGATAACAGTAGAAGGGAAGTAATATGCTGTGAGAGAGAGGGATAACAGTAGAAGGGAAGTTACATGCCGGTGAGAGAGAGGGATAACAGTAGAAGGGAAGTTACATGCTGGTGAGAGAGAGAGAGATAACAGTTGGAAGGGAAGTTACATGCTGGTGAGAGAGAGGGATAACAGTAGAAGGGAAGTTACATGCTGGTAAGAGACAGGGATAACACTAGAAGGGAAGTTACATGCTGTTGAGAGAGAGGGATAACAGTAGAAGGGATATTACATGCTGGTGAGAGAGAGGGATAACAGTAGAAGAGATATTACATGCTGGTGAGAGAGGGATAACAGTAGAAGGGAAGTCACATGCCGGTCAGAGAGAGGGATAACAGTAGAAGGGAAGTTACATGCTGGTAAGAGACAGGGATAACAGTAGAAGGGAAGTTACATGCTGGTGTGAGAGAGAGAGGGATAACAGTAGAAGGGAAGTTACATGCTGGTGAGAGAGAGGGATAACAGTAGAAGGGAAGTTACATGCTGGTAAGAGACAGGGATAACAGTAGAAGGGAAGTTACATGCTGGTGAGAGAGAGGGATAACAGTAGAAGGGAAGTTACATGCTGGTGAGAGAGAGGGATAAGAGTTGGAAGGGAAGTTACATGCTGGTGAGGGATAACAGTAGAAGGGAAGTTACACGCTGGTAAGAGACAGGGATAACACCAGAAGGGAAGTTACAGACTGGTGAAAGAGAGGGATAACTGTAGAAGGGATATTACATGCTGGTGAGACAGGGATAACAGTAGAAGGGAATTCACATGCTGGTGAGAGAGAGGGATAACAGTAGAAGGGAAGTTATATGCTGGTAAGAGACAGGGATAACAGTAGAAGGGAAGTTACATGCTGGTGTGAGAGAGAGGGATAACAGTAGAAGGGAAGTTACATGCTGGTAAGAGACAGGGATAACAGTAGAAGGGAAGTTACATGCTGGTAAGAGACAGGGATAACAGTAGAAGGGAAGTTACATGCTGGTGTGAGAGAGAGGGATAACAGTAGAAGGGAAGTTACATGCCGGTGAGAGAGGGATAACAGTAGAAGGGAAGTTACATGCTGGTAAGAGACAGGGATAACAGTAGAAGGGAAGTTACATGCTGGTGTGAGAGGGATAACAGTAGAAAGGAAGTTACATGCTGGTAAGAGACAGGGATAACAGTAGAAGGGAAGTTACATGCTGGTGAGAGAGAGGGATAACAGTTGGAAGGGAAGTTACATGCTGGTGAGGGATAACAGTAGAAGGGAAGTTACATGCTGGTAAGATACAGGGATAACACCAGAAGGGAAGTTACATGCTGGTGAGAGAGAGGGCTAACAGTAGAAGGGATATTACATGCTGGTGAGAGAGGGATAACAGTAGAAGGGAAGTCACATGCTAGTAAGAGACAGGGATAACACTAGAAGGGACGTTACATGCTGGTGAGAGAGAGGGATAACAGTAGAAGGGAAGTCACATGCTGGTGAGAGAGGGATAACAGTAGAAGGGAAGTTACATGCCGGTGAGAGAGAGGGATTACAGTAGAAGGGACGTTACATGCTGGTGAGAGGGATAACAGTAGAAGGGAAGTTACATGCTGGTGAGACAGACACAACGAGAGACACACACAGAGACAGAGAGGGAGGGAGATAGAGTAACGTAGTAAAGTTGCATGCTGGGGAGATAGGTAGATGTTTTTGTAGATTTGAACAGGGATCGTGGAAGGTTCCTGGGCTGGTATCACTTTCTCTATGAATAATGCTGTGGCAAAGTGTAACACAGTTATTTTACCTCTGTATAACATAGCATAGCTGCTTAAAGGGACATTAACATGTTATATGGTCTGGGATAATTCACACAAATACTCTGCACTCTGTGATTGCATCTTAAGTCTTCTATGTGCTCTGGAGCTTCAGTACCTGCCTTCCCCTGGGCTCCAATTAACATAGCTGTCTTATAGGTGTATGGGAAGTGCTAGTGTCTTGTTGTCTGTAAAGTGACCATGTGAAGGTTATATTTTAATAAAGGACCTTATTTCTCTCATCTCACAAACACAATTAGTGAAAAGGTGTCTATATAGGACACACCCTATACATGTATTACCAACACAAGGTTGGGATTAATACAAAACACCACATTTTCACAGATGCTCTCTGGAAATTCATGATGTTCAATGCAGTTTTCAGATGTTACTGTTCCTTTAAATACAGAGATGGGCCCCTCCTGCTTTATGATACGTTATCACATGGCGAGATCTCCAGTAGACTGGTCTGATGCACTGACAGAACCTGGAGCAAACCAAGTACATTGTGGGGGTGGATAACCATTATCTGCTCATGAGAATGTGAAGGAACAGTTGGTTTATCTGTCCCCTAGGGTGCAGATGTTTTGCCCCAGAATTACTCCACTTTACTCAGTATATCATCCTCAGTGAATCCCATGCGTGTCCCCCTTACCTTGCTGCAGGCTCCTGTGGTCGTCTCACACATGGTCAGAATCGAGATGTTCTGTAGTCGATTTACCCATCTCACCACCGTCCTGGTGTTACTGACCCATTTCACCATCGTGATGTAATAATCTCTGCACAATAAGGCACAGAATATGGAGTCATGTTCTAGAGCCGTAAAGTCACATTTTAAGCCTATGGAGTCATGGTCTAGAGCCGTAGAGTCATGGTGTAAGTCCAAGTCTATGGAGTCATGTTCTAGAGCCGTAGAGTCACGTTTTAAGCCTATGGAATCATGTTCTAGAGCCGTAGAGTCATGGTGTAAGTCCAAGCCTATGGAATCATGTTCTAGAGCCGTAGAGTCATGGTGTAAGTCCAAGTCTATGGAGTCATGTTCTAGAGCAGTAGAGTCACGTTTTAAGCCTATGGAATCAGGGTCTAGAGCCGTAGAGTCATGGTGTAAGTCCAAGTCTATGGAGTCATGTTCTAGAGCCGTAGAGTCACGTTTTAAGCCTATGGAATCATGTTCTAGAGCCGTAGAGTCATGGTGTAAGTCCAAGTCTATGGAGTCACGTTCTAGAGCCGGGGAGCCATGATCTACAGTCACTCACCAGGGTTCTCTTACAGAACGTTCTGCTGACTGAGACTGATCTAAAGCGGCACAGAGCCCAGAACCTACATACCCTCCTGAACACAGAGGAACATATGCACAAAAGTAAAGGGGAGAAACCTGGGGCAAACCAGCTGCACCAATAAACTTTGAATGATTTAAATGGACCTTTTAACCCCCTGAATTATTAAAAGTTCTCCAAAAGCTTGTTTTGAATTTGATGTCTCCAGCGTTCACTGGGTTAAAAGTCACATAAAAATGGGCATCTTCATTTCTCTCCTAATGTATAGCTGATTTGCTCCAGAATTGCTCTATGTTGCATTGTGCATGTGTTCAGTGCTGTTTAACACATGTCTGTAAATGGCCCCAGAGTCTAGTCTAATTGCATCCAATCCCCCCGCCCTGAGCAATGGAAAGGAGATGGATTGTTTGTGTGTGTGTGTGTGTAAATGGGCTCAGAGCTCTGGCTTAATGCAATGCAATCCCCCACCCTGAGCAGTGGAGAGGAGATAGACTGTGTGTATGTAGATCTGTCAATGGTCTGAGGTCTAATGACATACAATACCCACCCTGAGCAGCGGAGAGGAGATGGACTGTGTGTGAGTAGATCTGTAAATGGTCTGAGGTCTAATGGCATACAATACCCACCCTGAGCAGTGGAGAGGAGATGACTGTGTGTGAGTAGATCTGTCAATGGTCTGAGGTCTAATGACATACAATACCCACCCTGAGCAGCGGAGAGGAGATGGCTGTGTGTAAGTAGATCTGTAAATGGTCTCTGAGATCTAATGACATACAATACCCACCCTGAGCAGTGGAGAGGAGATGACTGTGTGTGGGTAGATCTGTAAATGGTCTGAGGTCTAATGGCGTACAATACCCACCCTGAGCAGCGGAGAGGAGATGGACTGTGTGTGAGTAGATCTGTAAATGGTCTGAGGTCTAATGACATACAATACCCACCCTGAGCAGTGGAGAGGAGATGACTGTGTGTGGGTAGATCTGTAAATGGTCTGAGGTCTAATGGCGTACAATACCCACCCTGAGCAGTGGAGAGGAGATGACTGTGTGTAAGTAGATCTGTAAATGGTCTCTGAGATCTAATGACATACAATACCCACCCTGAGCAGTGGAGAGGAGATGACTGTGTGTGAGTAGATCTGTAAATGGTCTGAGGTCTAATGGCGTACAATACCCACCCTGAGCAGCGGAGAGGAGATGGACTGTGTGTGAGTAGATCTGTAAATGGTCTGAGGTCTAATGACATACAATACCCACCCTGAGCAGTGGAGAGGAGATGACTGTGTGTGGGTAGATCTGTAAATGGTCTGAGGTCTAATGGTGTACAATACCCACCCTGAGTAGCGGAGAGGAGATGACTGTGTGTGAGTAGATCTGTAAATGGTCTGAGATCTAATGACATACAATACCCACCCTGAGCAGCGGAGAGGAGATGGAGTGTGTGTGAGTAGATCTGTAAATGGTCTGAGATCTAATGACATACAATACCCACCCTGAGCAGCGGAGAGCAGATGGACTGTGTGTGAGTAGATCTGTAAATGGTCTGAGGTCTAATGACATACAATACCCACCCTGAGCAGTGGAGAGGAGATGGACTGTGTGTGAGTAGATCTGTAAATGGTCTGAGATCTAATGACATACAATACCCACCCTGAGCAGTGGAGAGGAGATAGACTGTGTGTATGTAGATCTGTCAATGGTCTGAGGTCTAATGACGTACAATACCAACCCTGAGCAGCGGAGAGGAGATGACTGTGTGTATGTAGATCTGTAAATGGTCTCTGAGGTCTAATGACATACAATACCCACCCTGAGTAGCGGAGAGGAGATGACTGTGTGTATGTAGATCTGTAAATGGTCTGAGGTCTAATGACATACAATACCCACCCTGAGCAGCAGAGAGGAGATGGACTGTGTGTGAGTAGATCTGTAAATGGTCTGAGGTCTAATGACATACAATACCCACCCTGAGCAGTGGAGAGGAGATGACTGTGTGTGAGTAGATCTGTAAATGGTCTGAGGTCTAATGACATACAATACCCACCCTGAGCAGTGGAGAGGAGATGACTGTGTGTGAGTAGATCTGTAAATGGTCTGAGATCTAATGACATACAATACCCACCCTGAGCAGTGGAGAGGAGATGACTGTGTGTGAGTAGATCTGTAAATGGTCTGAGGTCTAATGGCGTACAATACCCACCCTGAGCAGTGGAGAGGAGATGACTGTGTGTGAGTAGATCTGTAAATGGTCTGAGATCTAATGACATACAATACCCACCCTGAGTAGCGGAGAGGAGATGACTGTGTGTGAGTAGATCTGTAAATGGTCTGAGGTCTAATGACATACAATACCCACCCTGAGCAGTGGAGAGGAGATGACTGTGTGTGAGTAGATCTGTAAATGGTCTGAGATCTAATGACATACAATACCCACCCTGAGCAGTGGAGAGGAGATGACTGTGTGTATGTAGATCTGTAAATGGTCTGAGGTCTAATGACATACAATACCCACCCTGAGCAGCAGAGAGGAGATGGACTGTGTGTGAGTAGATCTGTAAATGGTCTGAGGTCTAATGACATACAATACCCACCCTGAGCAGTGGAGAGGAGATGACTGTGTGTATGTAGATCTGTAAATGGTCTGAGGTCTAAAGACATACAATACCCACCCTGAGCAGCAGAGAGGAGATGACTGTGTGTGAGTAGATCTGTAAATGGTCTGAGGTCTAATGACATACAATACCCACCCTGAGCAGCGGAGAGGAGATGGACTGTGTGTATTTAGATCTGTAAATGGTCTGAGGTCTAATGACATACAATACCCACCCTGAGCAGCGGAGAGCAGATGGACTGTGTGTGAGTAGATCTGTAAATGGTCTGAGGTCTAATGACATACAATACCCACCCTGAGCAGTGGAGAGGAGATGGACTGTGTGTGAGTAGAACTGTAAATGGTCTGAGATCTAATGACATACAATACCCACCCTGAGCAGTGGAGAGGAGATAGACTGTGTGTATGTAGATCTGTCAATGGTCTGAGGTCTAATGACGTACAATACCAACCATGAGCAGCGGAGAGGAGATGACTGTGTGTATGTAGATCTGTAAATGGTCTCTGAGGTCTAATGACATACAATACCCACCCTGAGCAGTGGAGAGGAGATAGACTGTGTGTATGTAGATCTGTCAATGGTCTGAGGTCTAATGACGTACAATACCAACCCTGAGTAGCGGAGAGGAGATGACTGTGTGTATGTAGATCTGTAAATGGTCTGAGGTCTAATGACATACAATACCCACCCTGAGCAGCAGAGAGGAGATGGACTGTGTGTGAGTAGATCTGTAAATGGTCTGAGGTCTAATGACATACAATACCCACCCTGAGCAGTGGAGAGGAGATGACTGTGTGTGAGTAGATCTGTAAATGGTCTGAGATCTAATGACATACAATACCCACCCTGAGCAGTGGAGAGGAGATGACTGTGTGTGAGTAGATCTGTAAATGGTCTGAGGTCTAATGGCATACAATACCCACCCTGAGTAGCGGAGAGGAGATGGACTGTGTGTGAGTAGATCTGTAAATGGTCTGAGGTCTAATGACATACAATACCCACCCTGAGCAGTGGAGAGGAGATGACTGTGTGTGAGTAGATCTGTAAATGGTCTGAGATCTAATGGCGTACAATACCCACCCTGAGTAGCGGAGAGGAGATGACTGTGTGTGAGTAGATCTGTAAATGGTCTGAGATCTAATGACATACAATACCCACCCTGAGCAGTGGAGAGGAGATGACTGTGTGTATGTAGATCTGTAAATGGTCTGAGGTCTAATGACATACAATACCCACCCTGAGTAGCGGAGAGGAGATGGATTGTGTGTGAGTAGATCTGTAAATGGTCTGAGATCTAATGACATACAATACCCACCCTGAGCAGTGGAGAGGAGATGACTGTGTGTGAGTAGATCTGTAAATGGTCTGAGATCTAATGACATACAATACCCACCCTGAGTAGCGGAGAGGAGATGACTGTGTGTGAGTAGATCTGTAAATGGTCTGAGGTCTAATGACATACAATACCCACCCTGAGCAGTGGAGAGGAGATGACTGTGTGTGAGTAGATCTGTAAATGGTCTGAGATCTAATGACATACAATACCCACCCTGAGCAGTGGAGAGGAGATGACTGTGTGTATGTAGATCTGTAAATGGTCTGAGGTCTAATGACATACAATACCCACCCTGAGTAGCGGAGAGGAGATGGACTGTGTGTGAGTAGATCTGTAAATGGTCTGAGGTCTAATGGCATACAATACCCACCCTGAGCAGCAGAGAGGAGATGGACTGTGTGTGAGTAGATCTGTAAATGGTCTGAGGTCTAATGACATACAATACCCACCCTGAGCAGTGGAGAGGAGATGACTGTGTGTATGTAGATCTGTAAATGGTCTGAGGTCTAATGACATACAATACCCACCCTGAGCAGCAGAGAGGAGATGACTGTGTGTGAGTAGATCTGTAAATGGTCTGAGGTCTAATGACATACAATACCCACCCTGAGCAGCGGAGAGGAGATGGACTGTGTGTATGTAGATCTGTAAATGGTCTGAGGTCTAATGACATACAATACCCACCCTGAGTAGCGGAGAGGAGATGACTGTGTGTGAGTAGATCTGTAAATGGTCTGAGATCTAATGACATACAATACCCACCCTGAGCAGCGGAGAGGAGATGGACTGTGTGTGAGTAGATCTGTAAATGGTCTGAGATCTAATGACATACAATACCCACCCTGAGCAGTGGAGAGGAGATAGACTGTGTGTATGTAGATCTGTAAATGGTCTGAGGTCTAATGACATACAATACCCACCCTGAGCAGTGGAGAGGAGATAGACTGTGTGTATGTAGATCTGTAAATGGTCTGAGGTCTAATGACATACAATACCCACCCTGAGCAGCGGAGAGGAGATGACTGTGTGTATGTAGATCTGTAAATGGTCTCTGAGGTCTAATGACATACAATACCCACCCTGAGTAGCGGAGAGGAGATGACTGTGTGTGAGTAGATCTGTAAATGGTCTCTGAGATCTAATGACATACAATACCCACCCTGAGCAGTGGAGAGGAGATGACTGTGTGTGGGTAGATCTGTAAATGGTCTGAGGTCTAATGGCGTACAATACCCACCCTGAGCAGCGGAGAGGAGAAGGACTGTGTGTGAGTAGATCTGTAAATGGTCTGAGATCTAATGACATACAATACCCACCCTGAGCAGTGGAGAGGAGATGACTGTGTGTGGGTAGATCTGTAAATGGTCTCTGAGGTCTAATGACATACAATAACCACCCTGAGCAGCAGAGAGGAGATGACTGTGTGTGAGTAGATCTGTAAATGGTCTGAGGTCTAATGACATACAATACCCACCCTGAGTAGCGGAGAGGAGATGACTGTGTGTGAGTAGATCTGTAAATGGTCTGAGATCTAATGACATACAATACCCACCCTGAGCAGTGGAGAGGAGATGGACTGTGTGTATGTAGATCTGTAAATGGTCTGAGATCTAATGACATACAATAACCACCCTGAGCAGCAGAGAGGAGATGACTGTGTGTGAGTAGATCTGTAAATGGTCTGAGGTCTAATGACATACAATACCCACCATGAGCAGCAGAGAGGAGATGACTGTGTGTGAGTAGATCTGTAAATGGTCTGAGGTCTAATGACATACAATACCCACCCTGAGCAGTGGAGAGGAGATGACTGTGTGTGAGTAGATCTGTAAATGGTCTGAGATCTAATGACATACAATACCCACCCTGAGCAGTGGAGAGGAGATGACTGTGTGTGAGTAGATCTGTAAATGGTCTGAGGTCTAATGACATACAATACCCACCCTGAGCAGTGGAGAGGAGATGACTGTGTGTGAGTAGATCTGTAAATGGTCTGAGATCTAATGACATACAATACCCACCCTGAGCAGTGGAGAGGAGATGACTGTGTGTATGTAGATCTGTCAATGGTCTGAGATCTAATGACATACAATACCCACCCTGAGCAGTGGAGAGGAGATGACTGTGTGTGAGTAGATCTGTAAATGGTCTGAGATCTAATGACATACAATAACCACCCTGAGCAGCAGAGAGGAGATGACTGTGTGTGAGTAGATCTGTAAATGGTCTGAGGTCTAATGACATACAATACCCACCCTGAGTAGCGGAGAGGAGATGACTGTGTGTGAGTAGATCTGTAAATGGTCTGAGATCTAATGACATACAATACCCACCCTGAGCAGCGGAGAGGAGATGACTGTGTGTGAGTATATCTGTAAATGGTCTGAGGTCTAATGACATACAATACCCACCCTGAGCAGTGGAGAGGAGATGGACTGTGTGTATGTAGATCTGTCAATGGTCTGAGGTCTAATGACATACAATACCCACCCTGAGCAGTGGAGAGGAGACAGACTGTGTGTGTGAGTAGATCTGTAAATGGTCTCTGAGGTCTAATGACATACAATACAATACCCACCCTGAGCAGCGGAGAGGAGATGACTGTGTGTATGTAGATCTGTAAATGGTCTCTGAGGTCTAATGACATACAATACCCACCCTGAGCAGTGGAGAGGAGATGACTGTGTGTATGTAGATCTGTAAATGGTCTGAGGTCTAATGACATACAATACCCACCCTGAGCAGCGGAGAGGAGATGGACTGTGTGTGAGTAGATCTGTAAATGGTCTGAGGTCTAATGACATACAATACCCACCCTGAGCAGTGGAGAGGAGATGACTGTGTGTGAGTAGATCTGTAAATGGTCTCTGATGTCTAATGACATACAATACCCACCCTGAGTAGCGGAGAGGAGATGACTGTGTGTGAGTAGATCTGTAAATGGTCTGAGGTCTAATGACATACAATACCCACCCTGAGCAGCGGAGAGGAGATGGACTGTGTGTATGTAGATCTGTAAATGGTCTGAGGTCTAATGACATACAATACCCACCCTGAGTAGCGGAGAGGAGATGACTGTGTGTGAGTAGATCTGTAAATGGTCTGAGATCTAATGACATACAATACCCACCCTGAGTAGTGGAGAGGAGATGACTGTGTGTGAGTAGATCTGTAAATGGTCTGAGATCTAATGACATACAATACCCACCCTGAGCAGCGGAGAGGAGATGGACTGTGTGTATGTAGATCTGTAAATGGTCTGAGGTCTAATGACATACAATACCCTCCCTGAGTAGCGGAGAGGAGATGACTGTGTGTGAGTAGATCTGTAAATGGTCTGAGGTCTAATGACATACAATACCCACCCTGAGCAGCGGAGAGGAGATGGACTGTGTGTGAGTAGATCTGTAAATGGTCTGAGGTCTAATGACGTACAATACCCACCCTGAGCAGTGGAGAAGAGATGGACTGTGTGTGAGTAGATCTGTAAATGGTCTGAGGTCTAATGACATACAATACCCACCATGAGCAGTGGAGAGGAGATGGACTGTGTGTATGTAGATCTGTAAATGGTCTGAGATCTAATGACATACAATACCCACCCTGAGCAGTGGAGAGGAGATGACTGTGTGTGAGTAGATCTGTAAATGGTCTGAGGTCTAATGACATACAATACCCACCCTGAGCAGTGGAGAGGAGATGGACTGTGTGTGAGTAGATCTGTAAATGGTCTGAGGTCTAATGACGTACAATACCCACCCTGAGCAGTGGAGAGGAGATGACTGTGTGTATGTAGATCTGTAAATGGTCTGAGGTCTAATGACATACAATACCCACCCTGAGCAGTGGAGAGGAGATGGACTGTGTGTGAGTAGATCTGTAAATGGTCTGAGGTCTAATGACGTACAATACCCACCCTGAGCAGCGGAAAGGAGATGGACTGTGTGTGAGTAGATCTGTAAATGGTCTGAGATCTAATGACATACAATACCCACCCTGAGCAGTGGAGAGGAGATGACTGTGTGTGAGTAGATCTGTAAATGGTCTGAGATCTAATGACATACAATACCCACCCTGAGCAGCGGAGAGGAGATGACTGTGTGTGAGTAGATCTGTAAATGGTCTGAGATCTAATGACATACAATACCCACCATGAGCAGTGGAGAGGAGATGACTGTGTGTGAGTAGATCTGTAAATGGTCTGAGGTCTAATGACATACAATACCCACCCTGAGCAGTGGAGAGGAGATGACTGTGTGTGAGTAGATCTGTAAATGGTCTGAGATCTAATGACATACAATACCCACCATGAGCAGTGGAGAGGAGATGACTGTGTGTGAGTAGATCTGTAAATGGTCTGAGGTCTAATGACGTACAATACCCACCCTGAGCAGCGGAAAGGAGATGGACTGTGTGTGAGTAGATCTGTAAATGGTCTGAGGTCTAATGACATACAATACCCACCCTGAGCAGCGGAGAGGAGATGACTGTGTGTGAGTAGATCTGTAAATGGTCTGAGATCTAATGACATACAATACCCACCATGAGCAGTGGAGAGGAGATGACTGTGTGTGAGTAGATCTGTAAATGGTCTGAGGTCTAATGACATACAATACCCACCCTGAGCAGCGGAAAGGAGATGGACTGTGTGTGAGTAGATCTGTAAATGGTCTGAGATCTAATGACATACAATACCCACCATGAGCAGTGGAGAGGAGATGACTGTGTGTGAGTAGATCTGTAAATGGTCTGAGGTCTAATGACATACAATACCCACCCTGAGCAGTGGAGAGGAGATGACTGTGTGTGAGTAGATCTGTAAATGGTCTGAGATCTAATGACATACAATACCCACCATGAGCAGTGGAGAGGAGATGACTGTGTGTGAGTAGATCTGTAAATGGTCTGAGGTCTAATGACGTACAATACCCACCCTGAGTAGCGGAGAGGAGATAGACTGTGTGTATGTAGATCTGTAAATGGTCTGAGGTCTAATGACGTACAATACCCACCCTGAGCAGCGGAAAGGAGATGGACTGTGTGTATACACAGGAATGTGCAAAAGTCTTAGGCATGTTAATAGTTTATTAATATCAATTAACAAAATGCACAGTGAGTGAACAGAAGAAAAATCTAAACTGAATCAATATTTGGTCTGACCTCCCTTTGCCTTCAGAACACATCAGTTCTTCTAGGTTCACTCGCACAGAGTCAGGGAACTTCTAGGCATATGGGGCTCAAATGGATACCGACTGATCAATATTCAAATGTCCTACCGGCAATAAGCACAACGAGCATTAAGACACAAACGTCCGTTGTGTGTCAAGTTCCCAAAACGTTCTAACACACATCTCAGCCAGTCAGTTTAAAGAACAGACACTCAAATCTGATTGGCTGGGATGTACGTAAGAACATCCCAGCCAATGGCTGTGAGGGAAATTGAAGTGAGACTGCCCATATATAAAGGCAGACACACTTCCAGTTCCCTCAGTGTTCTATAGGCATCGGCCCTGTGACGGTACCAGTGGACACCCAGTGTTGGTGTCACCGTCAAGGATCACTTCTTCCCAAAATCCACCAGCAAAGGCTCCCGCAGCATACCGCAATGTACTCTGAATCACCAGGCAGAACTAGTGTCAGAGTAACCAGAACTACACTCTGGATGCAGCAAGCTTAACCTCACCAGACAACACCAGTGTAGGTAAGACAAGAACTCTCTTTATTGAAACAAACCACACATATTTATAGTCAAACCTTACATTCAAATACCTGGACAAAGCAGATAAAATAGGGACATAATCCAATCACCATACAGTAAACAAAAGGCCAACAGCAAATGGTCTAACATATACAATGACTTAGACATGATTACATTTCACACACAAAAGGGTTGATGAACTCAGACAATGAACACAAAGACTTGAGGGGATTGAATGAATTAACACACAGCAGGGGGTCTCAGTACAGTTCACAATACACTGGCTTTAGTGCCTACAATACACATTGAAAGTAACTTTAGGTAAACTCAAATAATTAACCCCTAATGGCCCTGTCCCCTGAAAGCAGGCTATGATTTTTAGTCCTTTTTGGCACTGCTGTCCGCCAATATAATATCCCAAAGCTCTACATAGCTTGCGTCACTGGGCTGACAATCCATTCGCCTAGACAAGGGTTGTTTTAGGCATGGCAGAAATGTCCACAGTTCCTTGTGTTCCTTGTTTAACAGTCTTAGGCCCAGTGGTTCCTGTGACAGGCCCGTTCCGGACTGGGGGAATGGGTGGACTGGGGGAATGGGTGTGGCTGCCATCACCGCACCAAGCGGCGGAGACATGACAATAGCCGCTAAGTGAATTTATGTAGCATTTCTGCATAAAGTTTCAGTCTGGTTTATTTTTTTTATTTCTATGGAATTTGTACATATTGTGACAATACATGGAGGCATTTACATTATAGAATACTCATGACACAATAATACTGTAACCCTTTGAGTGCCAGTGAGGTGCTTTGCAATGCGTTGAGTACCCCTCTGCCACTCAGAGGGTTAAATGATATAACTGTTAATGCTTTGTAATAATATTGTTTTGTTTTACAGGAAGAAAGCTACGGACAGGAAGGGAAGGACAGGACGCTGAGGGGACCGCTGGACATCAGGATTAATGGTGTTACCTGTCATGTGATGGTTTTTATAACTTAGTTGGGTTAACCCTATGAATTCTGGTGGGGTGATTATATCCCACTGGCACTGATAGGGTTAATTCTACTAATGTCTGACACATTTGTCATACTTTGGATGCTTCATATCAATACATCCACTGAGGACTTAGGATTTTTTTTACTTCAGTGACGGTCCTGGTACGTTATGTACTTTTACTCACCGCGTTCCTGTAGGAGAGAGGTGAGTAATACCGGGGACTGAAGCTGATCTCTCCAAAACCGGAGCGATCTCTTTCAGTCCCTCTGTTCGGCGTGCTGCACCACATGATCAGTCACATGGGGCGGCACGCCGAAATTCCCTATCTGGTCCTTAAAGGACCACACACCCCGGGACCGCTGGTCCTTAAGGGGTTAAACAGGCGATAAGGGACTCAAGTTACAAACAAATAGGTCTTATCTTTCCTGCGATAACCTGAGTCCCTAATCTGGTTTTCATGGATAACGCAGACATCTGAATTGATAATTATGGCGTTTTCCTCCTTTTCTATGGATGAAAACACCTCTTTACTTTATCACACGACGGCTCTTTTTTGCCGGTATTTTCTCACAGCGCAGACATGTGAATTGCTTACTGTGCTGGAAACAATACCGCTGGCAGAAAAAACAGCCGTCTCCAACATTTGGATGGAGTCCATAGTCAGGTGTATGATTAAACAATTATACCAAACCAGTGCTAACGAGCATCAGTTTAATATGTAGGTAGAAACACAATCATTAACACAAACAGACAGCTGTGTAGGAGGAATTGTGTACCAGTGACCTAGAGGAACTGATGTGATTTGAAGGCAAAGGGAGATCTCACCAAATAATGATTTTAATTTGTTTTCTGTTCACTCACTATGCATTTTGTTAATTGATAAATATAAAATATTAACATGCACATTTTTTAAAGTATTCTTACTTCACACCTGCCTAAAACTTTTGCATATTGCTATAGGTCTGTAAATGGTCTCAGATCTCTAGTCTAATGGCATGCAATATCCACCCTGAGCAGATGGATTCTGTGTGTGGGTCTGTAAATGGTCCCAGATCTCTAGTCTAATGGCATGCAATACCCACCCTGAGCAGATGGATTCTGTGTGTGGGTCTGTAAATGGTCCCAGATCTCTAGTCTAATGGCATGCAATACCCACCCTGAGCAGATGGATTCTGTGTGTGGGTCTGTAAATGGTCCCAGATCTCTAGTCTAATGGCATGCAATACCCACCCTGAGCAGATGGATTCTGTGTGTGGGTCTGTAAATGGTCTCAGATCTCTAGTCTAATGGCATGCAATACCCACCCTGAGCAGATGGATTCTGTGTGTGGGTCTGTAAATGGTCTCAGATCTCTAGTCTAATGGCATGCAATATCCACCCTGAGCAGATGGATTCTGTGTGTGGGTCTGTAAATGGTCTCAGATCTCTAGTCTAATGGCATGCAATACCCACCCTGAGCAGATGGATTCTGTGTGTGGGTCTGTAAATGGTCCCAGATCTCTAGTCTAATGGCATGCAATACCCACCCTGAGCAGATGGATTCTGTGTGTGGGTCTGTAAATGGTCTCAGATCTCTAGTCTAATGGCATGCAATACCCACCCTGAGCAGATGGATTCTGTGTGTGGGTCTGTAAATGGTCTCAGATCTCTAGTCTAATGGCATGCAATACCCACCCTGAGCAGATGGATTCTGTGTGTGGGTCTGTAAATGGTCCCAGATCTCTAGTCTAATGGCATGCAATACCCACCCTGAGTAGATTGATTCTGTGTGTGGGTCTGTAAATGGTCCCAGATCTCTAGTCTAATGGCATGCAATACCCACCCTGAGCAGCAGTGAGGAGATGTGTGATATATATATATAGGTGTGTGTGTGTGTGATATATATAGGTGTGAGTGTGATATATGTGTGTGTGTGTGTGATATATATGTATGACTGTGTGATATATAGGTGTGTGATATATATATGTGTGTGTGTGATATATATATATATATATATATATTTGTGTGTGTGTGAGCTATATACTTGTGTGTGGAGTGTGTGATATATATGTGTGTGTGTGTGTGTGTGTGTGTGTGATATATGCGTGTGTGTGTGATATATATGTGTGTGTGATATATAGGTGTGTGATATATATATGTGTGTGTGTGATATATATATATATATATATATATATATATATATATTTGTGTGTGTGTGTGAGCTATATACGTGTATGTGTGTGTGTGTGTGTGTGTGTGATATATATATGTGTGTGTATGTGTTAATAGACCATAAAATGACAAGCGCAAAAACTCATACACAATATTCTCCTCGTATAGAAATCCCAAGGGAGAAAAAAGGGGGTCTCATAGAGACCACAAAACAGTATCACAATAATTAATAGTCCAAAGGTACATACCAAATAATCACTAGTTATAAATATAAAGAAGACAAATATATTAATAATACTTGTGGATCTTCAACAGTTAAGACCGTAATCCAAGTTACTATGGATAGTAACACTTTGCCTTCTTATTATTATAAGTCCTGTGCAGCAAATCCCAAATAGTAGCCGTGTACTCGACCACCAGTCTCAGTCGGAACACAGTAGAAAGGATGGTTGCGCTCAGGAGTATATACCAATCATCAGATCACCAAACCATATAAAAAGAAACAGAAAACACACCTCTAAGTGTAATATGCTTGAATAAACAAACAATGCGCAAACGAACAATATTGCACTTACTAGAACCCAAAAGGATAAAAGCCTCTCGGGGTACCTCTGCCCCCTCAATGATCCCGTTGATGTATCCTCCTGATGGTTAAGTCCCTTGGTAAATCAAATCCCGATATTCACTCTGCAATGTATCTTTGAATCGCTGACATAGATTCAATATATTATAATCCCAAAATATCGTAAGCACATCTCACCACTCATGGGAATTCAGGACATTAAGATAACCAAAGAGACAATAGAGGACATACACCAAACTGGTATTAAATGTCCAGATGTTAATTGAGGAAAGAAAACTCACGGGGGGCTAAGGGTTAAAACAAAAATAAAAGTACACTCTTTTATTAAAATATATTAAGGCCAAACGCCTTTTCACCGACACTCTGCCGGCTTTCTCATAGGCCAAACAAACGGAGCTGGACTGCACACTAGAAATATATATAGTTGCCGCCAGCAACGTTGTTAACCCTAACTCGTCCATCATAAATTGAATACAAAAGTAAAAATACATACAAAACTTACTCACAAATCATAAATCACAAAAACTCATCACAACATAAACATGCTAGTGCAATAGACAAAATAGTTTAAAATATAATTTCAAAAGTAAAATCGTGATCTGAAACGGGAGGCTAGAAACCGCTACCTGATCAAAGGTCAAATGAGAACAGCAGATCAACCTCCCATTCCTCCAATTCAGCCCTGGTGGGTATGTTATGTATTGCAGTGGCGAGTAACTTTTCAGGTCTGGCTAGTAGCAAAGGACTTAAAATTATAAGCCTTGATTGCCTCATTTCTCCCGAGTACACTGATACCCAGTAAGCAGATGTATTCAAATGTATGTCCCTCCCTGAGCCCCAAATCTGGAACAGCACATACCCAGAATGCACTATATACAGTCTGAAGGCATATCAGAAATTACCCATAACATCAAAATAACTTATAAAAGCATACATCTCCTGTAAAGATGTCCAATGAGGGGTTACTTGCCTTTCTACCCTTAGCTTGATATGCAGACATTTTCCCAGAATGTGGTGGTAAAAGAAAAAAATAGTCAACATTGTTTTACATTTGTACCTTCAAAGGTACTTAAATCATTAAAAACTATGGAATTTACTACTGTATTCATTAGCTACTGCTCTCCTGAGGAAAATGGCATCCCACTGATAAGAGCTTAATAACTGCAGGGGTTGCCAGAAGTACAAAACTACACCATCTGTAATCTATCATTTTCTCACATTTTTTTCAAATGGGACTTTTCCTGCACTAAAGTGATTGTAACCAGGGATGTCATTAGGTTTTTGGGCCCCAAGTGAAAGATTCACATGGGGTCCGCCCTTTTTTCCCTTGTCAGTAAGACATTGCCATCTGATTTTGCTTACAGGAGGCGTAGTGCCCTATTAGTGCTGCGTGCCCCCTGACCAAGTGCGGTCCAATTCTGATTATGTGGTAGCGCCACCACTGATTGTAACAAATGCAGAAGTCCAGAAAGGTAGAAAACACATACCATTTTGGAAAGAAGATAGCAAGTCACATACATTTAAGGGTTACAAGGGGGGGAAAAAGCGCTAAATCACCTTAATATTTACATATAATAAATGAGATCTGAAAGAGACCAAGTGAATGAAGTATAGATAGCAGTAAGGAAAAAGAGGGTATCTACAGACCCCCAAATATTAATCTAAAGTGCACACAAAACAAAAAGCTAACCTGTGCTCCTCCATACAAGTTGTGCAATGTGTTCCCTGTATAAGATATATATGTCATACAACTGAATAAATATCAGGATTTTATTCCATACCATACCATCTTTTATTTAGAGGTGGGTAAACTTTCACCTGAATCAAACAAGGGGTCAACTTCTCTCCTAGGCTAGTGTGAACAATTATTTCCAGAAAGTCTCATTATAGGAAAAAAAATTGTGTTTTTTTAAACTTCAGTCACTTCAAAAGGTAGTAAAATCATTCAACACCATGACATTTCCAAGTGTATACAGTACCCAGTGCCAGCCAACAAAAACATGGTACCACATTGGTATAGGTGAACATACCGTAGCGTGTGTGAGATTCTTTAGCTACCAACGGAACAAGACTGGAGTGTCAGAGTAATGTGAGGAACCAGGTTGGGAGGGTCGGACATTTTATATGTGGCTTCCAGGGACAGGCTAGGGGTCAGACATTGTATGTGGGGAATCTGTGGCTACCAGTGGTATACACAGAGTTAATATGTAGGTATAGTTTGATATATACAGGGGGTTAATATGTAGGTATTGGGAGATATATGCAAGGTTTATTGTGTGGAATACACAGGGTTAATATGTTGGTATTTTAGGATATACATGGGGTTAATAAGTAGGTAATGCATGGCATACACAGAGTTAATATATAGTTATTGTGGCACCGCTATTGAGGTGGGTATTCTGTGTATAAGGGGGGAGGTGCTCTGTTGGATAAGAAATATCTGTTCTGATGATGTGTGTATAGGGTAAGGGGGTGGGGTCCTTTTCTCCCAAGTGTCCCTCTTTAGATATTAGGGATCCATACCTCCCAATTGTCCCTCTTTAGGCTGCACAGTCCCTCTTTGAGACCCAAATCCCTCTGTCCCTCTGTCACCCTGGTGTCACTGTGTTTAGGAGATCAGACTGTGTGGTGTGTGTGTATAGAAGTGTATCACCCTGGTGTCCCTGTGTTTAGGAGATCAGACTGTGTGGTGTGTATAGAAGTGTATCACCCTGGTGTCCCTGTGTTTAGGAGATCAGACTGTGTGGTGTGTATATAAGTGTATCACCCTGGTGTCCCTGTGTATAGGAGATCAGACTGTGTGGTGTGTATATAAGTGTATCACCCTGGTGTCTCTGTGTTTAGGAGATCCGACTGTGTGGTGTGTATATAACTGTATCACCCTGGTGTCCCTGTGTTTAGGAGATCAGACTGTGTGGTGGTGTATATAAGTGTATCACCCTGGTGTCTCTGTGTTTAGGAGATCAGACTGTGTGGTGTGTATAGAAGTGTACCACCCTGGTGTCACTGTGTTTAGGAGATCAGACTGTGTGGTGTGTATATAAGTGTATCACCCTGGTGTCCCTGTGTTTAGGAGATCAGACTGTGTGGTGTGTATAGAAGTGTATCACCCTGGTGTCCCTGTGTTTAGGAGATCAGACTGTGTGGTGTGTATATAAGCGTATCACCCTGGTGTCCCTGTGTTTAGGAGATCAGACTGTGTGGTGTGTATAGAAGCGTACCACCCTGGTGTCACTGTGTTTAGGAGATCAGACTGTGTGGTGTGTATATAAGTGTATCACCCTGGTGTCCCTGTGTTTAGGAGATCAGACTGTGTGGTGTATGTATATAAGTGTATCACCCTGGTGTCCCTGTGTTTAGGAGATCAGACTGTGTGGTGTGTGTATAAGTGTATCACCCTGGTGTCCCTGTGTTTAGGAGATCAGACTGTGTGGTGTGTATAGAAGTGTATCACCCTGGTGTCCCTGTGTTTAGGAGATCAGACTGTGTGGTGTGTGTATAAGTGTATCACCCTTGTGTCCCTGTGTTTAGGAGATCAGACTGTGTGGTGTGTATAGAAGTGTATCACCCTGGTGTCCTGTGTTTAGGAGATCAGACTGTGTGGTGTGTATATAAGTATATCACTCTGGTGTCACTGTGTTTAGGAGATCAGACTGTGTGGTGTGTATAGAAGTGTATCACCCTGGTGTCCCTGTGTTTAGGAGATCAGACTGTGTGGTGTGTATAGAAGTGTATCACCCTGGTGTCCCTGTGTGTAGGAGATCAGACTGTGTGGTGTGTATATAAGTGTATCACCCTGGTGTCCCTGTGTGTAGGAGATCAGACTGTGTGGTGTATATATAAGTGTATCACCCTGGTGTCCCTGTGTGTAGGAGATCAGACTGTGTGGTGTGTATATAAGTGTATCACCCTGGTATCCCTGTGTTTAGGAGATCAGACTGTGTGGTGTGTATAGAAGTGTATCACCCTGGTGTCCCTGTGTTTAGGAGATTAGACTGTGTGGTGTATATATAAGTGTATCACCCTGGTGTCCCTGTGTTTAGGAGATCAGACTGTGTGGTGTGTATATAAGTGTATCACCCCGGTGTCCCTGTGTGTAGGAGATCAGACTGTGTGGTGTGTATAGAAGTGTATCACCCTGGTGTCCCTGTGTGTAGGAGATCAGACTGTGTGGTGTGTATATAAGTGTATCACCCTGGTGTCCCTGTGTGTAGGAGATCAGACTGTGTGGTGTATATATAAGTGTATCACCCTGGTGTCCCTGTGTGTAGGAGATCAGACTGTGTGGTGTGTATATAAGTGTATCACCCTGGTGTCCCTGTGTTTAGGAGATCAGACTGTGTGGTGTGTATAGAAGTGTATCACCCTGGTGTCCCTGTGTTTAGGAGATCAGACTGTGTGGTGTGTGTATAAGTGTATCACTCTGGTGTCCCTGTGTTTAGGAGAACAGACTGTGTGGTGTGTATATAAGTGTATCACCCTGATGTCCCTGTGTTTAGGAGATCAGACTGTGTGATGTGTATATAAGTGTATCACCCTGGTGTCCCTGTGTTTAGGAGATCAGACTGTGTGGTGTGTATATAAGTGTATCACCCTGGTGTCCCTGTGTTTAGGAGATCAGACTGTGTGGTGTGTATATAAGCGTATCACCCTGGTGTCCCTGTGTTTAGGAGATCAGACTGTGTGGTGTATATATAAGTGTAACACCCTGGTGTCCCTGTGTTTAGAAGATCAGACTGTGTGGTGTGTATATAAGTGTATCACCCTGGTGTCCCTGTGTTTAGGAGATCAGACTGTACGGTGTGTATAGAAGTGTATCACCCTGGTGTCCCTGTGTTTAGGAGATCAGACTGTGTGGTGTGTATATAAGTGTATCACCCTGGTGTCCCTGTGTTTAGGAGATCAGACTGTGTGGTGTGTATATAAGTGTATCACCCTGGTGTCCCTGTGTTTAGGAGATCAGACTGTGTGGTGTGTATATAAGTGTATCACCCTGGTGTCCATGTGTGTAGGAGATCAGACTGTGTGGTGTGTATATAAGTGTATCACCCTGGTGTCCCTGTGTTTAGGAGATCAGACTGTGTGGTGTGTATAGAAGTGTATCACCCTGGTGTCCCTGTGTTTAGGAGATCAGACTGTGTGGTGTGTATATAAGTGTATCACCCTGGTGTCCCTGTGTTTAGGAGATCAGACTGTGTGGTGTGTATAGAAGTGTATCACCCTGGTGTCCTTGTGTTTAGGAGATCACACTGTGTGGTGTGTATAGAAGTGTATCACCCTGGTGTCCCTGTGTTTAGGAGATCAGACTGTGTGGTGTGTATATAAGTGTATCACCCTGGTGTCCCTGTGTTTAGGAGATCAGACTGTGTGGTGTGTATAGAAGTGTATCACCCTGGTGTCCCTGTGTTTAGGAGATCAGACTGTGTGGTGTGTATATAAGTGTATCACCCTGGTGTCCATGTGTGTAGGAGATCAGACTGTGTGATGTGTATAGAAGTGTATCACCCTGGTGTCCCTGTGTTTAGGAGATATAAGTATATCACATTGCTCCACAGTAATAAAACACAATAATGTCTGTATTAACATCAGTATGTGTTTTTGTACATTAGGTCTGTGTAAATAAAATATATTTTATTGCTCTAAATAATTCCGTTACAAAGCGTCAATAGGTCATGAAATTACATAAAAGTTCGCAGTAATGAGCCTCCCACCAGCCACGCCCCCAGGAACATCCCCTCACACACCAGGCAAGTGGGGATCTGTGTATAAGGAAGGTTGGGAGGCTCTTGTATAATTGTCAGGGGGCTCTGTATATAAGGAAGGTCGCGGGATCTATTGCTCATTACATTTGATTTCTTTTCAGTCTGTTTCCCTAAATATTCTGTATCTGGAGCATAACACACCCCTAGCACAGAGCTGTTATGGGGCTACGCTTGTTCCCTGTGTAGGGGCCACACACACACACACACTCTCTCCCCTGTGTAGGGGCCACACACACACACACACTCTCTCCCCTGTGCAGGGGCCACACTCTTGTGCCCTGTGCAGGGGCCGGCCCTGGCTGCCAGTGATATGTCACCCACTAATAATCCATTACTGGTGCATTAGTACCTGGACCTCAGGCTTTCGGGGGGCATCAGCTCCAGCGTGTGCGGGGGTCCATAGAGATTCGCCACAAACAGTTGGACTGTGGGGTTGGTCTGTCCGGCCTGTGAGACAATCAGAAGAGTCCAGGTCAGCGACTACAAACAAATGTATCTCTTCATACTAGGGACAGCTGTGTGCTGGAGAACTGTGTGATCCAAGGGGTTAATCTAAGGTGACCAGACCTCCCCTTTAACTGGGAACACATAGGCAATAGACATTTCAGATCTGCACTGAAATCAAAGGAGCCCTGTAGTATGAGTTTATAATATGTGTCCCCAGGTAAAGAGGAGGTCTGGTCCCCCAGGTTAATCAGTACAAACTGGACGTTTAGCAGTTCCAATCAGGAATTCTCCAGTTGGTGGCTCTGGGCCTGGTACGGCCCTCAATGCATGTGGTGGCCAGATGCTCCTCAGGACTCCACACTAATTTTCTTTAGAATGCCTAAATGGGGGTGTAAATGTCCCCTAGAAGTATATGTATTTAAATTCCCAGTAGAAATAAGTATCTGGGTGTATATGTCACCCTAGATATAGGTATCTGGGTGCAATTGTCCCCTAGAAGTAAGAACATGAGTGTAATGTCCAGAAGAAATAAGTACCTGGGTGAAAATGTCCAGTAGAAAAAAGTACCTGGGTGTAATGTCCAGACGAAATAAGTATCTGGGTGGAAATGTAGGCGTAAATGTTCCCTACAAATAAGTACCTGGGTGTAATGTCCAGATGAAATAAGTATCTGGGTGGAAATGTTCCCTACAAATAAGTACCTGGGTGTAATGTCCAGATGAAATAAGTATCTGGGTGGAAATGTGCCCTAGAAATAAGTATCTGGGTGTAAATGTAGGCGTAAATCTTCCCTACAAATAAGTACCTGGGTGTAATGTCCAGATGAAATAAGTATCTGGGTGGAAATGTGCCCTAGAAATAAGTATCTGGGTGTAAATGTAGGTGTAAATGTTCCCTACAAGTAAGTACCTGGGTGTAAATGTCCAGTAGAAGTAGCTGGGTGTAAATGTCCAGCAGAAATAAGTATCTAGGTGGAAATATTGCCTAGAAATAAGTGCATGGGTTTAATGTCCAGATTAAATAAGTATGTAGGTGGAAATGTTGCCTAGAAATAAGTATCTGGGTGTAAGTGTCCCATAGAAATAAGTACCTGGGTGTAACATCCAGATGAAAAGTATCTAGGTGGAAATGTTGCTGAGAAGTAAGTACATGGTTGTAATGTCCAGTAGAAATAAGTACCTGGGTGAAATGTCCTCTAGAAATAACTATATAGGTGGAAATGTCCTAGAAGAAAGTATCTAGGTGGAAATATTTCCTAGAAATTACATGGGTGTAATGTCCAGATTAAATAAGTTTCTGGGTGAAAATGTCCCCTAGAAATAAGTATCTGGGTAGAAATGTCCCCTAGAAGTATTTGGGTGAAAATGTCCCCTAGAAATAAGTATCTGGGTGTAAATGTCCCCTAGAAGTATTTGGGTGTAAATGTCCAGTAGAAATAAGTATCTAGGTGGAAATATTGCCTAGAAATAAGTATTTAGGTGAAAATGTTCAGTACAAATGTGTATCTGGGTAGAAATGTGCCCTAGAAATAAGTACATGGGTGTAGTATCTGGGTGGAAATGTCCCCTAAAAATAGGTATCTGGGTGTAAATGTCCCCTAGAAATAAGTATCTAGGTGGAAATATTTCCTAGAAATAAGTATCTGGGTGAAATATCCAGTACAAATAAGTATCTGGGTATAAATGTACCCTAGATCCAAGTATCTGGGTGGAAATGTCCCCTAGAAAAAAGTGCGAGTGTAAATGCCCCCCCAGCCTTATGTATGTATGTATGTATGTATGTGTGTATGTATGTATGTATGTATGTATGTATGTATGTATGTATGTGTTAGAATGCACAGGAGATACAAAAGCAAAAGTGCAGCAATTCCGAGTAGACAATCTGCACCACAAGATGTTGTGTAAGTAGGTACTTCTGTTGGGACAGGGTCACTACTTATGTTGGGAAACAGTAGGTACCTATGTTGGGGCAGGGTACCTACCTATGAAAGTTAGGTACCTATGTTTGAGCATGGTAAATCCCTATTAAGAGGTAGGGAAGGTACCCATGTTTGGCCGGGTTAGGTACCTTTATCCAGACAGGGTAGGTACTTACCTTTGGGTAGGGAAACTGCTTTCCTTTTGGGTACAGACTTCCAGTGAACTGAGGAATCACCATATTGGGGACTGAGGTGTCGTTGATCAATAAGAAGGCCAATCGCTCGCCATCCGGGGACCACCAGTGCGTCACGTGGGAGTGCAGGATCTCCTCTGAAAGGGAACCCATCCCGTGTCATAGGGTTTTGTAGTGACTGGCACCAAGATACGTGCTGGAACCCATGTCTGCTCTCCCTGCCTAGTGCCAACGTACTAAGGCAAAGTAGCAAAAGCCTTCCTCTTACACCAAAGGAAGGACAGTGGGCAAGTGTGTGGGGTCATACCCGTCCTCTGCCCCTAGTATAATGCTATGTACTAACAAGGCACAGAGGAAGGTGGTGTAACATGTCCCCATGTCCCTGTCCATCCTATAGGGGGTGGTGTGGAGTCATACCCCTCGTCTGCCCCTAGTATAATGCTATGTACTAACAAGGCACAGAGGAAGGTGGTGTAACGTGTCCCTGTCCATCCTATAGGGGGTGGTGTGGGGTCATACCCCTCGTCTGCCCCTAGTATAATGCTATGTACTAACAAGGCACAGAGGAAGGTGGTGTAACGTGTCCCTGTCCATCCTATAGGGGGTGGTGTGGGGTCATACCCCTCGTCTGCCCCTAGTATAATGCTATGTACTAACCAGACACAGAGGAAGGTGGTGTAACAAGTCCCTATCCATCCTATAGGGGGCGGTGTGGGGTCATACCGCTCGTCTGCCCCTAGTATAATGCTATGTACTAACAAGACACAGAGGAAGGTGGTGTAACAAGTCCCTGTCCATCCTATAGGGGGTGGTGTGGGGTCATACCCCTCGTCTGCCCCTAGTATAACGCTATGTACTAACAAGGCACAGAGGAAGGTGGTGTAACGTGTCCCTGTCCATCCTATAGGGGGTGGTGTGGGGTCATACCCCTCGTCTGCCCCTAGTATAATGCTATGTACTAACAAGGCACAGAGGAAGGTGGTGTAGCATGTCCCTGTCCATCCTATAGTGGGTGGTGTGGGGTCATACCGCTCGTCTGCCCCTAGTATAACGCTATGTACTAACAAGACACAGAGGAAGGTGGTGTAACATGTCCCTGTCCATCCTATAGGGGGTGGTGTTGGGTTATACCCCTCGTCTGCCCCTAGTATAATGCTATGAAGTGACAAGACACAGAGGAAGGTGGTGTAACAAGTCCCTGTCCATCCTATAGGGGGCGGTGTGGAGTCATACCCCTCGTCTGCCCCTAGTATAATGCTATGTACTAACAAGACACAGAGTAAGGTGGTGTAACAAGTCCCTGTCCATCCTATAGGGGGTGGTGTGGGGTCATACCCCTCGTCTGCCCCTAGTATAATGCTATGTACTAACAAGACACAGAGGAAGGTGGTGTAACAAGTTCCTGTCCATCCTATAGGGGGTGGTGTTGGGTTATACCCCTCGTCTGCCCCTAGTATAATGCTATGTAGTGACAAGACACAGAGGAAGGTGGTGTAACACGTCCCTGTCCATCCTATAGGGGGTGGTGTGGGGTCATACCGCTCGTCTGCCCCTAGTATAATGCTATGTACTAACAAGGCACAGAGGAAGGTGGTGCGACATGTCCCTGTCCATCCTATAGGGGGTGGTGTGGGGTTATACCCCTCGTCTGCCCCTAGTATAATGCTATGTACTAACAAGACACAGAGGAAGGTGGTGTAACAAGTCCCTGTCCATCCTATAGGGGGTGGTGTGGGGTCATACCGCTCGTCTGCCCCTAGTATAATGCTATGTACTAACAAGACACAGAGGAAGGTGGTGCGACATGTCCCTGTCCATCCTATAGGGGGTGGTGTGGGGTCATACCCGTCGTCTGCCCCTAGTATAATGCTATGTACTAACAAGGCACAGAGGAAGGTGGTGTAACACGTCCCTGTCCATCCTATAGGGGGTGGTGTGGGGTCATACCCCTCGTCTGCCCCTAGTATAATGCTATGTACTAACAAGACACAGAGGAAGGTGGTGCGACATGTCCCTGTCCATCCTATAGGGGGTGGTGTGGGGTCATACCCCTCGTCTGTCCCTAGTATAATGCTATGTACTAACAAGACACAGAGGAAGGTGGTGTAACATGTCCCTGTCCATCCTATAGGGGGTGGTGTGAGGTCATACCGCTCGTCTGCCCCTAGTATAATGCTATGTACTAACAAGACACAGAGGAAGGTGGTGTAACAAGTCCCTGTCCATCCTATAGGGGGCGGTGTGGGGTCATACCGCTCGTCTGCCCCTAGTATAATGCTATGTACTAACAAGACACAGAGGAAGGTGGTGTAACATGTCCCTGTCCATCCTATAGGGGGCGGTGTGGGGTCTCATACCCCTCGTCTGCCCCTAGTATAACGCTATGTACTAACAAGACACAGAGGAAGGTGGTGTAACATGTCCCTGTCCATCCTATAGGGGGCGGTGTGGGGTTATACCCCTCGTCTGCCCCTAGTATAATGCTATGTAGTGACAAGACACAGAGGAAGGTGGTGTAACATGTCCCCATGTCCCTGTCCATCCTATAGGGGGGGTTATGGGGATTTCAGGCATTAGTCTAGAGGAGTGTGCACTGGGATGTACTGATGTGGGTATATGCCCCTGTAGGCATCCTGGAGGTGGTGCGGGAGGAAGGAGGCAGCCTTTAGGCACAGACAGAGATCAGTACACCCCCCGCCCCACACGTCTACTGCTGCAGGGTCACTACTAACCCACTGAGGGGGCCCAGTCCAACCCTCACCTGGAACATCAAGCCCCCCAGAGCCCCATGGAGGAGGGAACCAGTTCATTACTTATTGGGGTCTATGTACAGAAGAAGGTTTGGGGGTTCTCTTTTACTTCTGGGTAAACTGGTTCCCAATGTTCCTCACAGGGATAATACCCACAAACCAGAGTGGAACAATTATGTGACGTAAGAACTGCACGTAGTTCTCCTGTAATATACAGCATTTTATAAAAATTACACCTCATGTGTTGGTGAGGTGACAGTCTGGC
>CM074725.1:263521064-263575616 GCA_037306005.1 Rhinophrynus dorsalis
TCAGTGCAGGATTATCTTCTGTCTGGTCTGTATGAATCAGTGCAGGATTATCTTCTGTCTGGTCTGTATGAAGCAATGCAGGATTATCTTCTGTCTGGTCTGTATGAAGCAGTGCAGGATTGTCTTCTGTCTGGTCTGTATGAATCAGTGCAGGATTATCTTCTGTCTGGTCTGTATGGATCAGTGCAGGATTATCTACTGTCTGGTCTGTATGAATCAGTGCAGGATTATCTTCTGTCTGGTCTGTATGAAGCAGTGCAGGATTGTCTTCTGTCTGGTCTGTATGAATCAGTGCAGGATTATCTTCTGTCTGGTCTGTATGAAGCAGTGCAGGATTAGCTTCTGTCTGGTCTGTATGAATCAATACAGGATTATCTTCTGTCTGGTCTGTATGGATCAGTGCAGGATTATCTTCTGTCTGGTCTGTATGAAGCAGCACAGGATTATCTTCTGTCTGGTCTGTATGAATCAGTGCAGGATTGTCTTCTGTCTGGTCTGTATGAAGCAGTGCAGGATTATCTTCTGTCTGGTCTGTATGAATCAGTGCAGGATTATCTTCTGTCTGGTCTGTATGAAGCAATGCAGGATTATCTTCTGTCTGGTCTGTATGAATCAGTGCAGGATTATCTTCTGTCTGGTCTGTATGAATCAGTGCAGGATTATCTTCTGTCTGGTCTGTATGAAGCAGCACAGGATTATCTTCTGTCTGGTCTGTATGAATCAGTGCAGGATTATCTTCTGTCTGGTCTGTATGAAGCAGCACAGGATTATCTTCTGTCTGGTCTGTATGAATCAGTGCAGGATTATCTTCTGTCTGGTCTGTATGAATCAGTGCAGGATTATCTTCTGTCTGGTCTGTATGAAGCAGCACAGGATTATCTTCTGTCTGGTCTGTATGAATCAGTGCAGGATTATCTTCTGTCTGGTCTGTATGAAGCAGTGCAGGATTATCTTCTGTCTGGTCTGTATGAAGCAGCACAGGATTATCTTCTGTCTGGTCTGTATGAATCAGTGCAGGATTATCTTCTGTCTGGTCTGTATGAAGCAATGCAGGATTATCTTCTGTCTGGTCTGTATGAAGCAATGCAGGATTATCTTCTGTCTGGTGTGTATGAATCAGTGCAGGATTGTCTTCTGTCTGGTGTGTATGAATCAGTGCAGGATTGTCTTCTGTCTGGTCTGTATGAAGCAGTGCAGGATTATCTTCTGTCTGGTCTGTATGAATCAGTGCAGGATTATCTTCTGTCTGGTCTGTATGAAGCAGTGCAGGATTATCTTCTGTCTGGTCTGTATGAATCAGTGCAGGATTATCTTCTGTCTGGTCTGTATGAAGCAATGCAGGATTATCTTCTGTCTGGTCTGTATGAAGCAATGCAGGATTATCTTCTGTCTGGTGTGTATGAATCAGTGCAGGATTGTCTTCTGTCTGGTCTGTATGAAGCAATGCAGGATTGTCTTCTGTCTGGTCTGTATGAAGCAATGCAGGATTGTCTTCTGTCTGGTCTGTATGAAGCAATGCAGGTTTATCTTCTGTCTGGTGTGTATGAATCAGTGCAGGATTGTCTTCTGTCTGGTCTGTATGAAGCAATGCAGGATTGTCTTCTGTCTGGTCTGTATGAAGTAACACAGGATTATCTTTTGTCTGGTCTGTATGAAGCAATGCAGGATTATCTTCTGTCTGGTCTGTATGAAGCAGTGCAGGATTATCTTCTGTCTGGTCTGTATGAATCAGTGCAGGATTATCTTCTGTCTGGTCTGTATGAAGCAGTGCAGGATTATCTTCTGTCTGGTCTGTATGAAGCAATGCAGGATTATCTTCTGTCTGGTCTGTATGAATCAGTGCAGGATTATCTTCTGTCTGGTCTGTATGAAGCAATGCAGGATTATCTTCTGTCTGGTCTGTATGAAGCAGTGCAGGATTATCTTCTGTCTGGTCTGTATGAATCAGTGCAGGATTGTCTTCTGTCTGGTCTGTATGAATCAGTGCAGGATTATCTTCTGTCTGGTCTGTATGAAGCAATGCAGGATTATCTTCTGTCTGGTCTGTATGAATCAGTGCAGGATTATCTTCTGTCTGGTCTGTATGAAGCAATGCAGGATTATCTTCTGTCTGGTCTGTATGGATCAGTGCAGGATTATCTTCTGTCTGGTCTGTATGAAGCAGTGCAGAATTATCTTCTGTCTGGACTGTATGAATCAGTGCAGGATTATCTTCTGTCTGGTCTGTATGAAGCAGTGCAGGATTATCTTCTGTCTGGTCTGTATGAATCAGTGCAGGATTATCTTCTGTCTGGTCTGTATGAAGCAGTGCAGGATTATCTTCTGTCTGGTCTGTATGAATCAGTGCAGGATTATCTTCTGTCTGGTCTGTATGAAGCAGCACAGGATTGTCTTCTGTCTGGTCTGTATGAATCAGTGCAGGATTATCTTCTGTCTGGTCTGTATGAAGCAGTGCAGGATTATCTTCTGTCTGGTCTGTATGAAGCAGTGCAGGATTATCTTCTGTCTGGTCTGTATGAAGCAGTGCAGGATTATCTTCTGTCTGGTCTGTATGAATCAGTGCAGGATTATCTTCTGTCTGGTCTGTATGAAGCAGCACAGGATTGTCTTCTGTCTGGTCTGTATGAAGCAGTGCAGGATTATCTTCTGTATGGTCTGTATGAAGCAGCACAGGATTATCTTCTGTCTGGTCTGTATGAATCAGTGCAGGATTATCTTCTGTCTGGTCTGTATGAAGCAGCACAGGATTGTCTTCTGTCTGGTCTGTATGAAGCAGTGCAGGATTATCTTCTGTCTGGTCTGTATGAAGCAGCACAGAATTATCTTCTGTCTGGTCTGTATGAATTAGTGCAGGATTATCTTCTGTCTGGTCTGTATGAATCAGTGCAGGATTATCTTCTGTCTGGTCTGTATGAATCAGTGCAGGATTATCTTCTGTCTGGTCTGTATGAAGCAGTGCAGGATTATCTTCTGTCTGGTCTGTATGAAGCAGCACAGGATTGTCTTCTGTCTGGTCTGTATGAAGCAGTGCAGGATTATCTTCTGTCTGGTCTGTATGAATCAGTGCAGGATTATCTTCTGTCTGGTCTGTATGAAGCAGCACAGGATTGTCTTCTGTCTGGTCTGTATGAATCAGTGCAGGATTATCTTCGGTCTGGTCTGTATGAATCAGTGCAGGATTATCTTCTGTCTGGTCTGTATGAATCAGTGCAGGATTATCTTCTGTCTGGTCTGTATGAATCAGTGCAGGATTATCTTCTGTCTGGTCTGTATGAATCAGTGCAGGATTATCTTCTGTCTGGTCTGTATGAAGCAATGCAGGATTATCTTCTGTCTGGTCTGTATGAAGCAGTGCAGGATTATCTTCTGTCTGGTCTGTATGAATCAGTGCAGGATTATCTTCTGTCTGGTCTGTATGAAGCAGTGCAGGATTATCTTCTGTCTGGTCTGTATGAAGCAGTGCAGGATTATCTTCTGTCTGGTCTGTATGAAGCAGTGCAGGATTATCTTCTGTCTGGTCTGTATGAATCAGTGCAGGATTATCTTCTGTCTGGTCTGTATGAAGTAACACAGGATTATCTTCTGTCTGGTCTGTATGAAGCAATGCAGGATTATCTTCTGTCTGGTCTGTATGAATCAGTGCAGGATTATCTTCTGTCTGATCTGTATGAATCAGTGCAGGATTGTCTTCTGTCTAGTCTGTATGAATCAGTGCAGGATTATCTTCTGTCTGGTCTGTATGAAGCAGTGCAGGATTATCTTCTGTCTGGTCTGTATGAATCAGTGCAGGATTATCTTCTGCCTGGTCTGTATGAATCAGTGCAGGATTATCTTCTGTCTGGTCTGTATGAATCAGTGCAGGATTATCTTCTGTTTGGTCTGTATGAAGCAGCACAGGATTATCTTCTGTCTGGTCTGTATGAATCAGTGCAGGATTATCTTCTGTCTGGTCTGTATGAAGCAGCACAGGATTATATTCTGTCTGGTGTGTATGAATCAGTGCAGGATTATCTTCTGTCTGGTCTGTATGAAGCAGTGCAGGATTATCTTCTGTCTGGTCTGTATGAAGCAATGCAGGATTATCTTCTGTCTGGTCTGTATGAATCAGTGCAGGATTATCTTCTGTCTGGTCTGTATGAAGCAGTGCAGGATTGTCTTCTGTCTGGTCTGTATGAAGCAGTGCAGGATTATCTTCTGTCTGGTCTGTATGAAGCAGTGCAGGATTGTCTTCTGTCTGGTCTGTATGAATCAGTGCAGGATTATCTTCTGCCTGGTCTGTATGAATCAGTGCAGGATTATCTTCTGTCTGGTCTGTATGAATCAGTGCAGGATTGTCTTCTGTCTGGTCTGTATGAATCAGTGCAGGATTGTCTTCTGTCTGGCCTGTATGAAGCAGCACAGGATTATCTTCTGTCTGGTCTGTATGAAGCAGCACAGGATTGTCTTCTGTCTGGTCTGTATGAAGCAGCACAGGATTGTCTTCTGTCTGGTCTGTATGAATCAGTGCAGGATTATCTTCTGTCTGGTCTGTATGAATCAGTGCAGGATTATCTTCTGTCTGGTCTGTATGAAGCAGCACAGGATTATCTTCTGTCTGGTCTGTATGAATCAGTGCAGGATTATCTTCTGTCTGGTCTGTATGAATCAGTGCAGGATTATCTTCTGTCTGGTCTGTATGAATCAGTGCAGGATTATCTTCTGTCTGGTCTGTATGAATCAGTGCAGGATTATCTTCTGTCTGGTCTGTATGAAGCAGTGCAGGATTATCTTCTGTCTGGTCTGTATGAATCAGTGCAGGATTATCTTCTGTCTGGTCTGTATGAATCAGTGCAGGATTGTCTTCTGTCTGGTCTGTATGAAGCAATGCAGGATTGTCTTCTGTCTGGTCTGTATGAAGCAATGCAGGATTATCTTCTGTCTGGTCTGTATGAATCAGTGCAGGATTATCTTCTGTCTGGTCTGTATGAATCAGTGCAGGATTGTCTTCTGTCTGGTCTGTATGAAGCAATGCAGGATTGTCTTCTGTCTGGTCTGTATGAAGCAATGCAGGATTATCTTCTGTCTGGTCTGTATTAATCAGTGCAGGATTATCTTCTGTCTGGTCTGTATGAATCAGTGCAGGATTATCTTCTGTCTGGTCTGTATGAAGCAATGCAGGATTATCTTCTGTCTGGTCTGTATGAAGCAGCACAGGATTATCTTCTGTCTGGTCTGTATGAAGCAGCACAGGATTATCTTCTGTCTGGTCTGTACGAATCAGTGCAGGATTGTCTTCTGTCTGGTCTGTATGAAGCAGTACAGGATTATCTTCTGTCTGGTCTGTATGAAGCAGCGCAGGATTATCTTCTGTCTGGTCTGTATGAAGCAATGCAGGATTATCTTCTGTCTGGTCTGTATGAAGCAGCACAGGATTGTCTTCTGTCTGGTCTGTATGAAGCAGTGCAGGATTGTCTTCTGTCTGGTCTGTATGAAGCAGCACAGGATTGTCTTCTGTCTGGTCTGTATGAATCAGTGCAGGATTGTCTTCTGTCTGGTCTGTATGAAGCAGCACAGGATTGTCTTCTGTCTGGTCTGTATGAAGCAGCGCAGGATTATCTTCTGTCTGGTCTGTATGAAGCAATGCAGGATTATCTTCTGTCTGGTCTGTATGAAGCAGCACAGGATTGTCTTCTGTCTGGTCTGTATGAAGCAGTGCAGGATTATCTTCTGTCTGGTCTGTATGAAGCAGTACAGGATTATCTTCTGTCTGGTCTGTATGAAGCAGCGCAGGATTATCTTCTGTCTGGTCTGTATGAAGCAATGCAGGATTATCTTCTGTCTGGTCTGTATGAAGCAGCACAGGATTGTCTTCTGTCTGGTCTGTATGAATCAGTGCAGGATTGTCTTCTGTCTGGTCTGTATGAAGCAGCACAGGATTATCTTCTGTCTGGCCTGTATGAAGCTGCTCAGGATTGTCTTCGCTCTGTATGAAGCAGCACAGGATTATTTTCTGTCTGTGTTCTGTATGACGCAGTGCAGGATTATCTTCTGTTTTTGGTCGGTATCTGTCTTTTATCTTTGGTTTGGTTTGTATATATTTATACAGTACTGTGAAAAAGTATTACGCATGTGTGAAAAATACTGTAAAATAAGAATGCTTTAAAAAATAAACGTTAATAGTTTATTTTTATCTATTAACAAAATGCATTGTGATCGAACAAAATAAAAATCTAAATAAAATCAAAACAATATCTGATGTGACCAACCTTTGCCTTCAAAACAGCATCAATTCTCCTAGATACACTTGTACACAGTCAGGGATTCTGTAGGCATATAGTCAGGTATATGATTAAACAATTATGCCAAGCAGGTGCTAATGATCATAAATTTAATATTTAGGTTGCAACACAATCATAAACTGAAATAGAAACAGCTGTGTAGGAGGAATAAAACTGGGTGAGGAACACAAAACTCAACTAACAAGGTGAGGTTGCTGAAGACAGTTTAATGTCTATAGTCATACACCATGGCAAGACTGAGCACAGCAATAAGACACAAGGTAGTTGTACTACATCAGCAAGGTCTCTCCCAGGGGGAAATTTCAAGGCAGACAGGGGTTTCCAGATGTGCTGTCCAAGATCTTTTGAAGAAGCACAAAGATACAGGCAACTTTGAGGACCGTAGATGCAGTGATTGGCCAAGGAAACGTAATGCAGCAGATGAAAGACACATCACTCTTACTTCCATTTGCAATCAGATGTCCAGCAGTGCCATCAGCTCAGAATTGGGAAAGAACAGTGGGACCCTGGTACACCTATCTGCTGTCTGGACAAGTCTTGTCAGATGTGGTCTTCATGGAAGACTTGTGGCCAAAAAGCCATACCTGTGTTGTGGAAACAAGGCCAAGCAATTCAACTATGCACTCAAACACAGGAACGGGGGTGCAGAAAAATAGAAACAGGTGCTCTGGACTGATGAGTCAAAATGTTAAATATTTGGCTGTAGCAGAAGGCAGTTTGTTTGCCGAAGGCCTGGAGAGCGGTACAAGAATGAGTGTCTGCAGGTGACAGTGAACCATGGTGGAGGTTCCTTGCAAGTCTGGATCTGCATTTCTGCAAATGGAGTTGGGAATTTGGTCAGAATTAATGGTCTCCTCAATGCTGAGAAATACAGGCAGATACTTATCCATCATGCAATACCATCAGGGAGGCATCTCATTGGCCGCATGTTTATTCTGCAGCATGACAACAACCCCAAACATACAGCCAACGTCACTAAGAGCTATCTATTGTGTAAAGAAGAACAAGAAGCCCTGGAAGTGATAGTATGGAACCCACAGAGCCCTGATCTCAACATCATGGAGTCTTTCTGGGATTAAATGAAGAGAAGTAACCGAGGAGCCTAAATCCACAGAAGAACTGTGGTTAGTTCTCCAAGATGTTTTGAACAACCTACCTACCGAGTTCATTAACCCCTTAAGGACCCATGACTGTCCAGGACCGTCATGGGTTGTTATACCCTTAAGGACCTCCGTGCACCCTGCTATCATTAATGCCAGGCTGAGACTGAGCGCTCAGCCTGGAAGTAGAGAGGAGACTCCTAGTGGTAAAAGAAAATACAGCAGCTGGGGTTATTAACCCCTTCACTGCTGGTGCAGGAGGCTGGCTAAATGCAGGTTAATTTTTGACCTGCAATGATATACATTTTTAAAAAAAAAAAACACAATACACTTTTTTTTTTTTTCTTTTTTTTACAAAAAAAACATATCATTAAACAATATTGGAAGTGTGATTGTTGTGGAGCCATGTAATACACTTATACACACCACCAAATGTCAGGGATAAAAAAGTGACAAAATAGGGTGGGAAAAAGGGACATGGAGATTTTCCCTCAGGGGGGACAGTGGCCACTTTAAACTGCGCATTTTGTAGGTATGACTGACCGGTCATACCTTTCATGCAGTCTCCATAAAAATGTAACCCTTTGTGCCCAATTAATCCCAAGAGAAAAAACAAAAATGGTGTTTTTTTTAACTTTTTTTTACATTTTTTTTTAAATTTTCATAAAGTAAATGGTGGGTTATCCATATATGTGGGGTATCAAACGAAAGCCCTATTTGTGCTTTAAAGAACAGTATATAATTTATGGGGGTGGAATAAAAGAATTGGAAAACACTATTGAACAAAGACATAGTCAAAAAGGTCAGAATTTCTCTGGTCCTTAAGGGAAAACTACCTCATATTTTCCCGGTCCTTAAGGGGTTAAGAACCTGTGTGCAAGTGTATCTAGAAGAACTGATGTGTTTTGAAGGCAAAGGGTGGTCACACCAAATACTGATTTTATTTAGATTTTTCTTCTGTTCACTCACTGTGCATTTTGTAATTGATAAAATAAACTATTTTATTTATTTAGAAAATGTTTTACCAGGAAGAATACAGTGAAATTTCTCTCATTTCCAGGTATGTCTAATTTTGAAAGCATTCTTACTTTACAGCATTTTTTCACACCTGTCGAAGACTTTTGCATAGAAAGGTAAATTATGATGTTTTAGTGTTTTGAGTTTCTTTCCTTTTTTTCTACTCAATGTGGCATGCAACCAAAAGTCTTGGCCTATACCTAAAAGATCTCACTCATGGTAGCTGCTTTTTTCCCTGTGATTTTAGGGGATGCTTCCTGACCTCGTCTCTCATTGGCACCCTTGCACTCAGCCTTACCATACCGCTCTCCATAATAGCTGACATGTGTATGCAAAAGGTAAGAACTGAAGAGTGGTGTTCGTTAATGTGAAAAGATTTATTTTCCTGAAACTGAATTACTCATAACACATGAGGGCAACATGTCCATGTCAGAAGCCCTGATCCCTGGTGTGTGCTTTGCCATGAGACAGCAGCAGGCACCTTGACCAGATTATTTCTTCTTAGGAGTTGGTTTGAACATTTTATGGAATGCTCAGTTGTGTTCTGCTGTAGATCCACAGGGGACATTGGCACCATCCTAGCCACCCACTACATATTTCACCCTCTGCAAGTTCAAGGGCTTTATGTTGAGAAGTATAAACCTTCTCCCAAGAAAGGTCACTGTGCCCCCTGTACATCCACAATGGCAAGAATAACATGGCGCAAAAAAGGTGTGATGCAACACCCCCTCCTGCCCAGAATGTTGATGATGTCACCTAAATCATCCTTATATTTTGCTGGGGCCCGGGCTGGGCTGCTAGTAATAGCCCATACCCTAGTGGCCTCAGGGTCTCCTCCTCCGAATTGCCACTAACAAATTTGCAGCTCAATAGAATATAATGGAGGTGAAGGGAGAGGATTATGGTGACTGGACAACTTCTCCCCAGATGCACCAGAAATGGTGACCTGTTATGGCGCTGCTTCTTCAGGGCTGGTAGTAACCATGACCACAACCTATTTCATGTCACTGCTGTTTCTGATTCCCCTTCCATAGTTTCTGGAGATAATAATTCTGGTCCCTCTTCCACCACAATCACTACTGCACATTGGCATGGTGGATACAGCAGCCTGATCCTGTAACATTTGATGCTCAGACAACTCATAAGCAGAAACTAAATTGGCAAACACCAAAATGTCAATGGTGATGGCTTGCCTTTCCGTAGGGGTAATAACAGTTTTTTAAGGCTTGCCCTGTAGAACTGCTAACATTTTTTTGAAGGATATACTTACCGTAGTAGACTGTGTTAACCATATCTCTAAAGGTTTCACCTGTAATTGTCCTGTAATTATGCTGTAACCATCTCACATTCAGTGGGGCCACCTCTTGAAGTTTGTGTTCATGTGCATCAGGTGTCACCCCATATTCTGGGATTAAGTCCTATAGAGATGTGCCAGTGCAACCCCTACAAATGTAAGACTGTCACTCCCGGGAGACATGTATTGCTTTCTATGATAATGACGTGTTCTGCAAAATGATGTGGTGTTTTAGATGTTGCTGATACTGCTGAGTGTATAATCCTTTCTCTTATTTACTTTTCACTTTGCTCTCTAGTAGTTTTTGCCCCTTTGTGTCTCTTTCTCGTCCTCCACACAATCTGTAAGGATTTCTTTATATGCTTTCAGTGAATCCGATTCCTCAGTGCTGCTGCTCATGCCTTGATACAAATTCAGATATTTTGTTTAAAGCAGGGGTCCAGCAATGTAGCAATAATATGTTCCTCACTGATTTTAGTGTAAACTGTATGAGGTTCCTGCACAATAATAATGCCACTCACCAGCAGGTTCATGTCCATGTTGTCATTTCTGTTAGAATCGTTGGCCACGCATTGGCACAACTTACTAGATCGGTGGCCTCCTCAAAAGGATTCAGGAGCTCACAAAAATCACACATTATCTGCTATTGACCAGGTGACAAATAAACCCCCTCCAAAACCTCAGTTACTCATGGTTTCCTCAGTAATTCTAAGTAAATGCTCTAGCTTGTACAACATGGAATACCACCTGATAGGGACCGCCATATTAAATTGGTGGTGTGCATGGTGGTGCTTTTCTAAGCTATTTTTTCAGCTGATACTGCCTTGGATCCCCTTATTTCACATCTGGCTAAGAAGACCTTGCTCCCTCTGGCTGATGCAGCCGGACTTAAACAGCCGGTGGATAAGAAGATGGATGCTCTTTTCAAGGCCTCCTTCACTGCCCCCGGAGCAGTACTAAAACCCATTTTTGCCTCTGCCTGGGTTAACTGGGCAGTTTCAATTTGGGGTGAGTAACTTTCTGATGATCTACATGCTGATGTTGCCAAAGAGGATTTGTTGGTTCTGGTGGCTAACATCACAGAGGCCGGTACTTATGTCTCTGAGGCAACATTTGACACTGCCAGATTTTCAGCCTTTCCTCTTGGCAGTTGACTCAATTCGGCGAGTTACTGAGTTACAAGCTCTGTCTTGTAAACATCCTTTAGGAGTTTCTTCCTAAGGTGGTCTCTGAGTTTCCCATTATTCAGGAGATTGTTGTACCCTCTTTTTTTCCTGACCCTACGTCTGATAAGGAGACAGATCTCCGTCTGTTGCCCTAAGATCTCTGTGCACAGTACTAAGTCTCATTGCAAGGCTGACTCTCTGTTTATCATCCTGGAGTCTTCCAGAGCTGGTCAGACTGCTTCCAATGTCACCGTTGCCTCTTGTATCAAGGCTGCCATATGCCAGATGTACAACATCTGGAAGAAACCTGTTCCTTTTATGATCAAAGCGCATTCGATTAGATCTGTTGGTGCTTCTTAGGCCTATAAGAACCATGCCTCAACTGAACAGCTGTGCAAGGCTGGGACTTGGTCCTAATTGCATACTTTCACCAAACACTGCCATGACAACGTCTTTCCATTGGCTGAGGCCAGATTTGGCTGGAAGGTCCTGCAGGCAGTTCTGCCTGTTTAAGGATCCACGTTCTTCTTACTGCCAGTTTTTGTTCAGCAGTTTCTGAGCCCTGCTGCCTCTTGGTTTAGTGTGCTGTGCTAGTTCAGGGTCCGTTGACACTTTTTGACTTGTTATTCAGATATTGGATAGTCCTAGGGAACTCTGGAATCATGGGGATGTGTGAGAGGTCTTTTCTCCTTTCTTTCCCCGGGAATTACAGCTTTGGTATATCCCCATGATACCTATGTTCCATATTGGACATATGAGAAAATAGGAATTCAGTGTTCTTACCTGATAAATAATTTTCTCTTTAGTCCAAATGGAACACAGGTCTCCCACCCAGTGAAAGAGATCTTCATGGCATTGCTTTCTTGCGCAGAGGAGTCCTCTTTGGGTCTTAGTCTCAGGAGATTTTCTTCTTTTTTTCTTCTTTTTTGTGTGGCTTCAGTCATATGAATTCTGGAAGTTAGTGGGCAGGGGGGTTGAGCTTGAGGAGGAGGAGTCCTCACCCCAAAGACCCTGTCTTTTGTGATGTGCCCTGCCCTGAAGGAGAAGGGCCTCAACCACATGGTACCTGTGTTCCACATGGTACCATGGGTTTGAGTTTCTCCACTGGGAGGCGGAACACACACAAAAAAAAGACAAGGTCTTGTGCATGGAGTCTCTCCTCCCCCTCTGAAGGCCGACCCCTACCCTCCTCCAGTTTATGATGTGTCCCCAGACTGTGATGATGGCTTGGAACACTGAGGCATAGTTTTAGTTTATTTATTATTTTTTCTTAGATATGGCGCTGTTACAATTCCCCCCATTAGGAGGGTTACCATTACTGGCTTGCTCTGGAGTAGACTGACCCATGTGCAGGTGCTGTGTGGATCCCCCTGGAGTAGACTGACCAGTGTACAGGTGCTGTGTGGACCACAGCTGGAGAGGACTGACCAGTGTGCAGGTGCTGTGTGGATCCCCCTGGAGTAGACTGACCAGTGTGCAGGTGCTGTGTGGACCACAGCTGGAGAGGACTGACCAGTGTGCAGGTGCTGTGTGGATCCCCCTGGAGTAGACTGACCAGTGTACAGGTGCTGTGTGGACCCCCTGGAGAGGACTGACCAGTGTGCAGGTGCTGTGTGGACCCCCCTGGAGAGGACTGACCAGTGTGCAGGTGCTGTGTGGACCCCCTGGAGAGGACTGACCAGTGTGCAGGTGCTGTGTGGACCTCCCTGGAGAGGACTGACCAGTGTGCAGGTGCTGTGTGGACCCCCCTGGAGAGGACTGACCAGTGTGTAGGTGCTGTGTGGACCCCCCTGGAGAGGACTGACCAGTGTGCAGGTGCTGTGTGGACCCCCTGGAGTAGACTGACCAGTGTACAGGTGCTGTGTGGACCTCCCTGGAGAGGACTGACCAGTGTGCAGGTGCTGTGTGGACCCCCTGGAGTAGACTGACCAGTGTACAGGTGCTGTGTGGACCCCCCTGGAGTAGACTGACCAGTGTGCAGGTGCTGTGTGGACCCCTCTGGAGAGGACTGACCAGTGTGCAGGTGCTGTGTGGACCCCTCTGGAGAGGACTGACCAGTGTGCAGGTGCTGTGTGGACCCCCCTGGAGAGGACTGACCAGTGTGCAGGTGCTGTGTGGACCCTCTGGAGAGGACTGACCAGTGTGCAGGTGCTGTGTGGACCCCCCTGTAGAGGACTGACCAGTGTGCAGGTGCTGTGTGGACCCCCCTGGAGAGGACTGACCAGTGTGCAGGTGCTGTGTGGATCCCCTGGAGAGGACTGACCAGTGTGCAGGTGCTGTGTGGACCCCCCTGGAGAGGACTGACCAGTGTGCAGGTGCTGTGTGGACCCTCTGGAGAGGACTGACCAGTGTGCAGGTGCTGTGTGGACCCCCCTGTAGAGGACTGACCAGTGTGCAGGTGCTGTGTGGACCCCCCTGGAGAGGACTGACCAGTGTGCAGGTGCTGTGTGGACCCTCTGGAGAGGACTGACCAGTGTGCAGGTGCTGTGTGGACCCTCTGGAGAGGACTGACCAGTGTGCAGGTGCTGTGTGGACCCTCTGGAGAGGACTGACCAGTGTGCAGGTGCTGTGTGGACCCTCTGGAGAGGACTGACCAGTGTGCAGGTGCTGTGTGGACCCTCTGGAGAGGACTGACCAGTGTGCAGGTGCTGTGTGGACCCTTGCAGCCCTGTGGTGGGAATCCTGTAACCCAAGTTTTCCCTCCCGGCAGTGCCTGTCTGAGGCTCAGCTTCCTTCACACTGGTAACCAGAAGACAGAAGATGTGAAGACTGGTGAGTAACCCTTTGAGTGTCAGGGTACACTTTCTCCCTAGTTGTACCTCTTCCTGATGGGGTTTTCTCTGAGCCCTTGGGCTCTTGCACTCGTGTTGGGTATTTTATTACTGTTTTGCTGTTCTACCGTGCAGCATAGAGGGCTGCTTTGGGACTAGTTAACCCCTTCCCTACTGGTTTCTGTGGGTTGGGGGCTTTTCCCTTTAGGGGCCTATCTCTTTAATTTCCCCCTCATGTTTAATCCGGTCCATGTCCTCAGTGTCGTGGGGTCCACGGACAGAGTTGTAGGCATTGATAGGCAATGGCAACAGAGAAGAATACATTACCCAGAATGCCTGTTTTGCAGGTCTTCACCCTATTGGCTGCCTTTTTATTTAACTTTTTTTTTTTCTTTGTCTTATCCTAGACAGAGGCAGACTCTCCTTGCTTTCCTTCTCCAGATTAACCCTTCATTTGCCAGTTAAGTACTTTCTGGGATTTTTTTCTTGTGTTAAGTATTAGTCTGGGGAACTATTTCTAGTGATTTATACTAGTTTTGACACTACTCCTGTCAGGATGTCGAATTCTTAGGGACATGGGACTAGTCCTAAGACTAAGGACTTGGAGGCGTTACTGACCCCCCTTGCTTCCTGCTCCTCGTGTCAAATGGGGCTCCCTAGAGAGTATTATAGATCTATCTGCCCCTCATGAGCTGTGGCCCCTACTACTACTTCAGGCCCCTCCAGCACTGAACAAGAGCCAGCTTGGGTTAAAACATTGTTGTCCACTACGGCCCAACTTCCTCTCTCCTTCCAAGAGGTTCTTCAGTCTTGGAAGCCCCCTACCACTTTTAGGTATGTGGTCCCTAGGGCTCAGAGTATGCCTGCGTTCATAGGGGCCTCGTCTGAGGAATTCTGTTCTGTGGATGAACGTGAGGAAGGGGAATATGAACATATGGATTCTTCCTACTCTTATGGAGACTCTTATGAGGCTGACCCTCACTCCTCGGCCCAGGAGCTTATCAGGGATGTTTTGAGGACCCTTCAGGTACCTGACATTCCTGATGAGGGTTCATCCTCTACAGATGTTTTCCAGGGGCCTAGGAAATCATTTACTGTATTTTCCCCTAACACCACTTTTGATCAGATACTTCTGAATGAGTGGAAGACACCAGATAAGAGGTTTTCTATCTCTAAGAGGTTTTCTAAGCTGTACCCCTTTTCTGAGGCAGCTTTGGTGCAGTGGGCTTCTCCCCCTTCTGTGGATTCCCCAGTTCCAGGATAGCCAAGGATGCAGCGGGTCTCAAAGACGAGGCAGATAAGAAACTTGATTCTATCCTCCGTTCAAATTTTGTGGCCACTGGGGCTGCGTTGAGGCTTATTTTTGCCTCTGTCTGGGTCAAGAGAGCTGTTGTGGGTTGAACAGATGATATCCGTGCAGATGCTCCCAGAGCCTCGGCTTTCTCTGTTACTACACAACGCACCTTGTGGCTTAAGATTTGGTCTGCAGACCAATCTTCCAATAAGTCTTTGGTTTCCTTACTCTTTCAGGGCAAGTCTCTGTTTGGACCTGAGCTAAAGCAGAACATTAGCAATGCTACTGGGGGCAAGTGCACCTTGTTGCCTCAGATGTTCACCAAGCGCCCTACAATGGTGAGGAAACTGCATCTTTTCATCTCTGCCAAACGGAAGAGCAAATGCAATTTTGTAGGCCTCCAACCATCACCCCCCAAGCCTAGACAGTAGTAGCAGCCCAAATGAACAGCCTCAAGGCCTAAATCTGTCAAGCCAGCTTCCACATGGCTTGTGGAATGCTGGTCCATAGGTTCCTGTAGGCATGCATCTTTGCCTTTTTCAGGAGGTCTGGGAAAACTCTCAATGGTCTCAAATAGCATGTGGAGACTGCTTGCTTCCAGATGAAGTCCTGGCACACTGTGTCACCCAATTGCAGGAACCCTGCAAGAGAGGAATAGCTGAGGAGCGCCGCTAGAGTGCGTGGTTGGTCGAGTGTGGGCTGCCTATTGTCAGGCTTTGCTGCAGCTATGGCCAGATACATTTGCCAGCTGCAAGGAGCTGGAAGTGAGCCCAGGATAGACTGACAATAAACAGTACAATCTCTCCTGCAGGGGAGAGTGCAGGCTGGGGAGCGGAGAGTAGGGATCGTCGTTGGGGAGCGTAGGCCACAACAGTGGCTGTAACTCTCCTAAGAGGAAGATTGGACAGGGTACTAGGCTAAGAAGTGAGAGACTGGGTGGAAACAGAAGAATGGACTAGACCAGACCGATAATACACTATGGGCTGGTATGTCTAACTGTAGGCAGGATATTAGAGTAGTCTTTTGGCAAGCAGGGTCATACACAGTTCGTCAACAAGTATTGACAGACAGGAGAGTGGTCTTTGGCTAGCAGGGTCATACATGGCTTTGGCAGTGATGTCTAAAATCAGCAGGCAGAAGAGTGGTCTTTGGCTAGCAGGGTCATACACGGTTTGGCAAATGATGTTATTAACAGCAGACAGAAGAGTAGTCTTTTGGCTGGCAGGGTCATACACAGTTTGGCAGGAGAAGAAGCAAGAACCAAGGCAGGGTGCAAGGAAGAACAAACTCAACAAGATGCTTGGAAGCACCAGAACAGGTTCAGCTGGCTTCAGGAACACAATAACAGTGCACCGAAGCCACGGACTGGCAACCAGATATAGGTGTTGCGTGCAGTGTCACCCGCACGCAACGTTGACTGCAGGAAATAAAAAGACAAAACAAAATATGCCTCGTGCACATACAGGCAGCAGCCGCAGGACTGCACGGAGAAAAGGAGCCAGAGCAAGCGGCGTCAAGAGCCGACGGAGCCTTGCGCAAGGGCTGGAGGCAATGAGTGGAGAACCCGGACGGGAAAACCGGTGGGTAGGGTGACACACTGTCATCACAGCAATGTGCCCGGGGGGGTATCTGCTATCCCTGGACCTCCAGGATGCATTCCTACACATCCCGCTCCACCTGGACAATCAACGCCATCTGTGTTTTGCCTTTGACTCAGAGCACTTCCAGCTCACCACTCTGTGTTTTGGCCTGACCTTAGCTCCTCGGGTGTTTACCAGGGAACTCCAGAGACTTGTCATCCAGACATGGCATGGGAATCCAGATCTCCTGGGTCAGCAGCTCTCCCTTTCTCCGGAAGCCAGACGGGCTCTTCAGTGGTGGTTGCAGCGGCACCACCTGAACCTGGGGAAGCCATTTGTGATCCCGGAATAAACTATGGTCACGACTGGACCTCACAGTTAAAGGGCCATCTAGTACAAGTCTAGTTGGACAACAACACGGCTGTGGCTTACATCAACCATCGGGGGGGCACTCGAAGAGCTACTGCCTGGTACGAACTGCCGTACGTTCTGGGCTGGGCAGAAGCTCATGTTCTGGCCATCGCCACTGTTCACATTCCATGGGTAGCAAATGTTCTACATCATCCAGGTGGTACATCATACAAATGTGTTCAACCTGATTGTGTAACAGTAGAGACAGCCACAGATAGACCTAATGGCCAAGAGGAACAACAGAAAGGTTCTGGTGTTTTGCTCCCATTGGGGGGTATCCTCTGTCCTTTGCCACGGATGAAATGGTGACTCCATGGCGCTTCCACCTAGTATATGTTTTTCCATCGATTCCCCTCCTTCCCAGGGTACTCTGGAAGATAAGAATGGATGGTGCAGCCATGATTCTACTCACTCATTACTGGAAATGATGTGTCTTTCCATTCAGGATCCATTTCCACTGCACCAGACTGGACCTCCTCCTTCAGGGCTAACTGTGGAAAGAGGATGTGGAAAAGCTGGCTTTGACACCATGGCGTTGAGGCCCACATCTTGAGCAGGAAGGCTTTCTTCACTGAGGTCATTTCTATTATGAGCCATGCCACAAAGCCAGTATCCACTAAGGTCAACCATAGGGTTTGGTTCAGTTTTCATTTCTGGTGTATGGACCGGGACCTCTCTTCAGAACTTTGACCATTCTGTGGGGCTGTCTCTTCTTCAGGATGGAGTCCGCAAAGAACTCAGCTTGAATACCTTGAGGGTCCAGATTTCTGTTCCCTGTGTTTTTCCAGAGATGTATTGCCACTCTTCCAGATGTCAAGATGTTCATCCAGGGAGTCATGCATGCTTTACCTGCCTACAAGGGTCTCACTCCGCCGTGGGACCTTAAGTTGGTTTTGAGAATTTTGCAACGTCCTGCTTTGAGTCCCTTGCTACTATTTCCTTGCACCTCTTGACGTGGAAAATGTCTTTTCTTCTGGCAACAATTTGAGTCCAGAGGGTTGCTGAGTTGCAGGCTTTGTCTTGCAAGCTGCCTTCCCTGGTCTTTCACAGGACAATGCTGTTCTTCTGATCTCTCAGGAGTTTCTTCCTAAGGTGGTCTCTGAGTTCCACATCAATCAGGAAATTGTTGTACCTTTGTTTTCTCCAGACCCCAAGTCTGACAAAGAAAGGGATCTCCACCTGTTGGATTTGGTGAGCTGCCTTAAGTTCTGTGTGCACCGCACAGTGTCTTTTCATAAGTCTGATTCCTCATTTGTCATTCCTGAGGGCTGGTTAGGCTGTTCCAAGGTCACTATTGTCTCTTGGATAAAGTCTACCATGCGCAGGGCGTATGAACTCAGGAAGAAACCTGTTCCCTTCCAAGTTACAGCACATTTCACCAGGTCTGTTGGGGACTCCTGGGCCTACAAGAATCAGTCTTTAGCTGAGCAATTGTGCAAGGCTGTGACTTGGTCCTCCTTGCATACCTTTGTCAAGCACTATTCGTGTGGTTGCTCTGGCTTCTGCTGAAGCCAGCTTTGGCATGAAGGTCCTTCAGGTGGTCCTACCTGTGTAAGGATCTCTTTTTCCTGTGCCTTACTGTTGTTTAACTGTTTGATCCCGGTTCCCTCTTGTTTTTTGTATGTTGTGCTATTTTTCAATGTCCCTTGACACTTAGTTTGGTTTGGCCTGTTCAGAATCTGGATAGTCCCGGCATCATGGTGACAGACGTATGGTCCTTTCTTCTTTCCATCTCTGGCAGCCTACCGTTGGTATATCCCCATAGTACCTATGTTTCATGTTGGATTACAGAAAAAATAGGATTTTAGTCTTACCTGTTAAATCCTTTTCTCTTAGTCCACATTGAACACAAGTCTCCCACCCAGAGAAAGGGACCTCTCTTGGTCTCACCTGTCTGGTTGTGGGAGTCCATCTAGGATCTTTTCTCACAGGAGAGTTCTTCTTCTTCTCTAGCTGTCCCTACTTGGTGTGGTTTTCTGACATCAACAACTGGAGGTGGGGTGGGATTGGCCTGAAGTGGGAGAGTAGAGGTGGCACCCACAAGACCTTGTCTTTTATGATGTGTTCCTCCTCCCAATGGAGAAGCTTAAGCCCATGGTACCTGTGTTTCCATATGGACTAAGAGAAAAAGGATTTAACAGGTAAGAATAAAATCTTATTTTAACAGGTTAGAACGCTAAATCCTATTGTGTGTGTATGTATCTGTAATATATATTATAGATATATATGTATACTATATAAAATAAAACTCTTATTCTATCTTTGACATGCCTGACAAGTAGTTCTAGGTTGTCTTGAAAGCGTGCACTGTAAGGCTACTCAGTTAACCCAAGAAGGTATCACTTTTACTCCACTAGTCTCCTGCTTTACCTTATTTATAAGTAGAGAGATGCAGTATTCAGTAGATACCACTAGGGGTCATTGTAATGATACTATTCAGTATTATTTCTTCTTTATTATGGTTGTCAGGAGGATACCTTTGAATCCAGATTGTACTTTTGTTAGTTAAAATATTATAAACCTAAGTATCATGAATCCTTCTCTATATACACCCCAAGCACCGACATCTCGAATCCTTCTCTATACATACCCCAAGCACCGACATCTCCAGAATCCTTCTCTATATATACCCCAAGCATCATTGTCTCCAGAATCACTCTCTCTATATATCCCACACATCACTGTCTCCAGAATCCTTCTCTATATACACCTCAAGCATCAATGTCTTCAGAATCCTTCTCTATATATGCCCCAAGCATTGTCTCCAGAATGCTTCTCTATATGTATACACCAAGCATCAATGTCTTCAGAATCCTTCTCTATATACACCCAAGCATTGTCTCCAGAATCACTCTCTATATACACCCCAAGCATCAATGTCTCCAGAATCCTTCTTTATATACCCCAAGCGATGATGTCTCTAGAATCACTTTCTATATATACCCCACAAATCGATTTCTCCAAAAACCTTCTCTATATACACCCCAAGCACTAATATACCCAGATACCTTCTCTATATACACCCCAAGCACTAATATATCCAGAAACATTCTCTGTATATACCCCAAGCACTAATATATCCAGAATCCTCTATATATACCCTAAGGATCAATGTCTCCAGAACCCTTCTCTTTATATTCTGTTCACCAACATCTCCAGAACCCTTCTCTATATATACCCCAAGCACTGATGTCTCCAGAATCCTTCTCTATATATACCCCAAGCACTGATGTCTCCAGAATCCTTCTCTATATATACCCCAAGCACTGATGTCTCCAGAACCCTTCTCTATATACACCCCAAGCACTGATGTCTCCAGAATCCTTCTCTATATCTACCCCAAGCACTGATGTCTCCAGAATCCTTCTCTATATCTACCCCAAGCACTGATGTCTCCGGGAATTCTTCTCTATATATAGAATCAATATCTCCAGAATCCTTCTCTATATACACCCCAAGCATCAATGTCTTCAGAATCCTTCTCTATATGTACCCCAAGCATCAATGTCTTCAGAATCCTTCTCTATATATACCCCAAGCATCAATGTCTCCAGAATCCTTCTCTATATATACCCCAAGCATCAATGTCTTCAGAATCCTTCTCTATATATAACCCAAGCACCAATGTCTCCAGAATCCTTCTCTCTCTCTCTCTCTCTCTCTATTTATATATATATATATATATATATATATATATATATATAACCCGAGCATCAATGTCTCCAGAACTTTTCTCTAAATATACCCCAAGCACTGATGTCTCCAGAATCCTTCTCTATATATACCCCAAGCACTGATGTCTCCAGAATCCTTCTCTATATATACCTCAAGCATCAATGTCTCCAAAATCCTTCTCTATATATAGAGAATCAATGTCTCCAGAATCCTTCTCTATATATACCCCAAGCATCAATGTTTCCAGAATCCTTCTCTATATATACCCCAAGCATCAATGTCTCCAGAATCCTTCTCTATATATACCCCAAGCACTGATGTCTCCAGAATCCTTCTCTATATGTACCCCAAGCATCAATGTCTCCAGAATCCTTCTCTATATATACCCCAAGCATCAATGTCTCCAGAATCCTTCTCTATATATACCCCAAGCACTGATGTCTCCAGAATCCTTGTCTATATATACCCCAAGCATCAATGTCTCCAGAATCCTTGTCTATATACACCCCAAGCATCAATGTCTCCAAAATCTTTCTCTATATACACCCCAAGCATCAATGTCTCCAAAATCCTTCTCTATATATACCCCAAGCATCAATGTCTCCAGAATCCTTGTCTATATACACCCCAAGCATCAATGTCTCCAAAATCTTTCTCTATATACACCCCAAGCATCAATGTCTCCAGAATCCTTGTCTATATATACCCCAAGCATCAATGTCTCCAGAATCCCTGTCTATATACACCCCAAGCATCAATGTCTTCAGAATCCTTCTCTATATATACCCCAAGCATCAATGTCTCCAGAATCCTTGTCTATAAATACCCCAAGCACTGATGTCTCCAGAATTCTTGTCTATATATATAGAATCGATGTCTCCAGAATTCTTCTCTATATATACCCCAAGCATCAATGTCTCCAGAATCCTTGTCTATAAATACCCCAAGCACTGATGTCTCCAGAATCCTTCTCTATATATACCCCAAGCATCAATGTCTCCAGAATCCTTCTCTATATATACCCCAAGCACTGATGTCTCCAGAATCCTTCTCTATATGTACCCCAAGCATCAATGTCTCCAGAATCCTTCTCTATATATACCCCAAGCATCAATGTCTCCAGAATCCTTCTCTATATATACCCCAAGCATCAATGTCTCCAGAATCCCTGTCTATATACACCCCAAGCATCAATGTCTTCAGAATCCTTCTCTATATATACCCCAAGCATCAATGTCTCCAGAATCCTTGTCTATATATACCCCAAGCATCAATGTCTCCAGAATCCTTGTCTATATACACCCCAAGCATCAATGTCTCCAAAATCTTTCTCTATATACACCCCAAGCATCAATGTCTCCAAAATCCTTCTCTATATATACCCAAGCATCAATGTCTCCAGAATCCTTGTCTATATATACCCAAGCATCAATGTCTCCAGAATCCTTCTCTATATACACCCCAAGCATCAATGTCTTCAGAATCCTTCTCTATATATACCCCAAGCATCAATGTCTCCAGAATCCTTCTCTATATATACCCCAAGCATCAATGTCTCCAGAATCCTTGTCTATAAATACCCCAAGCACTGATGTCTCCAGAATTCTTGTCTATATATATAGAATCGATGTCTCCAGAATTCTTCTCTATATATATACCCCAAGCATCAATGTCTCCAGAATCCTTGTCTATAAATACCCCAAGCACTGATGTCTCCAGAATTCTTGTCTATATATATAGAATCGATGTCTCCAGAATTCTTCTCTATATATACCCCAAGCACTGATTCCTCCAGAATCCTTCTCTATATATACCCCAAGCACTGATGTCTCCAGAATCCTTCTCTATATATACCCCAAGCACTGATGTCTCCAGAATCCTTCTCTATATACACCCCAAGCACTGATGTCTCCAGAATCCTTCTCTATATCTACCCCAAGCACTGATGTCTCCAGAATCCTTCTCTATATATACCCCAAGCACTGATGTCTCCAGAATCCTTCTCTATATATACCCCAAGCACTGATGTCTCCAGAATCCTTCTCTATATACACCCCAAGCACTGATGTCTCCAGAATCCTTCTCTATATATACCCCAAGCACTGATGTTCCAGAATCCTTCTCTATATATACCCCAAGCACTGATGTTCCAGAATCCTTCTCTATATATACCCCAAGCACTGATGTCTCCAGAATCCTTCTCTATATACACCACAAGCACCAATGTCCCCAGGATCCTTCTCTCTATACTCTACAAGCACCAGTGTCCCCAGGATCCTTCTCTATATATATCCCAAGCACTGATGTCTCCAGAATACTTCTCAATATATACTCCAAAAGCTGACCGAAGGGTCCCTCTCCAGCCCTCCTCCTTACACGATCCCCTGTATGAGCTAATAAACAGAGGTGGTCTTTACGGCTCCAAAGAAATTTGCAACTCAGTGTCTCCTGAGGAAGTAGGAATAATGCACTGGGGATACTGGATTAGATCTGGATGAGACCTACTCCCCTGCTATTGGTAGGACTAAAAAAAGTTGAGTTTTGTTGGTAGTTTGGTTTGGAAATAAAGAAGACTGCTTACACCTACATATCATTAACCGAAGACAAGCTTCCATGCACAGAAGACCAGTCTTGCTCTGGCAAGGGGGGAATAAACTTTATTATCACCACCCCAGTAGTTCTCAGAAGTATTACTTGGAGGATGCATTTAATTGCCTACACAACAGCTTGATGTAGCCAGAGAAGGAGGTTGGCAAAGATTGAGTAAATTCAAGAATTTCAGTAAGAGGAGGAATCCTGGGAATCATATGTGGAAAGGTTAGAACAGTACACGACAAGCATACCTGCTACTGGAGGTGCACCCATCCAACAGACACTTATGTCACTAGGAGTACAACCACATGGTGTTTGGGGTGGCCTCTGCTTCTGCCATCTGACAAAGGACCATGGATATAAACTTGGCAGGAATGCCGTGCACAAAATGCCTGCTAGACGATATGATTACATCGGGCAAGACAGAGGACAAACACAGAAAGAATGTACAGTTGTGCATGCTACCTACAAAATCCTATAACAGTCACAAGTGACGCTTCACCCTACGAGTTAGGAGCAGCCCCCACACAGATCGTGCTTGATGGCTCTGAACAGTCTGTTGTGTTTGCATCATTATCACTTATGTTGGTGGAAAGGAACTATTCACAAATTGATAAAGAGGAACTAGCCATTATGGGCCCTACAAAAATGTACATTGTACCTGTAAGGATGCCATTTCACCCTGCTAACCAACCAAAAATCCCTGCTGGCTATATTCAACCCAAAAAAAGGGATTTTGCCAATGACTGCAGACCGGTTGCAAAGATACGCATTATATCTAGGAGCTTTTGACTACAAAATTAAGTGCTAATCATACGACCAATGTGAAAATGCTGATGCTTTCTCATGGCTCCCATTTCACGTCTCCACAGGGACATAGCCAGTTTCCAGCACATCTTTTCTTTCGGACACGCACACAGTCCGTTTCATGACATTGTACAGATCAGGTGAAATAGCGGAAGCCACCTGCAAGGATCCCTTGCTGTCTCAGGTCTTAAAGTATGTCCATGACGGCTGGGCAGCGGTTCCACCTCCCTCCTTATGTCCCTACAAAAATCAGAAACTGGAGCCGACCTCACACGGAGGTTGTATTTTCTGGGAAAATGAGTTGTTATCTCACTGTCACAATAGGGTGCGATGCTGTACATACTGCATAGGCACCCGGACATGGTGCATGGTGCATGTGAAACAGTGAGCACGAGCTACAGTATGGTGGCCCTGGTTAAATACAGATATTACGTCATGAGTATTCTCCTTCCACGGCTGTATGCTACAGCCGTGGCAGGAACAACAACACTTGGATTTTGCAGGCTCTTTTAAAGGAAAGAGGTACTTAGTCTTGCAAGACGCACATTCCAAATGGCCTGAAGTCTGGCCCATGTCCTCCACGACTTCGATGGATACCATTCAAGTGCTCAAACTCATATTTGCCTCATTTGGCTTCCCCAAAAAGTTGGTTACAGATAATGGGCTACAGTTTACATTCCTGCTGTTACAAACATGCTTGAAGGACATTGGAGTATTGCGTACAAGAACCGCTCCCTATAACTCTGCTAGTAATGGGTTAGCAGAGCGGTTTGTACAAACCCAGAAAGCATCTCTCACGGCCATGGGTGCTGTGTTCGACCCTACCATCTCCATGTATTGTTTTCTCACAGCTTATAGAACCACTTCTCACACCACTATTGGGGTACCCCCTGCCACGCTAATGTGTGTCCCAGACTGTCCGAAGACATCAAGCTTGACAAGGGCGAGGAGGAGTTTATGACAATATGGATCTGGTGACAAAGTGTAGATCTGGTGCTGTAGCAGACCCAAACATTGGGTAACAGGAGTGGTTGCTGGAACAGTGGGCTCGAGGTCATATGCGGTACACATGCAAGACAGACACATACGGCAAAGACACACTGACCAGTTTAGGTCATTAGAGATAAAGATATGGCACAGTAGCCAACTCCCCAAGATGAGTCCTGCGGGGAACATGATGAGGATGAAAGTTTCCCATTCCCGATGACTCAAGAATCAGGATGTCCACATGCGGCCACTTTGGGCAATAAACCAGGGATGACTGGCCAGAAGAACATCGGGCAGCACCCTCCACTACCAGACCAGTTTGACAGACGAGACCTCCTGATAGATTGGCTCTCCTCCCCCCATACACACAGTGCCTTTGTCTCCCATGTATGGTGTCTCTCTCAAGAGCTGCAAGAACACCCCAGCGTCCCACTCCAGGACCGACGGGTCCTTTTCCAGAACTTCTCCTTACACAATACTCTGTATGATTTAATAAATGGAGGTGGTCACTACCCCTGTGGTTCTGTACTCAGGGCATATGTGTGTGTGGTTCTGTACTAGAGGTGAATTATGTGTGTGATTGTGGTTCTATACTCAAGGTACGAGTTTGTGGTTCTGTACTAGCGGTGAGGTATGTGTGTGTTTGTGGTTCTATACTCAAGGTACGAGGGGTGGTATGTTTGTGTTTGTGGTTCTGTACTCAGCGTATATGTAAGTGTGTGTGTGTGTGTGTGTGTGGTTCTGTACAAGAGGTGATGTGTTTGTGGTTCTATACCTATGGTATATGTGTGTGTGGTTCTGTACTACAGGTGAGGTGTCTGTGTGTAGTTCTATACTCAGGGTATGTGTGTGTGGTTCTGCACTAGAGGTGAGATGTGTGTGTTTGTGGTTCTATACTCATGGTATATGTGTGTGTGGTTCTGTACTACAGGTGAGATGTGTGTGTTTGTGGTTCTATGCTCAGGGTATATGTGTGTGTGGTTTTGTACTAGATGTGAGGTATGTGTGTGTTTCTGGTTCTGTACTCAGGGTATATACACTAGTAGTGGGGCGCATTGCTTGTGTCTCTATACACTAGTAGTGGGGCGCATTGCTTGTGTTTCTATACACTAGTAGTGGGGCGCATTGCTTGTGTTTCTATACACTAGTAGTGGGGTGTGTTGTGTCTATTTCTATACACTAGTAGCGGGGTGCATTAATTGTGTTTCTATACACTAGTAGTGGGGTGCGTTGCTTGTGTTTCTATACACTAGTAGTGGGGCGCATTGCTTGTGTTTCTATTCACTAGTAGTGGGGTGTGTTGTGTCTATTTCTATACACTAGTAGCGGTGTGCATTGATTGTGTTTCTATACACTAGTAGTGGGGTGCGTTGCTTGTGTTTCTATACACTAGTAGCGGGGTGCATTGATTGTGTTTCTATACACTAGTAGTGGGGTGCGTTGCTTGTGTTTCTATACAATAGTAGTGGGGTGAGTTGCTTGTGTTTCTGTATATTATTAGTGGGGTGCGTTGCTTGTGTTTCTATACACTAGTAGTGGGGTGCGTTGCTTGTGTTTCTGTACATTATTAGCGGGGTGCATTGCTTATGTTTCTATACAGTAGTAGTGGTGTGCGTTGCTTGTGTTTGTGTACCCAGGTGGGATGTGACTAATCGTGCGCCCTCTGCTGTTTCTTCTGTTCCATTACAGATACATTTCTCCTGGGTGTTTTTTGCTGGGGCAGTTCCTGTCTTTGTCTCCTTCTTTATTGCGACACTTTTGTGCCATTACAATAACTGGGATCCAGTCATGGTTGGGATCCGGAGGTTTTTTGCCTTTATATGCAGGAAACATCGTGCTTCCAGGTAAGATCCTGACTGTGCTCCCAATTCCTACTGTATCCTTATCACTGCGTATAGACCTCTCCTCTCACTGTATCCTTATTACTGCGTATAGACCTCTTCTCTCACTGTATCCTTATCACTGTGTATAGACCTCTCCTCCCCTCTCACTGTATCCTTATCACTGTGTATAGACCTCTGCTCTCACTGTATCCTTATCACTGCGTATAGACCTCTCCTCTCACTGTATCCTTATCACTGCGTATAGACCTCTCCTCCCTTCTCACTGTATCCTTATCACTGCTTATAGACCTCTCCTCTCACGGTATCCTTATCACTGCGTATAGACCTCTCCTCTCACTGTATCCTTATCACTGCGCATAGACCTCTCCTCCCTTCTCACTGTATCCTTATCACTGCGTATAGACCTCTCCTCTCACTGTATCCTTATCACTGCGCATAGACCTCTCCTCCCTTCTCACTGTATCCTTATCACTGCGTATAGACGTCTCCTCTCTCTGTATCCTTATCACTGCGTATAGACCTCTCCTCTCACGGTATTCTTATCACTGCGTATAGACCTCTCCTCTCACTGTATCCTTATCACTGCGTATAGACTTCTCCTCTCCTCTCACTGTATCCTTATCACTGTGTATAGACCTCTCCTCCCCTCTCACTGTATCCTTATCACTGTGTATAGACCTCTGCTCTCACTGTATCCTTATCACTGCGTATAGACCTCTCCTCTCACTGTATCCTTATCACTGCGTATAGACCTCTCCTCCCTTCTCACTGTATCCTTATCACTGCGTATAGACCTCTCCTCCCCTCTCACTGTATCCTTATCACTGCGTATAGACCTCTCCTCTCCTCTCACTGTATCCTTATCACTGCGTATAGACCTCTCCTCTCACTGTATCCTTATCACTGCGTATAGACCTCTCCTCCCTTCTCACTGTATCCTTATCACTGCTTATAGACCTCTCCTCTCACGGTATCCTTATCACTGCGTATAGACCTCTCCTCTCACTGTATCCTTATCACTGCGCATAGACCTCTCCTCCCTTCTCACTGTATCCTTATCACTGCGTATAGACCTCTCCTCTCACTGTATCCTTATCACTGCGCATAGACCTCTCCTCCCTTCTCACTGTATCCTTATCACTGCGTATAGACCTCTCCTCTCTCTGTATCCTTATCACTGCATATAGACCTCTCCTCTCACGGTATTCTTATCACTGCGTATAGACCTCTCCTCTCACTGTATCCTTATCACTGTGTATAGACCTCTCCTCCCTTCTCACTGTATCCTTATCACTGCGTATAGACGTCTCCTCTCTCTGTATCCTTATCACTGCGTATAGACCTCTCCTCTCACGGTATTCTTATCACTGCGTATAGACCTCTCCTCTCACTGTATCCTTATCACTGCGCATAGACCTCTCCTCTCACTGTATTCTTATCACTGCGTATAGACCTCTCCTCTCACTGTATCCTTATCACTGCGCATAGACCTCTCCTCCCTTCTCACTGTATCCTTATCACTGCGTATAGACCTCCCCTCTCACTGTATCCTTATCACTGCGTATAGACCTCTCCTCTCACTGTATCCTTATCACTGCGTATAGACTTCTCCTCTCCTCTCACTGTATCCTTATCACTGCGTATAGACCTCTCCTCTCCTCTCACTGTATCCTTATCACTGCGTATAGACCTCTCCTCTCACTGTATCCTTATCACTGCGTACAGACCTCTCCTCCCCTCTCACTGTATCCTTATCACTGCGTATAGATCTCTCCTCTCACTGTATCCTTATCACTGCGTATAGACCTCTCCTCTCACTGTATCCTTATCACTGTATATAGACCTCTCCTCCCCTCTCACTGTATCCTAATCACTGCGTATAGACCTCTCCTCCCCTCTCACTGTATCCTTATCACTGCTTATAGACCTCTCCTCCCTTCTCACTGTATCCTTATCACTGCGTATAGACCTCTCCTCTCACTGTATTCTCTTTACTGCATATTGTCCACCATCCCTACTGCGTATAGTTATTCTGTGTATGGCTCCCCCCCCAGATCTGTCTCATTCCCCTTCTGTGACTGAACCCTTCTCCCCACTGGCTCTATCTAATCTCTATCTGGAATTTTAGGAGTTCAGAGGACCCGGAACAAAATGAAAGTCTAATCCCGCTGCACACAGTATCACCAGACAGTGGAGCAAGTAACTTCTCGTAGAGTCCAGGTACGTCTACAATATCTGTGTGTATTTTATTATTGAACAACTACAGTGCTCTCCTTCAATCCAAAATGTTAAGAAACCTTAAACCTGAATATTTAAGAAAGTAAAAGTAAGGTTTTTGCTTTCTTAGGAGAATATCTCTGTGCACAATTATTGGGCAACTATTAGTGTGCAGAATTATTATCCAACTAAATGAAAAACAATAATTTTCCCATCTTACGTGTTTATTTTCATCTATTAAAGTGAGAATACTAAACAAACAACTCAAAATTTACAAATCAACATTTTTGACATTTCCACAAAAATATCAGTGACCAATATAGCCACCCTTCTTTTCAATAACAGTCATAAGCCTTCCATTCATGGAGTCTGTCAGTTTCTTGATCTGCTGACGATCAACTTTTTGTGCAGCAGCAACCACAGCCTCCCAGACGCTGTTCAGAGAGGTGGACTGTTCTCCTTCAGCGTAAATCTGCCATTTAAGAAGGGCCCACAAGTTCTCAGTAGGGTTTAGGTCACGTGAGGAAGGGGGCCATGTCCTTATTTTATCATCGGTAAGGCCTTTACTGGCTAGTCACGCAGTGGAGAACTTCAGTGCATTGATGGAGCATTGTCCTGCATAAAAATCATGGTCTTCTTGAAAGATGCAGACCTTTTCCTGTACCACTGCTTGAAGAAAGAGTCTTCTAAAAACTGGCAGTAGATTTGGGAGTTGAGTTTGAGTCCATCTTCAACCTGAAAAGGTCCAACTAGCTCATATTTGATACCAGCCCATACTAGTACCCCTCCTCCACCTTGCTGGCGTCTGAGTCGAAGTGGAGCTCTGTGCCCGTTACTGATCCAGCCACAGGCCATCCATCTGGACCATCAAGAGTCACTCGCATCTCATCAGTCCATAAAACCTTTGAAAAATCTGTCTTCAGATATTTCTTGGCCCAGTCTTGACATTTCAACTTATATGTCCTGTTCAGTGGCGGTCGGGGTTTCAGCCTTCCTTACTGTGGCCATGTCTCTGAGCACTGAACACTCCAGGTAGGTTGCAGTTCTGGAATATGACAGCACTGGAGGATAATGGCTTCCTGGTAGCTTCATGTTTGATTATTCTCAAATCTCTGGCAGTTAATTTGCGTCTTTTTATCTCAACACTTTTCTTGAGACCCTGTTGACTATTTGCAACAAAACATTTGATGGTTCTGTGATCACGTTCCAATGTCTTAGCAATTTCATGAGTGCTGCATCCCTCTGAAAGACTTTTTACAATTTTTGACTTTTCAGTCAGTTATCTCTTTTTCTGCCCATTTTGCCTGAGGAAATGAAGCTGCCTAATAATTATGCACACCTTGACATACTGTGTTCATTTCCTTAGGCCACACCCTCTCTCATTACACAAATACACATCGCCTGATATGCTTAAATCCAATAAGCATTCAAGTTTATACAGCCTGGAGTTGGGAAATATACATAAAATGATGATATGGTCAAAATACTCACTTGCCAAATAATTGTGCACACAGTGTATTTGTGTGTATATGTTTAGTGTGTGTTTATGTTTCTGTGTGTATATATATATATATATTTGAATGTATATGGCTTGTGTGTGGCTCTATCACAGTTTAATAGACCATATTAGATTCAATGATCTTGACTCTATCATTTTATGACAGACAATTTTAGTCTCTGACTATCATTAACAGCTGTATTTCTCTTTCATCCAATGTGGAATACAGGAACCATGGGGTAATGTCTCCTCCTCCAGTGGGGCAGGGCACTTCAAAAAGCTGAACACTTCCTCCTCCCTTTCACTTTATCCTCCATTTTAAGCGACCTTGTGATGAGAAGGTAGCCTGGGCACAGCTCCTTTAGTCTTTATTTTTATCCTTGGCATATGGGGCTGTATAAAATATCCATTAGGTGGGCTCCTATTCTTGGTTTCCTCATTAATAGATAAGCAACAAAAGTAGAGAGAGCTGGCACTCACCCTATCAAAATCTTTATTACAAATAGTGAACTGCATGAACGCGACAGGGGTGGGGGTGAAGAGCAAACTGCATGAACACAACAGACCGGGGGTGAAGAGCAAACTGCATGAACATAACAGACCAGGGGGGTGAGGAGGAAACTGCATGAACATGACAGACGGGGGTGAAGAGCGAAACTGCATCAACACGACAGACCGGGGGTGAAGAGGAAACTGCATCAATACGACAGACCAGGGGTGAAGAGCGAAACTGCATCAACACGACAGACCAGGGGTGAAAAGGAAACTGCATCAACACGACAGACCGGGGGTAAAGAGCGAAACTGCATCAACAAGACAGACGGGGAGTGAAGAGCAAACTGCATCAACACGACAGACCAGGGGTGAAGAGCAAACTGCATGAACATGACAGACTGGGGGTGAAGAGGAAACTGCATCAACACGACAGACCGGGGGTGAAGAGCAAACTGCATGAACATGACAGACTGGGGGGTGAAGAGGAAACTGCATCAACACGACAGACCGGGGGTGAAGAGCGAAACTGTATCAACACGACAGACCGGGGGTGAAGAGCAAACTGCATGAACACGACAGACCGGGGGTGAAGAGCAAACTGCTTTAACATGACAGACTGGAGGTGAAGAGAAAACTGCTTTAAGATGACAGACCGGGGGTGAAGAGTGAACTGCGTTAACGTGACAGACCAGGGGTGAAGAGCGAACTGCTTTAACGTGACAGACCGGGGGTGAAGAGAAAACTGTTTTAACATGACAGACCGGGGGTGAAAAGCAAACTGCGTTAACACGACAGACCAGGGGTGAAGAGCGAACTGCGTTAACACGACAGACCGGGGGTGAAGAGCGAACTGCGATAACCTCTTCCCCTGACAGAGGTTCCCAGTTTCCCTCCTCATCGTTCCTTGGCCCAGGTTCTCTTGGAGGAATAGAAAATGCTTGCTATATTGTTCCTTAATAAGTGCACCTCTAATCTCTGATCCTTTTTCTATGTGACCATAGCACATTGGGCTACCCCTCCTCCTGTTGAGACTCCGATTTCTCACCTCACCAAGAATACAGCTCTGCCATTGCTTGATGCTGCAACCCTTAGGGTTGAGGCAGATAAATGCCTGAACTCTATTCTGAAGGTGAACTTTATGGCCTCTGGTGCTGCCTTACATCATAAATTTGTCACTATCAGGATGACTAAAGCCATGACTATCTGGTTTTATCAACTTTTGTATGCCTTTCAAGAGGAAGCTGCCATGGATGATGTGGTAGCATTACTTTCCAAGGTCCTCGAATCTAATACTTACCTTGGCTAAGCAGCCTCAGATACCACTAGGTTCCCAGGCATGGATTCAGCCTTCTCAGTAGCCACACTTTACATGCTGGTTGGCTGACCAGTCCAATAAGAAGTCTCTTGTTTCTCTTCCACTTGAAGGCAAACAATTGCTTGGCCCTGAACTGGAGAAGGTTATCAGTTATGCCACTGGTGGCATGAGTACCTTGTTGCTTCAGGTTAACCTAAAAATGCCTTCTTTTCCACAGAAGGTGCAAGAATTTTGTTACCCCCACCAGTTTGGGTATGCACAGCTTCCTTCCCCTAAACACAAGGTTAGGTAGGCAAGAAACCTACTAGGGCTCACATGTCCACCTCCACATGCCTCGCAGCTGCACCGTCTCTGGCCATAGGACGTTGCCTCCGATTTTTCCACAATATGTGGGCCTTTTTCTATGAAAAACTCTGGGGTTTGCGGATAATTTTGGAAAGGTATTGCTTAGACGTCAAATGCATCCAACTCACAGTTTTTTCTTGTCCAGGGTTCCTCTGTATCGGATTGAGGTTGTCTACGCTTAAATGCATAGGTCAGACATATGTCACTGACTCTCTTTTTGATGCTATGAAACTTGCAGCTAAGGCTTCTGCCTACTCTGTTTCTGCTAGATGCACATTGTGGCTTAATGGTTGGTCTGCTTACCTCTCATCTAAGAAGTCACTGATTTCTCTCCATTTTCAGGGAAGGTCTCTTTTTGGGCCTTAACTGAAGCAGATTATCAGTGAGGCCACTGGAGGCAAGAGTACCCAACTTGGTGAGGAAACAGCTTCTTTTTCGTCTCCCACCAAAACGAAGTGCAAAGGCCGAATCGAGTGTGTCTCAGGCCAGCACCCCGCGCCAGACCACCAAGCCCAGACAGCAGTGGCACTCAAAGCATGCCACCTCAAAGCCCAAGTCTAGCAAGTCTGCCTCTACATGATTCGCAGAATCCTGGACCTCAGCTCCCAGTGGGTGGGCACCTGCACCATTTTTCAGAAGCCAGGGAAGACTCTGTTGCAGATCAGTGAGTCTTACAGGTGGTTTCGGAAGGGTACAGTATTCCCTTCAAATCCCCTCCTCCCTGCAGATTCTTCCAGTCAAGAACTCCTCTGGGACAAGAAAAACTGCATCTTTTCAGTGAAGGAGTTCAGACTGTCTTGGATAAGGAAATCCTGACTCTGTTTCCTCCTCAAGAGAGAGGTTTAGGTTTCTATTCAAACCCATTCGTGGTGAACAAGAGGGACGGAAGCAGTTTTCCTATCTTGGACCTCAAAGACCTCAGTTCCTTTGTGGAAACTGTGTGAATCAGGATGGAATCCTTGCACTCTGTCATCTCAGCTATGTGTCCAGGAGAGTTCTTGGCCTCTGCCCTTTGGGCTTACCTCCACTCCTCTGGTGTTTGCCAGAGTCTTAGGGGCATTTATTGCCTTTCTGCACACCCGAGGATTCATGTGACTCCCTACATGGAGGACCTTCTGCTGAAGGTGCCATCCAGGGAATTCATGGACCAGCACGTCCAGGACTGTGCTCAGATTCTCCTCCACCATGGGTGGATTCTGAATATGGAGAAATCTGCTCCAGTCCCCTCTCAGGTCCTGGTTTTCCTTGGTCTCGATACTCGCCAAGGGAAGGTTTTCCTGACTGAGGATTCTATCCAACAGGTCATGCATCTGGTGTCCCAAGCTCTGGAGTAGCCATCGGCTCTAGTCCTCAAATTCTTGACCCTGATGGGCAGCATGGTGTCCACCATGGAGGAAGTTCCATATTCCATGGCTCACACCAGGGAGCTCTACCACAATATTTCCCACTAAAAAATTATATGGAGGAGGGTGTGGTCTCAACCTTGCAAGATGGCAGTCACACCTTGGAGGGCTCCTGTCCTCAGTGGACTTACAGCTTCCTATAACTTCCTTTTAGTGCAATCTATCCTACCCTCAACTTCTCTCAGTGTATGAGATCTCCCTGGGCATCGGATGCCAGGGAAAAAAAAAAACATTTGCCTGCGGCTAGAAATCGTATTACCCCCTACGTATCTCCCACTCCTTTCATGGTCAGGCCTCGCACACCTGTGTCAGAGCCTATCTCTGACTTACTGTGGGTCTCTTCCTCTGATCGACAGACTACCTGCTCCCCCGATATGACGGCAGGCTCGCAAGATATAAGATCACCCCAGCGGATAACATGTCTTTACCGTCTCCACTTACCAGAGAAGATATTGTAGACATCATGTCTAGCATTACAGCAGGACTCTCGTCCAAAGAGGACTTGAAGACCTGTGTAGCCGAAGTTAAAGCTTCACTCCACGCTGACATTTCTTCCATAAAAGATGATGTGTCACAACTGGTCAACTGAGTCTCGTTCCTGGAAGAAGAAAACTCAAGAGCAGCTGAACATGCTTATAATATAGAGCAGACGGTCTGCGAGCAATGCGATACCATCATTACACTAACCTCTCGTATAGATGGCATCGAAAACAAAGGCCTCAGAAACAACATCAGGATCAAGAATTTGCCTGAAACCATCTCTCCTGCAAGTTTACGGAAATCCATGAGTTCCTTATTTTCGTGATACTGAAGGCCCTTTACATATAGAACGGGCTCACAGAGCCTTGAGGCCAAAGGATAATGGCACACCATGCGACATTTTGTGTATGCATCGGTACGAACTGAAAGAGCTAATAATGAAGAAAAGTAGGCAACTACTGAAGATATCACACAAGAGATCTGAGATTTCCATTTATAATGATTTATCCCCCTTTACACTCCAACTTTGAAGATGTTTTGAGGCTTTAACAGATCACCTGAGGAATCTCGATATAAAATACAGATGTGGATTTCCTTTTTCCCTGAATGCCTCACACAATGGTAAAATGCTATTTGGTGCTCAATTGAAGATATTCCTTCCTTTGTACGGCTCTGGGCATTCCGCTACCTTTGACCCCCAACATGCCTCACACTCCTCTGCCTAAATACAGCAAAAGATTGGAATGGTTCCCAGGCTTTCCAGCCAGGAAGTCCAAGCAGCGACATCTGGACAATCCTATACTTCCATCCCCTGCCTCCATGTCTGCTTGGACCCGAAGGATACCCAGAAACTTTGGAGTTTTCCAGTTTGTTCACCCCACTGATCCTTCCTGCAGATCCATAGAAGCTGATGCTGTCAACTTATTTGTACTAGCTGATCTACCCTACCCTCATCTCTACTAGGACTACTGCTCCACTCCATAGACTTTAGAGACTCCCAGCCATAAACCCCATCCGACCCCCCCCCCCCCCGAAGCCATGGACTCCGAGGATACTCATACTTCAGCTACTACTGGAGTACCTGGGGGAGCACATCCTCTCTCTCACTCCATCCTTCCCGGTCACTGGTAATCCATCAGTCAGAAAGTCTGCTTTGTTTTGGCTGCACATGTGAGACTGTGCTGTAGTTAACATGTTTAATCTGTTTAGTCTACTCCATTTTGAGTCTGGAAGAGATAGCAGCGGCCTGTGTTCCATAGCTGTAGTCTATCTTAGTTTGGGCATACTGGACACACTTTACTACTATGCGGTGGTAATTGGAAAACTGAAAAAAAAATAGATATACAGATAAATTAAGGTCTAGGGTGTGGCAGGCATGATCCCGATTGTACCTCTACAACCCCTGACACACTGCCATCTTTGCAGATTGTTTGTTTGTGATGTGGCTGTCTCTCCCATGAATTGAGCATTTGTTTGTTGACTCCCTTGTTAGCTTAATCAGGCCATGTCATTACCTCCCCTTAGTCAATGCCTCAGGGTCCAGTCCCCACTCTCCTACATACTCTATGCCCTAGCAGTCCCTGTTTTATCACTATCCTATATGGAGGACAGCTCCGTGATTCCCTACCCAAACTACATATACATATCCCACCATCAGCTCACAAAATGTCTTCCCCCGGGGGTTTCAGCACCAGGAGTATGCTCTGCTTTATTCCCTCACCCTTAGTTTGCTCCGGGTCATAGGATAGGCTTATCCAATCCCCCATATCTAACTTTCCTTCTCTTTCTTGGCGATTGTTTTTTGTCCAACACTCTTTTAGCATATGGCCCATAAACACACCCTCTCATTCTCTATACCCCCCCCCTCATATTATCTCAGCCACCTACATATTTCACTAAATTCCCTTTGGTTTTAGACATCAGACCCCCTCTCCCCTTCCTCTCCATGTGAGTTATGGTTGGGACTGATATAGGGAGAAGGTCCCATTCAGATTACGTGGGGAACTTATATACAGTGTTTTCCCCTGGCTTACTTGGTGAGTTATCCACTATAGTACCCCAATTATGTTGGATTGTTATGTTATTAATGTTCTGTATGGATAAATCTATGTTAATTTGTTCTCTCGTATTAAAGCAATGGCTTAAGTATGTTCATTACTGCTTATCCTATTATAATAATTCCCTACAAAGTTTGTAACGACGCAGTCATACAGAGTAGAGTCTGCTGCGCGTTCTGCAGTCATGCACAGTAGAGACCCGCTTCCCCTACTGTAGCCGGATCATGGTCTCTTACCCAGTTCCGAACTTCAGGAGGCGTATGTTGAAAGAATTGCTCCAGTAGTAAAAGCTGCTGACAATCCTCCATAGTCTTTTCATTGCAGCCCAGTAGCCAGTTGGCACAAGCACAGTCCACAATACTCTTATCACACTCCCATAATCTACAATATAAGTGTAACAAACACACAGTCTACAATGCAGTCATATAAAACACAGGCAGTCTACATGGTAGTCTTATCACATGCACATACGCACACACCCACACAAACTCTACATGGTAGCCATCTCACACACCCACACACATTTCATGGATCCATATCTTTCTCTACACACACACACACACACACACACTTGGTATGGTAGCCATATCTTTCTCAAACACATGAACTCGCACAGTCTACATGGTAGACATATCAAACACACCTCTACATGGTAATATTATCACGTGTATACTCTACACAGTAGTCTTATCACACAAACACACACACTCTACATGGTAGTCTTATCACTCTTGTATACTCTACATGTGAGTCTTATCACTCGTGTATGCTCTACATGTTAGCCGTATATCACACAAACACACTCTACATGGTAGTCTTATCACACGTGTGTACTCTACATGGTAGCCATATCACACACATACACACACACTCTACACTGTAGTCTTATCAATTGTGTATACTCTACACAGTAGCCATATCACACAAACACCCTGTACACGGCAGTCTTATCACTTGTGTATACTCTACATGGTAGCCATATCACACAAACACACACTCTACACGGTAGCCATATCACACAAACACACACTCTACGTGTTAGTGCACCTGTACATCACACTGTGATAGTTTTCTGTGGATACATTTTTTTTCTTCTCATCTTTTCCAGATTTGCATATTATTTTTTTGGCGAAATGACAATCTGCACGGAGCTGCGAGTCTGTGAAATCCTGGTGCTTGTGAAATGGACCTGTGTAACGTGGCATCTCAGTGCCAGTCTCATACTATACCACCCATTTGCCTTAACAAGCCGAGCACCGGCACTGCCAGCTGCTGAAAGAATGGGCAGTTTTATCTCAGTTAATTTATTTCTTCTTTGGTGGATGGGGAATCTGTACAGCTGTAAATCAAGGAAACACAATGTAAATACCTTTGAATTGTAATGAAGTTTTGTATAAGTGAGTCACCTGCGTATGTCCCATCGCTGTTATTTGGGGAGGCTAATCATCCAGACAATGAGCCGGTCACGTTACAGGTGGAAGGATCCTCCTGTCTCCTGATCCACAGGAAGGGGAAGCCTGGAAAGGCAATATAATGACATGTACAGCAGCCAGGGTGGTAGCCACGTGGTGGCATGGGTATAACAGCAGACACGTGGTGGCATGGGTATAACAGCAGACACATGGTGGCATGGGTATAACAGCAGACACGTGGTGGCATGGGTATAACAGCAGACACGTGGTGGCATGGGTATAACAGCAGACACGTGGCGGCATGGGTATAAGAGCAGACATATGGTGGCATGGGTATAACAGCAGACACATGGTGGCATGGGTATAACAGCAGACACGTGACATGGGTATAACAGCAGACACGTGGCGGCATGGGTATAACAGCAGACGCGTGGTGGCATGGGTATAAGAGCAGACACGTGACATGGGTATAAGAGCAGACACTTGGTGGCATGGGTATAAGAGCAGACACGTGACATGGGTATAAGAGCAGACACGTGACATGGGTATAAGAGCAGACACGTGGTGGCATGGGTATAACAGCAGACACGTGGCGGCATGGGTATAACAGCAGACACGTGACATGGGTATAACAGCAGACACGTGGTGGCATGGGTATAAGAGCAGACACGTGACATGGGTATAAGAGCAGACACGTGGCGGCATGGGTACAACAGCAGACACGTGGTGGCATGGGTATAAGAGCAGACACGTGACATGGGTATAAGAGCAGACACGTGGCGGCATGGGTATAACAGCAGACACGTGGTGGCATGGGTATAGGAGCAGACAGTTGGTGACATGGGTATAACAGCAGACACGTGACATGGGTATAAGAGCAGACACGTGGTGACATGGGTATAAGAGCAGACACTTGGTGACATGGGTATAAGAGCAGACACGTGACATGGGTATAAGAGCAGACACTTGGTGACATGGGTATAAGAGCAGACACTTGGTGACATGGGTATAAGAGCAGACACTTGGTGGCATGGGTATAAGAGCAGACACGTGGTGACATGGGTATAACAGCAGACACGTGGTGACATGGGTATAACAGCAGACACTTGGTGGCATGGGTATAACAGCAGACACATGGTGACATGGGTATAAGAGCAGACACGTGGTGACATGGGTATAAGAGCAGACACGTGGTGACATGGGTATAAGAGCAGACAGTTGGTGACATGGGTATAAGAGCAGACACTTGGTGACATGGGTATAAGAGCAGACAGTTGGTGACATGGGTATAAGAGCAGACACGTGGTGACATGGGTATAAGAGCAGACACGTGGTGACATGGGTATAAGAGCAGACACGTGACATGGGTATAAGAGCAGACACGTGGTGACATGGGTATAAGAGCAGACACGTGGTGACATGGGTATAAGAGCAGACACTTGGTGACATGGGTATAAGAGCAGACACGTGGTGACATGGGTATAAGAGCAGACACGTGACATGGGTATAAGAGCAGACACGTGGTGACATGGGTATAACAGCAGACACGTGGTGACATGGGTATAAGAGCAGACAGTTGGTGACATGGGTATAAGAGCAGACACGTGGTGGCATGGGTATAAGAGCAGACACGTGGTGGCATGGGTATAAGAGCAGACACGTGGTGACATGGGTATAAGAGCAGACACGTGGTGACATGGGTATAAGAGCAGACACTTGGTGGAATGGGTATAAGAGCAGACACGTGACATGGGTATAACAGCAGACACGTGACATGGGTATAAGAGCAGACACGTGACATGGGTATAAGAGCAGACACGTGACATGGGTATAAGAGCAGACACGTGGTGACATGGGTATAAGAGCAGACACATGGTGGCATGGGTATAAGAGCAGACACTTGGTGACATGGGTATAAGAGCAGACACTTGGTGGCATGGGTATAAGAGCAGACACGTGACATGGGTATAACAGCAGACACTTGGTGACATGGGTATAAGAGCAGACAGTTGGTGACATGGGTATAAGAGCAGACACGTGGTGGCATGGGTATAAGAGCAGACACGTGGTGGCATGGGTATAAGAGCAGACACGTGGTGACATGGGTATAAGAGCAGACACTTGGTGGAATGGGTATAAGAGCAGACACGTGACATGGGTATAAGAGCAGACACGTGGTGACATGGGTATAGGAGCAGACACTTGGTGACATGGGTATAACAGCAGACACGTGACATGGGTATAACAGCAGACACGTGACATGGGTATAAGAGCAGACACTTGGTGACATGGGTATAAGAGCAGACACGTGACATGGGTATAAGAGCAGACACGTGGTGACATGGGTATAAGAGCAGACACTTGGTGGAATGGGTATAAGAGCAGACACGTGACATGGGTATAAGAGCAGACACGTGACATGGGTATAAGAGCAGACACGTGGTGTCATGGGTATAAGAGCAGACACTTGGTGACATGGGTATAACAGCAGACACGTGACATGGGTATAAGAGCAGACACTTGGTGACATGGGTATAAGAGCAGACACTTGGTGACATGGGTATAAGAGCAGACACGTGACATGGGTATAAGAGCAGACACGTGGTGACATGGGTATAAGAGCAGACACTTGGTGACATGGGTATAAGAGCAGACACTTGGTGGCATGGGTATAAGAGCAGACAGTTGGTGACATGGGTATAAGAGCAGACACGTGGTGGCATGGGTATAAGAGCAGACACTTGGTGGCATGGGTATAAGAGCAGACACTTGGTGGCATGGGTATAAGAGCAGACACTTGGTGACATGGGTATAAGAGCAGACAGTTGGTGACATGGGTATAAGAGCAGACACTTGGTGGCATGGGTATAAGAGCAGACACTTGGTGGCATGGGTATAAGAGCAGACACGTGGTGGCATGGGTATAAGAGCAGACACTTGGTGACATGGGTATAAGAGCGGACACGTGGTGGCATGGGTATAAGAGCAGACACGTGGTGGCATGGGTATAAGAGCAGACACTTGGTGACATGGGTATAAGAGCAGACACGTGACATGGGTATAAGAGCAGACACTTGGTGACATGGGTATAAGAGCAGACACGTGGTGACATGGGTATAAGAGCAGACACTTGGTGGCATGGGTATAAGAGCAGACACGTGACATGGGTATAAGAGCAGACACGTGGTGACATGGGTATAGGAGCAGACACTTGGTGACATGGGTATAAGAGCAGACACGTGGTGACATGGGTGTAAGAGCAGACACTTGGTGACATGGGTATAAGAGCAGACATGTGACATGGGTATAACAGCAGACACGTGGTAACATGGGTATAACAGCAGACACGTGACATGGGTATAAGAGCAGACACGTGACATGGGTACAACAGCAGACACGTGACATGGGTATAAGAGCAGACACTTGGTGACATGGGTATAACAGCAGACACTTGGTGGCATGGGTATAAGAGCAGACACTTGGTGGCATGGGTATAAGAGCAGACAGTTGGTGGCATGGGTATAAGAGCAGACACGTGGTGGCATGGGTATAAGAGCAGACACGTGGTGACATGGGTATAAGAGCAGACACTTGGTGGCATGGGTATAAGAGCAGACACGTGGTGACATGGGTATAAGAGCAGACACGTGACATGGGTATAACAGCAGACACGTGGTGACATGGGTATAACAGCAGACAGTTGGTGACATGGGTATAAGAGCAGACACTTGGTGACATGGGTATAAGAGCAGACACGTGACATGGGTATAAGAGCAGACACTTGGTGACATGGGTATAAGAGCAGACACTTGGTGGCATGGGTATAAGAGCAGACACGTGACATGGGTACAACAGCAGACACGTGACATGGGTATAAGAGCAGACACTTGGTGACATGGGTATAAGAGCAGACACGTGACATGGGTATAAGAGCAGACACTTGGTGGCATGGGTATAAGAGCAGACACGTGGTGGCATGGGTATAAGAGCAGACACGTGGTGACATGGGTATAAGAGCAGCCACGTGGTGGCATGGGTATAAGAGCAGACACTTGGTGACATGGGTATAACAGCAGACACGTGGTGGCATGGGTACAACAGCAGACACGTGACATGGGTATAAGAGCAGACACTTGGTGACATGGGTATAACAGCAGACACGTGGTGACATGGGTATAAGAGCAGACACGTGACATGGGTATAAGAGCAGACACGTGGTGACATGGGTATAAGAGCAGCCACGTGGTGGCATGGGTATAAGAGCAGACACTTGGTGACATGGGTATAACAGCAGACACGTGACATGGGTATAAGAGCAGACACGTGACATGGGTATAACAGCAGACACGTGGTGACATGGGTATAAGAGCAGACACGTGACATGGGTATAAGAGCAGACACGTGGTGACATGGGTATAAGAGCAGACACGTGGCATGGGTATAACAGCAGACACGTGGTGACATGGGTATAACAGCAGACAGTTGGTGACATGGGTATAAGAGCAGACACTTGGTGACATGGGTATAAGAGCAGACACGTGACATGGGTATAAGAGCAGACACTTGGTGGCATGGGTATAAGAGCAGACACGTGACATGGGTACAACAGCAGACACGTGACATGGGTATAAGAGCAGACACTTGGTGACATGGGTATAAGAGCAGACACGTGACATGGGTATAAGAGCAGACACGTGGTGGCATGGGTATAAGAGCAGACACGTGACATGGGTATAAGAGCAGACACTTGGTGGCATGGGTATAAGAGCAGACACGTGACATGGGTATAAGAGCAGACACTTGGTGACATGGGTATAAGAGCAGACACGTGACATGGGTATAAAAGCAGACACGTGGTGGCATGGGTATAAGAGCAGACACGTGACATGGGTATAAGAGCAGACACGTGGTGGCATGGGTATAAGAGCAGACACGTGGTGACATGGGTATAGGAGCAGCCACGTGGTGGCATGGGTATAAGAGCAGACACTTGGTGACATGGGTATAACAGCAGACACGTGGTGGCATGGGTACAACAGCAGACACGTGACATGGGTATAAGAGCAGACACTTGGTGACATGGGTATAACAGCAGACACGTGGTGACATGGGTATAAGAGCAGACACGTGACATGGGTATAAGAGCAGACACGTGGTGACATGGGTATAAGAGCAGCCACGTGGTGGCATGGGTATAAGAGCAGACACTTGGTGACATGGGTATAACAGCAGACACGTGACATGGGTATAAGAGCAGACACGTGACATGGGTATAACAGCAGACACGTGGTGACATGGGTATAAGAGCAGACACGTGACATGGGTATAAGAGCAGACACGTGGTGACATGGGTATAAGAGCAGACACGTGGTGGCATGGGTATAAGAGCAGACACGTGACATGGGTATAAGAGCAGACACGTGACATGGGTATAAGAGCAGACACGTGGTGGCATGGGTATAAGAGCAGACACGTGACATGGGTATAAGAGCAGACACGTGACATGGGTATAACAGCAGACACGTGACATGGGTATAAGAGCAGACACTTGGTGACATGGGTATAAGAGCAGACACGTGACATGGGTATAAGAGCAGACACGTGACATGGGTATAACAGCAGACACGTGGTGGCATGGGTATAAGAGCAGACACTTGGTGACATGGGTATAACAGCAGACACGTGACATGGGTATAAGAGCAGACACTTGGTGACATGGGTATAACAGCAGACACGTGACATGGGTATAAGAGCAGACACGTGGTGACATGGGTATAAGAGCAGACACTTGGTGACATGGGTATAAGAGCAGACACGTGGTGGCATGGGTATAACAGCAGACACGTGACATGGGTATAACAGCAGACACGTGACATGGGTATAAGAGCAGACACGTGGTGGCATGGGTATAAGAGCAGACACGTGGTGACATGGGTATAAGAGCAGACACGTGGTGGCATGGGTATAAGAGCAGACACGTGACATGGGTATAAGAGCAGACACGTGGTGGCATGGGTATAAGAACAGACACTTGGTGGCATGGGTATAGGAGCAGACACGTGACATGGGTATAAGAGCAGACACGTGGTGGCATGGGTATAAGAGCAGACACGTGGTGACATGGGTACAACAGCAGACACGTGACATGGGTATAAGAGCAGACACTTGGTGACATGGGTATAAGAGCAGACACTTGGTTTCATGGGTATAAGAGCAGACACGTGACATGGGTATAAGAGCAGACACTTGGTGACATGGGTATAAGAGCAGACACTTGGTGACATGGGTACAACAGCAGACACGTGACATGGGTATAAGAGCAGACACTTGGTGGCATGGGTATAAGAGCAGACACGTGACATGGGTATAAGAGCAGACACGTGGTGGCATGGGTATAAGAGCAGACACTTGGTGACATGGGTATAAGAGCAGACACTTGGTGACATGGGTATAAGAGCAGACACGTGACATGGGTATAACAGCAGACACGTGACATGGGTATAAGAGCAGACACGTGGTGACATGGGTATAAGAGCAGACACGTGACATGGGTATAAGAGCAGACACGTGGTGACATGGGTATAACAGCAGACACGTGGTGACATGGGTATAAGAGCAGACACGTGACATGGGTATAAGAGCAGACACGTGGTGGCATGGGTATAAGAGCAGACACGTGACATGGGTATAACAGCAGACACGTGACATGGGTATAACAGCAGACACGTGACATGGGTATAAGAGCAGACACGTGGTGGCATGGGTATAACAGCAGACACGTGACATGGGTATAAGAGCAGACACGTGACATGGGTATAAGAGCAGACACGTGACATGGGTATAACAGCAGACACGTGACATGGGTATAAGAGCAGACACTTGGTGACATGGGTACAACAGCAGACACGTGACATGGGTATAAGAGCAGACACTTGGTGGCATGGGTATAAGAGCAGACACGTGACATGGGTATAAGAGCAGACACGTGACATGGGTATAAGAGCAGACACTTGGTGACATGGGTACAACAGCAGACACGTGACATGGGTATAACAGCAGACACGTGACATGGGTATAAGAGCAGACACGTGGTGACATGGGTATAAGAGCAGACACGTGACATGGGTATAAGAGCAGACACTTGGTGACATGGGTATAACAGCAGACACGTGACATGGGTATAACAGCAGACACATGACATGGGTATAAGAGCAGACACGTGACATGGGTATAAGAGCAGACACGTGACATGGGTATAAGAGCAGACAGGTGACATGGGTATAAGAGCAGACACTTGGTGACATGGGTATAACAGCAGACACGTGACATGGGTATAAGAGCAGACACGTGACATGGGTATAAGAGCAGACAGGTGACATGGGTATAAGAGCAGACACTTGGTGACATGGGTATAACAGCAGACACATGACATGGGTATAAGAGCAGACACGTGACATGGGTATAAGAGCAGACACGTGACATGGGTATAAGAGCAGACACTTGGTGGCATGGGTATAAGAGCAGACACTTGGTGACATGGGTATAAGAGCAGACACGTGGTGACATGGGTACAACAGCAGACACGTGACATGGGTATCAGAGCAGACACTTGGTGGCATGGGTATAAGAGCAGACACGTGGTGGCATGGGTATAACAGCAGACACGTGACATGGGTATAACAGCAGACACGTGACATGGGTATAAGAGCAGACACGTGGTGACATGGGTATAAGAGCAGACACTTGGTGACATGGGTATAAGAGCAGACACTTGGTGACATGGGTATAAGAGCAGACACGTGACATGGGTATAAGAGCAGACACTTGGTGGCATGGGTATAGGAGCAGACAGTTGGTGACATGGGTATAAGAGCAGACACGTGACATGGGTATAAGAGCAGACACTTGGTGGCATGGGTATAGGAGCAGACAGTTGGTGACATGGGTATAAGAGCAGACACGTGGTGACATGGGTATAAGAGCAGACACGTGGTGACATGGGTATAAGAGCAGACACTTGGTGACATGGGTATAACAGCAGACACTTGGTGACATGGGTATAGAGCAGACAGTTGGTGACATGGGTATAAGAGCAGACACGTGGTGACATGGGTATAAGAGCAGACACGTGACATGGGTATAAGAGCAGACACTTGGTGGCATGGGTATAAGAGCAGACACGTGGTGACATGGGTATAGGAGCAGACACGTGACATGGGTATAAGAGCAGACACTTGGTGGCATGGGTATAAGAGCAGACACGTGGTGACATGGGTATAGGAGCAGACACGTGACATGGGTATAAGAGCAGACACGTGGTGACATGGGTATAACAGCAGACAGTTGGTGACATGGGTATAAGAGCAGACACGTGGTGGCATGGGTATAAGAGCAGACACGTGGTGACATGGGTATAACAGCAGACACGTGACATGGGTATAACAGCAGACACGTGACATGGGTATAAGAGCAGACACGTGGTGACATGGGTATAAGAGCAGACACGTGGTGACATGGGTATAAGAGCAGACACGTGACATGGGTATAAGAGCAGACACTTGGTGGCATGGGTATAAGAGCAGACACGTGGTGACATGGGTATAAGAGCAGACACGTGGTGACATGGGTATAAGAGCAGACACTTGGTGGCATGGGTATAAGAGCAGACACGTGGTGACATGGGTATAGGAGCAGACACGTGACATGGGTATAAAAGCAGACACGTGGTGACATGGGTATAACAGCAGACAGTTGGTGACATGGGTATAAGAGCAGACATGTGGTGGCATGGGTATAGGAGCAGACACGTGGTGACATGGGTATAAGAGCAGACACGTGGTGGCATGGGTATAAGAGCAGACACGTGGTGGCATGGGTATAAGAGCAGACACGTGGTGACATGGGTATAAGAGCAGACAGTTGGTGACATGGGTATAAGAGCAGACACTTGGTGACATGGGTATAACAGCAGACAGTTGGTGACATGGGTATAAGAGCAGACACTTGGTGGCATGGGTATAACAGCAGACACGTGACATGGGTATAACAGCAGACACGTGACATGGGTATAAGAGCAGACACGTGGTGACATGGGTATAAGAGCAGACACGTGACATGGGTATAAGAACAGACACGTGGTGACATGGGTATAAGAGCAGACACTTGGTGACATGGGTATAAGAGCAGACACGTGACATGGGTATAAGAGCAGACACTTGGTGGCATGGGTATAAGAGCAGACAGTTGGTGACATGGGTATAGGAGCAGACAGTTGGTGACATGGGTATAGGAGCAGACAGTTGGTGACATGGGTATAAGAGCAGACACGTGGTGGCATGGGTATAAGAGCAGACACGTGGTGACATGGGTATAAGAGCAGACACTTGGTGACATGGGTATAAGAGCAGACACGTGACATGGGTATAAGAGCAGACACTTGGTGGCATGGGTATAGGAGCAGACAGTTGGTGACATGGGTATAGGAGCAGACAGTTGGTGACATGGGTATAAGAGCAGACACGTGGTGGCATGGGTATAAGAGCAGACACGTGGTGGCATGGGTATAAGAGCAGACACTTGGTGACATGGGTATAAGAGCAGACACTTGGTGACATGGGTATAAGAGCAGACACTTGGTGACATGGGTATAAGAGCAGACACTTGGTGACATGGGTATAGAGCAGACAGTTGGTGACATGGGTATAAGAGCAGACACGTGGTGACATGGGTATAAGAGCAGACATTTGGTGACATGGGTATAAGAGCAGACACGTGGTGACATGGGTATAAGAGCAGACACTTGGTGACATGGGTATAAGAGCAGACACTTGGTGACATGGGTATAGAGCAGACAGTTGGTGACATGGGTATAAGAGCAGACACGTGGTGACATGGGTATAAGAGCAGACACTTGGTGACATGGGTATAAGAGCAGACACGTGACATGGGTATAAGAGCAGACACTTGGTGGCATGGGTATAGGAGCAGACAGTTGGTGACATGGGTATAGGAGCAGACACTTGGTGACATGGGTATAACAGCAGACACTTGGTGACATGGGTATAAGAGCAGACACTTGGTGGCATGGGTATAAGAGCAGACACGTGACATGGGTATAAGAGCAGACACGTGACATGGGTATAACAGCAGACACGTGACATGGGTATAACAGCAGACACGTGACATGGGTATAAGAGCAGACACTTGGTGACATGGGTATAAGAGCAGACACTTGGTGGCATGGGTATAAGAGCAGACACGTGACATGGGTATAAGAGCAGACACGTGACATGGGTATAACAGCAGACACGTGACATGGGTATAAGAGCAGACACGTGGTGACATGGGTATAGGAGCAGACACGTGGTGACATGGGTATAAGAGCAGACACGTGACATGGGTATAAGAGCAGACACGTGGTGACATGGGTATAAGAGCAGACAGTTGGTGACATGGGTATAAGAGCAGACACGTGGTGACATGGGTATAAGAGCAGACATGTGACATGGGTATAAGAGCAGACACTTGGTGGCATGGGTATAAGAGCAGACACGTGGTGACATGGGTATAAGAGCAGACACGTGGTGACATGGGTATAGGAGCAGACACGTGACATGGGTATAAGAGCAGACACGTGGTGACATGGGTATAAGAGCAGACAGTTGGTGACATGGGTATAAGAGCAGACACGTGGTGACATGGGTATAAGAGCAGACACGTGACATGGGTATAAGAGCAGACACTTGGTGGCATGGGTATAAGAGCAGACACGTGGTGACATGGGTATAAGAGCAGACACGTGACATGGGTATAAGAGCAGACACGTGGTGACATGGGTATAGGAGCAGACACGTGACATGGGTATAAGAGCAGACACGTGGTGACATGGGTATAACAGCAGACAGTTGGTGACATGGGTATAAGAGCAGACACTTGGTGACATGGGTATAACAGCAGACACGTGGTGGCATGGGTATAAGAGCAGACACGTGACATGGGTATAAGAGCAGACACGTGGTGACATGGGTATAACAGCAGACAGTTGGTGACATGGGTATAAGAGCAGACACTTGGTGACATGGGTATAACAGCAGACACTTGGTGGCATGGGTATAGGAGCAGACACGTGACATGGCTATAAGAGCAGACACGTGGTGACATGGGTATAACAGCAGACAGTTGGTGACATGGGTATAAGAGCAGACACGTGACATGGGTATAAGAGCAGACACGTGGTGACATGGGTATAAGAGCAGACACGTGGTGGCATGGGTATAAGAGCAGACACGTGGTGACATGGGTATAAGAGCAGACACTTGGTGACATGGGTATAAGAGCAGACACGTGGTGACATGGGTATAAGAGCAGACACGTGGTGGCATGGGTATAAGAGCAGACACGTGACATGGGTATAAGAGCAGACACTTGGTGGCATGGGTATAGGAGCAGACACGTGACATGGGTATAACAGCAGACACGTGGTGGCATGGGTATAGGAGCAGACAGTTGGTGACATGGGTATAAGAGCAGACACTTGGTGGCATGGGTATAAGAGCAGACACATGACATGGGTACAACAGCAGACACGTGACATGGGTATAAGAGCAGACACGTGGTGGCATGGGTATAAGAGCAGACACGTGGTGACATGGGTATAAGAGCAGACACTTGGTGACATGGGTATAAGAGCAGACACGTGGTGACATGGGTATAAGAGCAGACACGTGGTGGCATGGGTATAAGAGCAGACACGTGACATGGGTATAAGAGCAGACACTTGGTGGCATGGGTATAGGAGCAGACAGTTGGTGACATGGGTATAAGAGCAGACACTTGGTGGCATGGGTATAGGAGCAGACACGTGACATGGGTATAACAGCAGACACGTGGTGGCATGGGTATAAGAGCAGACACGTGACATGGGTATAAGAGCAGACACTTGGTGGCATGGGTATAAGAGCAGACACGTGACATGGGTATAAGAGCAGACACTTGGTGACATGGGTATAAGAGCAGACACGTGACATGGGTATAAGAGCAGACACGTGGTGGCATGGGTATAAGAGCAGACACGTGACATGGGTATAAGAGCAGACACGTGGTGGCATGGGTATAAGAGCAGACACGTGGTGACATGGGTATAAGAGCAGCCACGTGGTGGCATGGGTATAAGAGCAGACACTTGGTGACATGGGTATAACAGCAGACACGTGGTGGCATGGGTACAACAGCAGACACGTGACATGGGTATAAGAGCAGACACTTGGTGACATGGGTATAACAGCAGACACGTGGTGACATGGGTATAAGAGCAGACACGTGACATGGGTATAAGAGCAGACACGTGGTGACATGGGTATAAGAGCAGCCACGTGGTGGCATGGGTATAAGAGCAGACACTTGGTGACATGGGTATAACAGCAGACACGTGACATGGGTATAAGAGCAGACACGTGACATGGGTATAACAGCAGACACGTGGTGACATGGGTATAAGAGCAGACACGTGACATGGGTATAAGAGCAGACACGTGGTGACATGGGTATAAGAGCAGACACGTGGTGGCATGGGTATAAGAGCAGACACGTGACATGGGTATAAGAGCAGACACGTGACATGGGTATAAGAGCAGACACGTGGTGGCATGGGTATAAGAGCAGACACGTGACATGGGTATAAGAGCAGACACGTGACATAGGTATAACAGCAGACACGTGACATGGGTATAAGAGCAGACACTTGGTGACATGGGTATAAGAGCAGACACGTGACATGGGTATAAGAGCAGACACGTGACATGGGTATAAGAGCAGACACGTGACATGGGTATAACAGCAGACACGTGGTGGCATGGGTATAAGAGCAGACACTTGGTGACATGGGTATAACAGCAGACACGTGACATGGGTATAAGAGCAGACACTTGGTGACATGGGTATAACAGCAGACACGTGACATGGGTATAAGAGCAGACACGTGGTGACATGGGTATAAGAGCAGACACTTGGTGACATGGGTATAAGAGCAGACACGTGGTGGCATGGGTATAACAGCAGACACGTGACATGGGTATAACAGCAGACACGTGACATGGGTATAAGAGCAGACACGTGGTGGCATGGGTATAAGAGCAGACACGTGGTGACATGGGTATAAGAGCAGACACGTGGTGGCATGGGTATAAGAGCAGACACGTGACATGGGTATAAGAGCAGACACGTGGTGGCATGGGTATAAGAGCAGACACTTGGTGGCATGGGTATAGGAACAGACACGTGACATGGGTATAAGAGCAGACACGTGGTGGCATGGGTATAAGAGCAGACACTTGTTGGCATGGGTATAGGAGCAGACACGTGACATGGGTATAAGAGCAGACACGTGGTGGCATGGGTATAAGAGCAGACACGTGGTGACATGGGTACAACAGCAGACACGTGACATGGGTATAAGAGCAGACACTTGGTGACATGGGTATAAGAGCAGACACTTGGTGGCATGGGTATAAGAGCAGACACGTGACATGGGTATAAGAGCAGACACTTGGTGACATGGGTATAAGAGCAGACACTTGGTGACATGGGTACAACAGCAGACACGTGACATGGGTATAAGAGCAGACACTTGGTGGCATGGGTATAAGAGCAGACACGTGACATGGGTATAAGAGCAGACACGTGGTGGCATGGGTATAAGAGCAGACACTTGGTGGCATGGGTATAAGAGCAGACACTTGGTGACATGGGTATAAGAGCAGACACGTGGTGACATGGGTATAAGAGCAGACACGTGACATGGGTATAACAGCAGACACGTGACATGGGTATAAGAGCAGACACGTGGTGGCATGGGTATAAGAGCAGACACGTGACATGGGTATAAGAGCAGACACGTGGTGACATGGGTATAACAGCAGACACGTGGTGACATGGGTATAAGAGCAGACACGTGACATGGGTATAAGAGCAGACACGTGGTGGCATGGGTATAACAGCAGACACGTGACATGGGTATAACAGCAGACACGTGACATGGGTATAACAGCAGACACGTGACATGGGTATAAGAGCAGACACGTGGTGGCATGGGTATAACAGCAGACACGTGACATGGGTATAAGAGCAGACACGTGACATGGGTATAAGAGCAGACACGTGACATGGGTATAACAGCAGACACGTGACATGGGTATAAGAGCAGACACTTGGTGACATGGGTACAACAGCAGACACGTGACATGGGTATAAGAGCAGACACTTGGTGGCATGGGTATAAGAGCAGACACGTGACATGGGTATAAGAGCAGACACTTGGTGACATGGGTACAACAGCAGACACGTGACATGGGTATAAGAGCAGACACTTGGTGGCATGGGTATAAGAGCAGACACGTGACATGGGTATAAGAGCAGACACGTGACATGGGTATAAGAGCAGACACTTGGTGACATGGGTACAACAGCAGATACGTGACATGGGTATAACAGCAGACACGTGACATGGGTATAAGAGCAGACACGTGGTGACATGGGTATAAGAGCAGACACGTGACATGGGTATAAGAGCAGACACTTGGTGACATGGGTATAACAGCAGACACGTGACATGGGTATAACAGCAGACACATGACATGGGTATAAGAGCAGACACGTGACATGGGTATAAGAGCAGACACGTGACATGGGTATAAGAGCAGACAGGTGACATGGGTATAAGAGCAGACACTTGGTGACATGGGTATAACAGCAGACACGTGACATGGGTATAACAGCAGACACATGACATGGGTATAAGAGCAGACACGTGACATGGGTATAAGAGCAGACACGTGACATGGGTATAAGAGCAGACACTTGGTGGCATGGGTATAAGAGCAGACACTTGGTGACATGGGTATAAGAGCAGACACTTGGTGGCATGGGTATAGGAGCAGACACGTGGTGACATGGGTACAACAGCAGACACGTGACATGGGTATAAGAGCAGACACTTGGTGGCATGGGTATAAGAGCAGACACGTGGTGGCATGGGTATAACAGCAGACACGTGACATGGGTATAACAGCAGACACGTGACATGGGTATAAGAGCAGACACGTGGTGACATGGGTATAAGAGCAGACACGTGGTGACATGGGTATAAGAGCAGACACGTGACATGGGTATAAGAGCAGACACTTGGTGGCATGGGTATAGGAGCAGACAGTTGGTGACATGGGTATAAGAGCAGACACGTGGTGACATGGGTATAAGAGCAGACACGTGGTGACATGGGTATAAGAGCAGACACTTGGTGACATGGGTATAACAGCAGACACTTGGTGACATGGGTATAGAGCAGACAGTTGGTGACATGGGTATAAGAGCAGACACGTGGTGACATGGGTATAAGAGCAGACACGTGGTGACATGGGTATAAGAGCAGACACGTGACATGGGTATAAGAGCAGACACTTGGTGGCATGGGTATAAGAGCAGACACGTGGTGACATGGGTATAGGAGCAGACACGTGACATGGGTATAAGAGCAGACAGTTGGTGACATGGGTATAACAGCAGACAGTTGGTGACATGGGTATAAGAGCAGACATGTGGTGGCATGGGTATAGGAGCAGACACGTGGTGACATGGGTATAAGAGCAGACACGTGGTGACATGGGTATAAGAGCAGACACGTGACATGGGTATAAGAGCAGACACGTGACATGGCTATAAGAGCAGACACGTGGTGACATGGGTATAACAGCAGACAGTTGGTGACATGGGTATAAGAGCAGACACGTGGTGGCATGGGTATAAGAGCAGACACGTGACATGGGTATAAGAGCAGACACTTGGTGACATGGGTATAACAGCAGACAGTTGGTGACATGGCTATAAGAGCAGACACGTGACATGGGTATAAGAGCAGACACGTGGTGACATCGGTATAACAGCAGACACTTGGTGACATGGGTATAACAGCAGACAGTTGGTGACATGGGTATAAGAGCAGACACGTGGTGGCATGGGTATAACAGCAGACACGTGACATGGGTATAACAGCAGACACGTGACATGGGTATAAGAGCAGACACTTGGTGACATGGGTATAAGAGCAGACACGTGACATGGGTATAAGAGCAGACACTTGGTGGCATGGGTATAGGAGCAGACAGTTGGTGACATGGGTATAAGAGCAGACACGTGGTGGCATGGGTATAAGAGCAGACACGTGGTGACATGGGTATAAGAGCAGACACTTGGTGACATGGGTATAAGAGCAGACACGTGGTGACATGGGTATAAGAGCAGACACGTGACATGGTATAAGAGCAGACAGTTGGTGACATGGGTATAAGAGCAGACACGTGGTGACATGGGTATAAGAGCAGACACGTGGTGACATGGGTATAAGAGCAGACACGTGACATGGGTATAAGAGCAGACACTTGGTGGCATGGGTATAAGAGCAGACACGTGACATGGGTATAGGAGCAGACACGTGGTGACATGGGTATAGGAGCAGACACGTA
>CM074726.1:0-200000 GCA_037306005.1 Rhinophrynus dorsalis
CCAACAACCCGAACCCCAACCCTAGAACCCCCAACACTTCCAACCCTAACCCTAGAACCCCAACAACCCGAACCCCAACCCTAGAACCCCCAACAGCTCCAACCCTAACCCTAGAACCCCAACAACCCGAACCCCAACCCTAGAACCCCCAACAGCTCCAACCCTAACCCTAGAACCCCAACAACCCGAACCCCAACCCTAGAACCCCCAACACTCCAACCCTAACCCTAGAACCCAACAACCCGAACCCCAACCCTAGAACCCCCAACAGCTCCAACCCTAACCCTAGAACCCCAACAACCCAAACCCCAACCCTAGAACCCCCAACACTTCCAACCCTAACCCTAGAACCCCAACAACCCGAACCCCAACCCTAGAACCCCCAACAGCTCCAACCCTAACCCTAGAACCCCAACAACCCGAACCCCAACCCTAGAACCCCCAACAGCTCCAACCCTAACCCTAGAACCCCAACAACCCGAACCCCAACCCTAGAACCCCCAACAGCTCCAACCCTAACCCTAGAACCCCAACAACCCGAACCCCAACCCTAGAACCCCCAACAGCTCCAACCCTAACCCTAGAACCCCAACAACCCGAACCCCAACCCTAGAACCCCCAACAGCTCCAACCCTAACCCTAGAACCCCAACAACCCGAACCCCAACCCTAGAACCCCCAACAGCTCCAACCCTAACCCTAGAACCCCAACAACCCGAACCCCAACCCTAGAACCCCCAACACTTCCAACCCTAACCCTAGAACCCCAACAACCCGAACCCCAACCCTAGAACCCCCAACACTTCCAACCCTAACCCTAGAACCCCAACAACCCGAACCCCAACCCTAGAACCCCCAACACTTCCAACCCTAACCCTAGAACCCCAACAACCCGAACCCCAACCCTAGAACCCCCAACACTTCCAACCCTAACCCTAGAACCCCAACAACCCGAACCCCAACCCTAGAACCCCCAACACTTCCAACCCTAACCCTAGAACCCCAACAACCCGAACCCCAACCCTAGAACCCCCAACACTTCCAACCCTAACCCTAGAACCCCAACAACCCGAACCCCAACCCTAGAACCCCCAACACTTCCAACCCTAACCCTAGAACCCCAACAACCCGAACCCCAACCCTAGAACCCCCAACACTTCCAACCCTAACCCTAGAACCCCAACAACCCGAACCCCAACCCTAGAACCCCCAACAGCTCCAACCCTAACCCTAGAACCCCAACAACCCGAACCCCAACCCTAGAACCCCCAACACTTCCAACCCTAACCCTAGAACCCCAACAACCCGAACCCCAACCCTAGAACCCCCAACACTTCCAACCCTAACCCTAGAACCCCAACAACCCGAACCCCAACCCTAGAACCCCCAACACTTCCAACCCTAACCCTAGAACCCCAACAACCCGAACCCCAACCCTAGAACCCCCAACACTTCCAACCCTAACCCTAGAACCCCCAACAACCCGAACCCCAACCCTAGAACCCCCAACACTTCCAACCCTAACCCTAGAACCCCAACAACCCGAACCCCAACCCTAGAACCCCCAACAGCTCCAACCCTAACCCTAGAACCCCAACAACCCGAACCCCAACCCTAGAACCCCCAACACTTCCAACCCTAACCCTAGAACCCCAACAACCCGAACCCCAACCCTAGAACCCCCAACACTTCCAACCCTAACCCTAGAACCCCAACAACCCGAACCCCAACCCTAGAACCCCCAACAGCTCCAACCCTAACCCTAGAACCCCAACAACCCAACCCCAACCCTAGAACCCCCAACAGCTCCAACCCTAACCCTAGAACCCCAACAACCCGAACCCCAACCCTAGAACCCCCAACACTTCCAACCCTAACCCTAGAACCCCAACAACCCGAACCCCAACCCTAGAACCCCCAACAGCTCCAACCCTAACCCTAGAACCCCAACAACCCGAACCCCAACCCTAGAACCCCCAACACTTCCAACCCTAACCCTAGAACCCCAACAACCCGAACCCCAACCCTAGAACCCCCAACAGCTCCAACCCTAACCCTAGAACCCCAACAACCCGAACCCCAACCCTAGAACCCCCAACACTTCCAACCCTAACCCTAGAACCCCAACAACCCGAACCCCAACCCTAGAACCCCCAACACTTCCAACCCTAACCCTAGAACCCCAACAACCCGAACCCCAACCCTAGAACCCCCAACACTTCCAACCCTAACCCTAGAACCCCAACAACCCGAACCCCAACCCTAGAACCCCCAACAGCTTCCAACCCTAACCCTAGAACCCCAACAACCCGAACCCCAACCCTAGAACCCCCAACACTCCAACCCTAACCCTAGAACCCCAACAACCCGAACCCCAACCCTAGAACCCCCAACAGCTCCAACCCTAACCCTAGAACCCCAACAACCCGAACCCCAACCCTAGAACCCCCAACAGCTCCAACCCTAACCCTAGAACCCCAACAACCCGAACCCCAACCCTAGAACCCCCAACACTTCCAACCCTAACCCTAGAACCCCAACAACCCGAACCCCAACCCTAGAACCCCCAACACTTCCAACCCTAACCCTAGAACCCCAACAACCCGAACCCCAACCCTAGAACCCCCAACACTTCCAACCCTAACCCTAGAACCCCAACAACCCGAACCCCAACCCTAGAACCCCCAACAGCTCCAACCCTAACCCTAGAACCCCAACAACCCGAACCCCAACCCTAGAACCCCCAACAGCTCCAACCCTAACCCTAGAACCCCAACAACCCGAACCCCAACCCTAGAACCCCCAACACTTCCAACCCTAACCCTAGAACCCCAACAACCCGAACCCCAACCCTAGAACCCCCAACACTTCCAACCCTAACCCTAGAACCCCAACAACCCGAACCCCAACCCTAGAACCCCCAACAGCTCCAACCCTAACCCTAGAACCCCAACAACCCGAACCCCAACCCTAGAACCCCCAACACTTCCAACCCTAACCCTAGAACCCCAACAACCCGAACCCCAACCCTAGAACCCCCAACACTTCCAACCCTAACCCTAGAACCCCAACAACCCGAACCCCAACCCTAGAACCCCCAACAGCTCCAACCCTAACCCTAGACCCAACAACCCCAACCCTAGAACCCCCAACAGCTCCAACCCTAACCCTACCCAACCCACAACCCGAACCCCAACCCTAGAACCCCCAACACTTCCAACCCTAACCCTAGAACCCCAACAACCCGAACCCCAACCCTAGAACCCCCAACACTTCCAACCCTAACCCTAGAACCCAACAACCCGAACCCCAACCCTAGAACCCCCAACAGCTCCAACCCTAACCCTAGAACCCCAACAACCCGAACCCCAACCCTAGAACCCCCAACAGCTCCAACCCTAACCCTAGAACCCCAACAACCCAAACCCCAACCCTAGAACCCCCAACACTTCCAACCCTAACCCTAGAACCCCAACAACCCGAACCCCAACCCTAGAACCCCCAACACTTCCAACCCTAACCCTAGAACCCCAACAACCCGAACCCCAACCCTAGAACCCCCAACAGCTCCAACCCTAACCCTAGAACCCCAACAACCCGAACCCCAACCCTAGAACCCCCAACAGCTCCAACCCTAACCCTAGAACCCCAACAACCCGAACCCCAACCCTAGAACCCCCAACAGCTCCAACCCTAACCCTAGAACCCCAACAACCCGAACCCCAACCCTAGAACCCCCAACAGCTCCAACCCTAACCCTAGAACCCCAACAACCCGAACCCCAACCCTAGAACCCCCAACACTTCCAACCCTAACCCTAGAACCCCAACAACCCGAACCCCAACCCTAGAACCCCCAACACTTCCAACCCTAACCCTAGAACCCCAACAACCCGAACCCCAACCCTAGAACCCCCAACACTTCCAACCCTAACCCTAGAACCCCAACAACCCGAACCCCAACCCTAGAACCCCCAACAGCTCCAACCCTAACCCTAGAACCCCAACAACCCGAACCCCAACCCTAGAACCCCCAACAGCTCCAACCCTAACCCTAGAACCCCAACAACCCGAACCCCAACCCTAGAACCCCCAACACTTCCAACCCTAACCCTAGAACCCCAACAACCCGAACCCCAACCCTAGAACCCCCAACACTTCCAACCCTAACCCTAGAACCCCAACAACCCGAACCCCAACCCTAGAACCCCCAACAGCTCCAACCCTAACCCTAGAACCCCAACAACCCAAACCCCAACCCTAGAACCCCCAACACTTCCAACCCTAACCCTAGAACCCCAACAACCCGAACCCCAACCCTAGAACCCCCAACACTTCCAACCCTAACCCTAGAACCCCAACAACCCGAACCCCAACCCTAGAACCCCCAACACTTCCAACCCTAACCCTAGAACCCCAACAACCCGAACCCCAACCCTAGAACCCCCAACACTTCCAACCCTAACCCTAGAACCCCAACAACCCGAACCCCAACCCTAGAACCCCCAACACTTCCAACCCTAACCCTAGAACCCCAACAACCCGAACCCCAACCCTAGAACCCCCAACAGCTCCAACCCTAACCCTAGAACCCCAACAACCCGAACCCCAACCCTAGAACCCCCAACACTTCCAACCCTAACCCTAGAACCCCAACAACCCGAACCCCAACCCTAGAACCCCCAACAGCTCCAACCCTAACCCTAGAACCCCAACAACCCGAACCCCAACCCTAGAACCCCCAACACTTCCAACCCTAACCCTAGAACCCCAACAACCCGAACCCCAACCCTAGAACCCCCAACACTTCCAACCCTAACCCTAGAACCCCAACAACCCCAACCCCAACCCTAGAACCCCCAACACTTCCAACCCTAACCCTAGAACCCCAACAACCCCAACCCCAACCCTAGAACCCCCAACAGCTCCAACCCTAACCCTAGAACCCCAACAACCCGAACCCCAACCCTAGAACCCCCAACAGCTCCAACCCTAACCCTAGAACCCCAACAACCCGAACCCCAACCCTAGAACCCCCAACACTTCCAACCCTAACCCTAGAACCCCAACAACCCGAACCCCAACCCTAGAACCCCCAACACTTCCAACCCTAACCCTAGAACCCCAACAACCCGAACCCCAACCCTAGAACCCCCAACACTTCCAACCCTAACCCTAGAACCCCAACAACCCGAACCCCAACCCTAGAACCCCCAACACTTCCAACCCTAACCCTAGAACCCCAACAACCCGAACCCCAACCCTAGAACCCCCAACAGCTCCAACCCTAACCCTAGAACCCCCAAAACCCGAACCCCAACCCTAGAACCCCCAACACTTCCAACCCTAACCCTAGAACCCCAACAACCCCAACCCCAACCCTAGAACCCCCAACACTTCCAACCCTAACCCTAGAACCCCAACAACCCCAACCCCAACCCTAGAACCCCCAACAGCTCCAACCCTAACCCTAGAACCCCCAAAACCCGAACCCCAACCCTAGAACCCCCAACACTTCCAACCCTAACCCTAGAACCCCAACAACCCGAACCCCAACCCTAGAACCCCCAACAGCTCCAACCCTAACCCTAGAACCCCAACAACCCCAACCCCAACCCTAGAACCCCCAACAGCTCCAACCCTAACCCTAGAACCCCAACAACCCGAACCCCAACCCTAGAACCCCCAACACTTCCAACCCTAACCCTAGAACCCCAACAACCCGAACCCCAACCCTAGAACCCCCAACAGCTCCAACCCTAACCCTAGAACCCCAACAACCCGAACCCCAACCCTAGAACCCCCAACACTTCCAACCCTAACCCTAGAACCCCAACAACCCGAACCCCAACCCTAGAACCCCCAACACTTCCAACCCTAACCCTAGAACCCCAACAACCCGAACCCCAACCCTAGAACCCCCAACAGCTCCAACCCTAACCCTAGAACCCCAACAACCCAAACCCCAACCCTAGAACCCCCAACACTTCCAACCCTAACCCTAGAACCCCAACAACCCGAACCCCAACCCTAGAACCCCCAACACTTCCAACCCTAACCCTAGAACCCCAACAACCCGAACCCCAACCCTAGAACCCCCAACACTTCCAACCCTAACCCTAGAACCCCAACAACCCGAACCCCAACCCTAGAACCCCCAACACTTCCAACCCTAACCCTAGAACCCCAACAACCCGAACCCCAACCCTAGAACCCCCAACACTTCCAACCCTAACCCTAGAACCCCAACAACCCGAACCCCAACCCTAGAACCCCCAACAGCTCCAACCCTAACCCTAGAACCCCAACAACCCGAACCCCAACCCTAGAACCCCCAACACTTCCAACCCTAACCCTAGAACCCCAACAACCCGAACCCCAACCCTAGAACCCCCAACACTTCCAACCCTAACCCTAGAACCCCAACAACCCGAACCCCAACCCTAGAACCCCCAACACTTCCAACCCTAACCCTAGAACCCCAACAACCCGAACCCCAACCCTAGAACCCCCAACAGCTCCAACCCTAACCCTAGAACCCCAACAACCCGAACCCCAACCCTAGAACCCCCAACAGCTCCAACCCTAACCCTAGAACCCCAACAACCCGAACCCCAACCCTAGAACCCCCAACAGCTCCAACCCTAACCCTAGAACCCCAACAACCCGAACCCCAACCCTAGAACCCCCAACACTTCCAACCCTAACCCTAGAACCCCAACAACCCGAACCCCAACCCTAGAACCCCCAACACTTCCAACCCTAACCCTAGAACCCCAACAACCCGAACCCCAACCCTAGAACCCCCAACAGCTCCAACCCTAACCCTAGAACCCCAACAACCCAAACCCCAACCCTAGAACCCCCAACACTTCCAACCCTAACCCTAGAACCCCAACAACCCGAACCCCAACCCTAGAACCCCCAACAGCTCCAACCCTAACCCTAGAACCCCAACAACCCAAACCCCAACCCTAGAACCCCCAACACTTCCAACCCTAACCCTAGAACCCCAACAACCCGAACCCCAACCCTAGAACCCCCAACACTTCCAACCCTAACCCTAGAACCCCAACAACCCCAACCCCAACCCTAGAACCCCCAACAGCTCCAACCCTAACCCTAGAACCCCAACAACCCGAACCCCAACCCTAGAACCCCCAACAGCTCCAACCCTAACCCTAGAACCCCAACAACCCGAACCCCAACCCTAGAACCCCCAACAGCTCCAACCCTAACCCTAGAACCCCAACAACCCGAACCCCAACCCTAGAACCCCCAACAGCTCCAACCCTAACCCTAGAACCCCAACAACCCGAACCCCAACCCTAGAACCCCCAACACTTCCAACCCTAACCCTAGAACCCCAACAACCCGAACCCCAACCCTAGAACCCCCAACACTTCCAACCCTAACCCTAGAACCCCAACAACCCGAACCCCAACCCTAGAACCCCCAACACTTCCAACCCTAACCCTAGAACCCCAACAACCCGAACCCCAACCCTAGAACCCCCAACACTTCCAACCCTAACCCTAGAACCCCAACAACCCGAACCCCAACCCTAGAACCCCCAACAGCTCCAACCCTAACCCTAGAACCCCAACAACCCGAACCCCAACCCTAGAACCCCCAACACTTCCAACCCTAACCCTAGAACCCCAACAACCCGAACCCCAACCCTAGAACCCCCAACACTTCCAACCCTAACCCTAGAACCCCAACAACCCGAACCCCAACCCTAGAACCCCCAACACTTCCAACCCTAACCCTAGAACCCCAACAACCCGAACCCCAACCCTAGAACCCCCAACACTTCCAACCCTAACCCTAGAACCCCAACAACCCCAACCCCAACCCTAGAACCCCCAACACTTCCAACCCTAACCCTAGAACCCCAACAACCCCAACCCCAACCCTAGAACCCCCAACAGCTCCAACCCTAACCCTAGAACCCCAACAACCCGAACCCCAACCCTAGAACCCCCAACACTTCCAACCCTAACCCTAGAACCCCAACAACCCGAACCCCAACCCTAGAACCCCCAACAGCTCCAACCCTAACCCTAGAACCCCAACAACCCAAACCCCAACCCTAGAACCCCCAACACTTCCAACCCTAACCCTAGAACCCCAACAACCCGAACCCCAACCCTAGAACCCCCAACACTTCCAACCCTAACCCTAGAACCCCAACAACCCGAACCCCAACCCTAGAACCCCCAACAGCTCCAACCCTAACCCTAGAACCCCAACAACCCGAACCCCAACCCTAGAACCCCCAACAGCTCCAACCCTAACCCTAGAACCCCAACAACCCGAACCCCAACCCTAGAACCCCCAACAGCTCCAACCCTAACCCTAGAACCCCAACAACCCGAACCCCAACCCTAGAACCCCCAACAGCTCCAACCCTAACCCTAGAACCCCAACAACCCGAACCCCAACCCTAGAACCCCCAACACTTCCAACCCTAACCCTAGAACCCCAACAACCCGAACCCCAACCCTAGAACCCCCAACACTTCCAACCCTAACCCTAGAACCCCAACAACCCCAACCCCAACCCTAGAACCCCCAACACTTCCAACCCTAACCCTAGAACCCCAACAACCCCAACCCCAACCCTAGAACCCCCAACAGCTCCAACCCTAACCCTAGAACCCCAACAACCCGAACCCCAACCCTAGAACCCCCAACACTTCCAACCCTAACCCTAGAACCCCAACAACCCGAACCCCAACCCTAGAACCCCCAACAGCTCCAACCCTAACCCTAGAACCCCAACAACCCGAACCCCAACCCTAGAACCCCCAACACTTCCAACCCTAACCCTAGAACCCCAACAACCCGAACCCCAACCCTAGAACCCCCAACACTTCCAACCCTAACCCTAGAACCCCAACAACCCGAACCCCAACCCTAGAACCCCCAACAGCTCCAACCCTAACCCTAGAACCCCAACAACCCGAACCCCAACCCTAGAACCCCCAACACTTCCAACCCTAACCCTAGAACCCCAACAACCCGAACCCCAACCCTAGAACCCCCAACAGCTCCAACCCTAACCCTAGAACCCCAACAACCCGAACCCCAACCCTAGAACCCCCAACAGCTCCAACCCTAACCCTAGAACCCCAACAACCCGAACCCCAACCCTAGAACCCCCAACACTTCCAACCCTAACCCTAGAACCCCAACAACCCGAACCCCAACCCTAGAACCCCCAACACTTCCAACCCTAACCCTAGAACCCCAACAACCCGAACCCCAACCCTAGAACCCCCAACACTTCCAACCCTAACCCTAGAACCCCAACAACCCGAACCCCAACCCTAGAACCCCCAACACTTCCAACCCTAACCCTAGAACCCCAACAACCCCAACCCCAACCCTAGAACCCCCAACACTTCCAACCCTAACCCTAGAACCCCAACAACCCCAACCCCAACCCTAGAACCCCCAACAGCTCCAACCCTAACCCTAGAACCCCAACAACCCGAACCCCAACCCTAGAACCCCCAACACTTCCAACCCTAACCCTAGAACCCCAACAACCCGAACCCCAACCCTAGAACCCCCAACAGCTCCAACCCTAACCCTAGAACCCCAACAACCCGAACCCCAACCCTAGAACCCCCAACACTTCCAACCCTAACCCTAGAACCCCAACAACCCGAACCCCAACCCTAGAACCCCCAACACTTCCAACCCTAACCCTAGAACCCCAACAACCCGAACCCCAACCCTAGAACCCCCAACAGCTCCAACCCTAACCCTAGAACCCCAACAACCCGAACCCCAACCCTAGAACCCCCAACACTTCCAACCCTAACCCTAGAACCCCAACAACCCGAACCCCAACCCTAGAACCCCCAACACTTCCAACCCTAACCCTAGAACCCCAACAACCCGAACCCCAACCCTAGAACCCCCAACAGCTCCAACCCTAACCCTAGAACCCCAACAACCCGAACCCCAACCCTAGAACCCCCAACAGCTCCAACCCTAACCCTAGAACCCCAACAACCCGAACCCCAACCCTAGAACCCCCAACACTTCCAACCCTAACCCTAGAACCCCAACAACCCGAACCCCAACCCTAGAACCCCCAACACTTCCAACCCTAACCCTAGAACCCCAACAACCCGAACCCCAACCCTAGAACCCCCAACACTTCCAACCCTAACCCTAGAACCCCAACAACCCGAACCCCAACCCTAGAACCCCCAACACTTCCAACCCTAACCCTAGAACCCCAACAACCCGAACCCCAACCCTAGAACCCCCAACACTTCCAACCCTAACCCTAGAACCCCAACAACCCCAACCCCAACCCTAGAACCCCCAACAGCTCCAACCCTAACCCTAGAACCCCCAAAACCCGAACCCCAACCCTAGAACCCCCAACACTTCCAACCCTAACCCTAGAACCCCAACAACCCGAACCCCAACCCTAGAACCCCCAACAGCTCCAACCCTAACCCTAGAACCCCAACAACCCGAACCCCAACCCTAGAACCCCCAACAGCTCCAACCCTAACCCTAGAACCCCAACAACCCGAACCCCAACCCTAGAACCCCCAACAGCTCCAACCCTAACCCTAGAACCCCAACAACCCGAACCCCAACCCTAGAACCCCCAACACTTCCAACCCTAACCCTAGAACCCCAACAACCCGAACCCCAACCCTAGAACCCCCAACACTTCCAACCCTAACCCTAGAACCCCAACAACCCGAACCCCAACCCTAGAACCCCCAACAGCTCCAACCCTAACCCTAGAACCCCAACAACCCGAACCCCAACCCTAGAACCCCCAACAGCTCCAACCCTAACCCTAGAACCCCAACAACCCGAACCCCAACCCTAGAACCCCCAACACTTCCAACCCTAACCCTAGAACCCCAACAACCCGAACCCCAACCCTAGAACCCCCAACACTTCCAACCCTAACCCTAGAACCCCAACAACCCGAACCCCAACCCTAGAACCCCCAACAGCTCCAACCCTAACCCTAGAACCCCAACAACCCGAACCCCAACCCTAGAACCCCCAACAGCTCCAACCCTAACCCTAGAACCCCAACAACCCGAACCCCAACCCTAGAACCCCCAACACTTCCAACCCTAACCCTAGAACCCCAACAACCCGAACCCCAACCCTAGAACCCCCAACACTTCCAACCCTAACCCTAGAACCCCAACAACCCGAACCCCAACCCTAGAACCCCCAACACTTCCAACCCTAACCCTAGAACCCCAACAACCCGAACCCCAACCCTAGAACCCCCAACACTTCCAACCCTAACCCTAGAACCCCAACAACCCCAACCCCAACCCTAGAACCCCCAACAGCTCCAACCCTAACCCTAGAACCCCCAAAACCCGAACCCCAACCCTAGAACCCCCAACACTTCCAACCCTAACCCTAGAACCCCAACAACCCGAACCCCAACCCTAGAACCCCCAACAGCTCCAACCCTAACCCTAGAACCCCAACAACCCGAACCCCAACCCTAGAACCCCCAACAGCTCCAACCCTAACCCTAGAACCCCAACAACCCGAACCCCAACCCTAGAACCCCCAACAGCTCCAACCCTAACCCTAGAACCCCAACAACCCGAACCCCAACCCTAGAACCCCCAACACTTCCAACCCTAACCCTAGAACCCCAACAACCCGAACCCCAACCCTAGAACCCCCAACACTTCCAACCCTAACCCTAGAACCCCAACAACCCGAACCCCAACCCTAGAACCCCCAACACTTCCAACCCTAACCCTAGAACCCCAACAACCCGAACCCCAACCCTAGAACCCCCAACACTTCCAACCCTAACCCTAGAACCCCAACAACCCGAACCCCAACCCTAGAACCCCCAACACTTCCAACCCTAACCCTAGAACCCCAACAACCCCAACCCCAACCCTAGAACCCCCAACAGCTCCAACCCTAACCCTAGAACCCCCAAAACCCGAACCCCAACCCTAGAACCCCCAACACTTCCAACCCTAACCCTAGAACCCCAACAACCCGAACCCCAACCCTAGAACCCCCAACAGCTCCAACCCTAACCCTAGAACCCCAACAACCCGAACCCCAACCCTAGAACCCCCAACAGCTCCAACCCTAACCCTAGAACCCCAACAACCCGAACCCCAACCCTAGAACCCCCAACAGCTCCAACCCTAACCCTAGAACCCCAACAACCCGAACCCCAACCCTAGAACCCCCAACACTTCCAACCCTAACCCTAGAACCCCAACAACCCGAACCCCAACCCTAGAACCCCCAACACTTCCAACCCTAACCCTAGAACCCCAACAACCCGAACCCCAACCCTAGAACCCCCAACAGCTCCAACCCTAACCCTAGAACCCCCTAGAACTCCAACCCTAACCCTAGAACCCCAACCCTAACCCTAGAAACCCCTAGAACTCCAAACCTAACCCTAGAACCCCAACCCTAACCCTAGAACCCCCTAGAACTCCAACCCTAACCCTAGAAACCCCAAGAACTCCAACCCTAACCCTAGAACCCCAACCCTAACCCTAGAACCCCCTAGAACCCAACCCTAACCCTAGAACCCCCAAGAACTCCAACCCTAACCCTAGAACCCCAACCCTAACCCTAGAACCCCCTAGAACTCCAACCCTAACCCTAGAACCCCAACCCTAACCCTAGAACCCCCAAGAACTCCAACCCTTCCAATGCACTAGATATTCAAGGAGTCCTCGATGAATGCGAGAGCCCTACATATTCTATACCTCATTTTCTTCAGACCCATTAACTAGAACTAGAGGAGGTTGTGGAAATGAAGTAGAACCACGGTGCCAAGGTATCATTTGGGATATGTGCACGAGAGCCCACATCGCACATGAGAGAGGAACCCGGATGCCAGAAGGGAACGCAGAGATGGTGGCACAACACTATCATGAGGAACATGGAACAGTTCACTTTGCCTTTTCAGGCTGATAGAGACATAGTCAAACGTAAAGTATACGAGCTCTAAGTTATTACTTAGTTTTTCCTAATTTAGGAAATTGTTGCTGCCTTATTATTATTATTATATTTAAACCCGTTAATGGCCAGCAAGCATGGCACAAGGCCAGCAGTTAAGGACCACAGGGCATTTTTTTACCACATTGCATTCAGGGATCACAGAGCAGCCTACAGCAGTGAGGGGACCCTTGATTTCCATTACATTTCATGACTCTCACTGGTCTTTAACCCTATGAGTGCCAGAGAGGTACGCAACACATTGCTTTGGATGCTCTGGCTAAGTGCCAGGACATGATGGTCCTGGCACTTATGTCTTATGTCATCAGTATGTCATATAAAAAAAGATTTCTCACATTACCCCCAAGAAAAACTTCACAATTTATGTTAGATAAAAACAATTCTATGAATTGTGTTTCTCAAGAGCCTATTACCATTTCATCAATGTCTAGACCTGAAGAACATATTCATGCATTGATGACTGCAACCACGAATAAATCTGTTTCTAATGCTATATCCACCTGCATGACTTAGATGACTGAAGCTTAGGCTAAATCTATAGCAGAAGCATTTGCACATAATAAAATAATAAAAAGCCCTCAAGTACCTATCAACCCTTAAATTATTGCAAAGAAAAACGTTTCTGACTCATCTCTTTAAATTAATACACAGGAGAAAATTAGGAGTAAGAGAAAGACAAACTTGAAACATTGCTATACAAATAAAAGAGATGTGATGTTATCTCAAACAGAAAAGACTAGTAAACCTAGGATGGAGAAAAGAATATTGGCTCAGGAGGAAGATGTACAGAGAAAATGAAACAAAATCAGGTAAAAACCAGATTACTTTTGCTTAGAATCCTCTACTAAGGAATAAAAAAAATATGAATGAGAGGAACAATTGAATGATTCTTCTGATGTTGAATCTTCTGATGATCTAACTTTAGAAAGAGGTTTGGGTACATTGAGACTAGATAATCTATATATATAAAAGAAGAAACCTGAGTCTCCACACACACACACACAGAGCCGGCAGTAAGGAGTAGATATTTAGATCTCCTCAATACTACCAGTTCTGGACATACATAGGGGCATGATTTTCACAGTAGTAACAAGGGGCTGAAGGCCCCTGCCTACTCACGTGAAAGTCTCTGTGTCACTATTTTCCACCCCGGCGGCAATCTTACCTCACAGCTGCTTCCTCCCAAGGGCATGAGCGTCCATTTGATTCTTTTTGATCATGCACTTTGTTGTCGCTTCCTCATTCTGGTGGTGCCTGCACACAGACATGCCCCCCTTCCTATTGGGCAGGATTCAGCCTATTGAATCTGGCTCTTGATCGAGCAACATTCACGCTGAATTTTAATTTCTTCCTAATTAAATATGCAACCAGAATCAAAGGGTACACGTTCCATGAGCTTCCAGCATTTTGTTCCTCATGTCTTACACTACATCTTATTCCTTGGCTACTGACCCAGCTAGTATTGACTACCTCTTGAGCTCCGATCCTTGGCTACTGACCCTGCTTATATTGACCACTTTGTGATCTCCGCTCTTTGGCTACTGAACCAGATTGAATTGAGCCCCCCTCCTGATCTATGCTCCTTGGCTACTGACACAGCTTGTATTGAGCACCTCTTGATCTCAGCTCCTTGGCTATTGACCCAGCTTGAATTGACCACCTCTTGATCTCCTCTCCTTGACTTTATACCCGGCTACTCCTGACCATGCTCTTTCTGTATGGATCCAATCCTTCCTCATTCCCTTAGCTTGCATGTGGACCTGGTTCTTAACGGATCACAGTGTACTGCCATCCTGGTTGCACCACGGCTCAACGGGGCCGGCTCCAAAAGGGACTGACAGCACAAGCGCACGGACGTCACTATGGCAAGATGTCCGTACTTCCTGCTACTCTCAGCATCGGAACAAGTTTAAAATCTTTTAAACCAGGTAATCATTCGCCAGATGGGGACTGGATTCAGATAAAGTTTTTGTGGAGTGGTAGTTCCCCTTAAACTGACAGTATTCAGAACTATGTGAAGACAAACAATATCATTAGTAGGAATAAGCATGGTTTCATGAAGAAGAGATCATGTCAGACTAATTTACTTGCATTTTATGAAAGAGTGAGTAGTAATTTGGACAGGGGAATTGCTGTTGATGTAGTATACTTGAATTTTGCAAAAGCCTTTGATACACTGCATCACAACAGGTTACTGCATAAATTAAAAGGCTTCGGTTTGGGCGGTGTTATCTGTACATGGATTGAAAACTGGTCAGATGATAGATGGCAGAGAGTTTTTGTAAATGGAACTTTTTCAAATTGATCTAAGGTTATAAGTGGGGTGCCGCAGGGTTCAGTCCAGGGACCAATGCTTTTTAATTTGTTTATTAATGATCTAGAAGTGGGAATTTAAAGTAGCATCTCAATCTTTGCTGATGACACTAAACTATGTAAGGAAATACATACACAGCTGGATGTTTTTTCCCTACAGAAGGATTTAGATAAACTAAGTGAATGGGCAGAAAAGTGGCAGATGTCATTTAATGTAGATAAATGTAAGGTTATGCATTTGGGCTGTAGAAAAAAATTTGCTACATATACTCTAAATGGGAAACAACTTGGGAAATCCTCATTAGAGAAAGATTTAGGAGTACTGAGAGACTATAGACTTCACAGCATTGTGCAGAGTCAGTCAGCTGCTGCAAGAGCAAATAGAGTACTAGCCTGCATAAAAGAAAGGATTTTATTCTTACCTGTTAAATCCTTTTCTCTTAGTCCATACATGTTACTGGTAACGCTGGGAGGCAATCCGCCCCTTTAAGAAGGCAGGAACATTTCCCTAAATGTATGCAGGGAGTGAAGCCTCCCCTCCCTCCTCAGCTGCATCCTAGCCAGCTAGCTCCAGAATGATTTGAGACACTAATAACTGAATAGAAATAGAAGAGAAGAAGACTCCTTTGAGCATGCCACAAAGGACTCCCACGTGTTGCCACAGGAGAGCCAAGCATGGTCCCTTGACAGGGTGGGAGACCAATAACCTGTATGGACTAAGAGAAAAGGATTTAACAGGTAAGACTAAAATCCTCTTTTCTCTGCTGTCCAATACAGGTTACTGGTAACTCTGGGATGTCCAACCAATGAGTTCCCCAGAGGCGGGAAGAAGGCAAGGACCAGGCGCAAGGTCCCGAAAGTCACCAGAACCTCTATGAACCAACTGGTCAAAGAAGCCCAACAAAACTAAAGTGTCAGCGGACAAGGAACAGGGGAAAAACACATCAGGAACTGTTACACAGCACACTGAACTAGAACCAACATGGCTCAACAGCAAGGAAGCACTAAGAACCTGAGAATATCGTAGACAGGCAATACCGCCTCCAGGACCTTCCTCCCAAAGCTGGCATCAGCCGAAGCCAGCACATCCACACGGTAGTGCTTCGAAAAGGTGTGCACAGAGTACCAAGTGGCCACCCTGCACAGCTGATCAGCAGACGCTTGATTCTTATAGGCCCAAGAGGCCCCAAAAGACCTGGTGGAATGAGCCGTGACCCGAAAGGGAACATGCTTATTCCTCAACTCTTAGGCCCTATGAATAGTGGACTTGATCCATGACGCAATAGTCACTTTGGATGCAGGTCTTCCTGCCCTATGACCCTCAGGAATGATGAACAGAGCATCAGACTTCCTGACAGATTCAGTGCGATGGACATAAAACTTGAAACAACGTACCACATCCAACAAATGGAGATCTCTTTCCTTGTCAGAGGAGGGGTTAGAACAGAAAGAGGGCGCCACAATCTCCTGATTGATGTGAAACTTGGAGACCATTTTAGGTAAGAACTCCTTAGAGGTGCGAAGCACCACCTTATCCTTATGAAACAACAGATAAGGTGGTTTACAGGACAGAGTTTGCAACTCCGCAACTCGGAGAACAGACACAATCGTCAGAAGTAAGGCCAAGAGATGTAGAGGAATAGTAGCCAAATACTCAAAGGGAGGATGCTGGAGAACTCCCAATACCAAATTAAGGTCCCACTGAGGAGCCAGACTCCAAAAGGCAGGACACACATGAGCAACGCCCAGGAAGAAAACCCTCACATCCGGAAGGATAGCAATGCGTTTCTGGAAAAAGACAGAAAGCACCTAAGTCTGAACCTTAACAGAACTCAGATTGAGTCACTTGTCTACACCATCCTGCAAAAAAGCCAGGATAGTGGGAAGATCAAAGTCATGAGACAGATCTCTGTCAGCACACCAAGACAGAAATATCGACCAGATACGGTGATAGATCTTGGAAGAGACAGGCTTACGGGCACTAAGCATAGTAAACACCACAGCAGAAGAAAACCCTTTCCTCCTTAAAATCGAGGATTCAACCTCCAGGCTGTCAGATTGAGCTGATGAACATCTTCCCTCCACAGGTAACCCTGCAGAAGAAGATCTGGACGAGAGGGGAGCGGAAAACGCTCCACCACTGATAGGGCCAGAAGCTCCGGATACCAGGACTGACGAGGGCAATTCGGAGCAATCAGGATTACTGGACAACGTTCCACTTTCAATTTCTGTAACACCCTTATCAACATTGGGAGAGGAGGAAAAATGTAGGCCACAGAGAATGTCCAGGGAATGGACATTGCGTCGGCAGGCAGAGCTAAAGAGTCTCTCCACCGAGAGCAAAACGCTGGAACCTTCCTTTTGTGTCTTGTTGCCATCAGATCCACTAGGGGCACCCCCCACCTCAGAGTTAGGAGTTGAAACACCTCGGGATGTAGCTCCCACTCTCCGCTGTCGACTGTGTGACGACTGAAGAAGTCTGCCATGACGTTGTCTACGCCTGGAATATGCACTGCGGAACTGACAAGAACATGAACCTCTGCCCAGGACAGAATGGCCTTGACCTCTAACCAAGCGGCTAGACTTCTTGTTTTGCCTTGTTTGTTGATGTAAGCCACTGCCGTGGCGTTGTCGGACTCCACTCAGACTGGACAGTCCTCCAGTTGAGACACCCAGTGACGGAGAGCATGAAATATTGCTCGAAGTTCCAGGATGTTGATAGGGACAAGAGACTCCTCCATGGACCACTTCCCCTGAGCACTGAAGTGACCCAGAACAGCTCCCCAGCCCAAACGGCTGGCATCTGTAGTGACCTTGGTCCAGTAGGGAATCAGGAAGGATCTCCCTTTTAGGAGATTGGAAAGGTCCAACCACCACTCCAAGCTCAACTCTACATGAGGAGGAAGTAAGACCGACAGCTTGTGATGATCTGGTTGATCCCTGCATGTCTGTATCACAAACATCTGAAGTTCCCTGGTGTGTGCCATGGCAAACGGAACCGTCTCTATCGTGGAAATGAACTTCCCCACTAGAGAAGACAACTTCGGAACTGGGATCCGATCCCGGAATAGATTCTGTGGGCAATTTGATGGGCTACCTTGCCCAGTAGAAACACCATGCACTTCTGAGTATCGAACAGAAGACCCAGGAAGATCAGTTGCTGGGATGGGACAAGATCTGACTTGTCCAAGTTGACAATCCAACCGTGATGGGTAAGAATTTGAATGCAGGTTTGAACCTGCTGATGAAGAAGGTACGCAGAGGAGGCTTTCAAAAGCAAGTCGTCCATGTACGGAGTCACTCTGATGCCGTCCCAACGGAGGGCGGATATCAAGGCCCCCAGAACCTGTTGGAAAACCTGAGGGGCCTGTACCGTTTTTTTAAGACACTCAGACCAGTAGTAGAATAAAACACAGTTTTATTAAATGAAAAATTAGGTGAAAGATCGCCCTCTACAGGCAACACAAAATAATAGAAAAATATGGACACATATGCCCCCACAGGCCCAGTATACAGAACAGAGTATCACATATACTGTCTCAGGACAGGCACACAGTAGTGAAACACATCAAGGGTTAAATGCAATAATCAGTCAGTCTCTGTTGTGGTGTTTGGCACGCCCAAGGTAGTGATAGAGCAGCTGTACGTGTAGATGGTATAAAAACCCAGAATTCTAGAGGCTGGGAAGCTGCTAGGCAATACGTGGCCAGAGGTAGAATCAGCAGAAAAGTTGCACAGAATAGCCCCCACGGCCGTAGCCACGGATACAACTAAATCTGCAAGTGCGTGAGTCAGTAGCCCCCACGGGCGTAACAACGGTAATGGCTTGCACTATAAGAGCTGACTAGTAGCCTGACTAGTGGAGACCACCCTTTGCTGTAATAGCTTGAGCCAATAGCCCCTACGGCCGTAAACCAGAGAACAAACGTATAAGTACGAGCCAATTACGCCTTACCGGGCGCGTTAACGAACACGACTACTCTGCGGTTGACAGGATGAGCCACCGACCAACCCAGACATATACACGGCCGACTCAGCAGAAGTAGTGCGATATAGCTTAGGCTCTGTACAGGTGTTAGAAGGCTCAGCTAAGGAGGCGCAGTACAGCAAGGGTTAATATGCAGCTTAAAGGATCGAAGGCTCAGTATAGAGGAATAGCTCTGCAAGTACAAGGAGGCTCAGTAACGGAATCACAGCTCTGCAAGTGAGCACGGAGACTCAGCACTGGTGACTAGGCACTGCAAGGGTTAAGGAGGTCACACTATCCGCCCGGTAGGCAGTTGCAGCGGACGTTAGAATGTCGCCACAGCGACAACAGGAGCAGGAGCAGGAACAAGCAGGTCACTGGAGCAGGCCGGTTCGGGTCACGGAGCGGGAAGTCAGACAGGCCGGTTCAGATCACGGAGGTGGTACTCAGACGAGCCAGGTCAATCACGAGCAGGAACGTCAGCCAAGCCGGGTCAGATCACGGAGGTGGTTCACAGACAAGCCGGGTCAATCACGAGCAGGAACACAGCAGCGTAGTCAGAACAGGCCAAATCGGTACACAGGAATACGGAACACAGGAACACAGCAACAGCAACACTTGCTCTGAAACACCACGAAAGGGCACCTGACAGGTGTCACGGCCAGGCATAAAAAGGTCACCAGGGGCAGGGCAAAACCAGCTCAGCAAATCAGAACACACCACAAGCGAGAGTGACAGAGGAGGATCACAGGCACTGTGATAGGGCCGTTATGAGACCAAATGGAAAAGCTGAGAACTGAATATGACCCCTGTCGCAGGCAAACCTCAGGTACCGCCTGCTCTCTTGATGAATTGGGATGTGCAAATACGCATCCTGAAGGTCCAGAGAAGCAAGGAACTCCCCCAGAGACATGGCAGCGATCACTGTGCACAGAGACTACTGACGATAGTGAGTCTTGATCACAAAGCGATTGAGATCTTTCAAATCCAAAATAGGGCAGCATCCGCCATCCTTTTTGCTCACCACAAAGAGGTTTGCATAAAACCCCGAACCCCTGTCTGAAGGAGGCACCGGCTCCAGGACATTCTTGTCCAGAAGAGCCTGAATAGCGCCTTCGAATAGACGGGCTTTCTCCACTTACTGAAGAGAGCGAGAAAGATGAAAGCGAAAAGGAGGAAGAGAAAAGAAAGGGATCTTGTATCCCTCTGACACTACCTGTAAAACCCATGGGTCCGATACTGACTCCTCACAAATCCCACGAAAGAGGCGGAGACGACCACCCACAGCGGGATGCGGACCCTGGTTTGGTGAGTCATGCCAAAGCAGTCTTGGGAGCCTTGAGCTCTGATGCGGCCATAGGCTTCCATTGCTGCTTGGCCTTGGAGGAGGGACGCGGAGCTGATGGAACCACCTGGTTCGTCGAACGTGTCTCAGTTTGAAAGGAACGAAAGGACCGGTTATGTTTAAACGACAACTTCTTCTTAAAGACCAAGGGTAGAAGTATACTCTTACCCCCTGTGGCCTCACTAATTAGTTCCTTAAGTTCAGACACAAACAAGGAAGTACCCTGAAAAGGCAAAGAAAGCAAGACTTTCTAGGAAGCAGTGTCAGCAGACCAAATCTTAAGTCAAAGCGCACGCCTGGCCACCACAAAGGTAGTGGAGGCCCTTGCCATCATGAGGACAGCATCAAAAGCTGCAGCAGAGATATAGTGTTGCGCTTCAAAGAAATTAGCAAGAAGACGCAATTTCTCCGAAGTAGGCGTATCCTGACGGACAGCCATAGTGAGTTGTTCAGTCCTGACTGCAATAGCCCGGTTAACCCACACAACAGCAAAAGCTGGACGCCAATAGAAGTGAAAATGGACTTGAGGGAAACTTCATGTTTCTTGTCAGTTCAACCGTGCAGAGCAGAAGCATCAGAAACAGGTAAGGCAGTAGATTTACACAGTCTAGATGTATTTATATGTTCATTATTGGCTTGTTTAGCTTTGATAAAGCGGTTGTGATAACCGCGAAACACGTTAGCGTTAAAGCCTGTTATTATTATTTTTCTTTTAATACATTTTAATAACAGTCCGCCTGCTGTTCGCTACTTTTTATCTTGAGTGGAGAATTCTAACGAAGAATCAGAAGAGTGAGTGACCCTAACGGAGAGGGGGTGAATGTCTCTGTTTGCTTGTGAGTCAAAGAACTTTGGTACCAAAGCTCTGATATCTTCTAAATGTGAGTGTTTTTTCTACTTTCATTGAGCATTTTCACATACTTATTTCACCATTTGCTCCCCTGTTTCCTGTTTTTGTTTTTTCACACATATTTGTTACCGCTGAGGGGAGCGAGAGGCTGAAGAGAGCTGCAGTGGAATTGGAACCCCCAGATTATACTGGTTGGAGACAGTGACACATTCTCCTCCTGCCTGTCTAGTCAGTGTGGCATATGTAGTTTACTGGCATTTTTATCCCGTGAGTGCGCACTTTAAGGGTGCGGTGGTGGTGATCCATCTATTTTTAAGTTTGATACACACAAGGGGCGCCCCTTGTTTTGTTCCCCCTTCCTTTCTTCTGTTTTCACAGCTAGATATGGGTGCGTCCACCTTAGGGGGATGAACCCATTTAGCCAGTTCTGTTTCAGAAAAGGGATAAAGTTTTTTCCATGCATCAGAAACCAAACGGTCAAGAGTTGGGTTAGGAGGAAAATAAGTAAGGGGCTTTGCAGGCTCCTGAAAAACATCAGAGAGATCAGAAGACCTCCTGAACCAAGGGAATGTTGAGTGTAGTCAATACAGCCCTGATCAGGCCCTCAGCAGAGTGTTCAGGATCAGACTCAAAAGGGTCCCCAAGGGACCTAGAAGACTCCAAAATAGTACCATCCTCAACATCCGAATCTTGCAACAATTCTTCCTCAGAAGAATCTGACACATCAGGTGCCCCTTGCGGTTTAGGCAGGGAAGATCTGCGTACTATGGGCTCTTGACTGGCGACGTTCTGAAGCTTGCTCGCAGCTTGCACTGACTGATCATGCCTCCTATGTTTACTGTGGCCTCCGTTATTGAGCCTGTCTGTTGCCTCCATTACTGAGCCTGCCAGAGAGTACTTGCCGAGCCGTTGCCTCTGTACCGAGTCTGTCAGAGAACACTTGCTGTGCCTACCGAGCCTACCCGTTTACACTGCAGAGCATTACCAATATCTAGGTGCTCGTTCCCTAAGAGTGGTCGCACTGCATGGTGCTGTTGGCCATTCCGTTACTCTAGCAGTGTGTTGCTCCATTATGGCACCGGAAGGGTGTCTTGGCTCTGGTCTTCCATGCTCACAGTTTTGTTCTATCAGATCGCACCTGGAAGTGCGTTTGGCTCACGGTATCTTGGCTTGTGCAGTGTCTCGTCCGTTACCGCACCTAAGGGGTGCTCTTGGCTCTGGTTCCATTTGCATATGCAGTGTCTCCCCGGTTACCGCACCTAGGGGTGTTCCTGGCTCTGACTCTATTGACTCTGGCAGTGTCTCTCCTCCGTTATCGCACCCCAGTGGGGGTATTGGCTCCAGCTCCAGTTGGTCCTTGCTATACTATTGGGCATTACGATTCAGCTATCTGGTTGTGATTCAGTTCAATCGCACTGCTTGAGCTTGCTTTCTTCACTACTCTGGGACTGTTTATAGCACCGGGTGTTGGCCTAATCACCACCACAGAGACTGAGTAATTGTATTGGGTTTTAACCCTTTATCTTGTGTTTCTGCTCATGCCACCTGCTCCTGCTACACTGGGCTTGTAGTTCATCATTTACTTGCCTTACTGCTATTACCTATTCTGGCCCCCAGGGGCCCTGTTCCTTAATTTTACCTCAATACAAGTGTTTTATTTCTAACCTTGTTCTGAGTGTTGTAAAACAGTAACAGTTAGATTAATATTTCACCCTAGAAACACTAAATATAGACTTATCTGGCAGGCGAAGGGTTAATCTGCAGAGGAGAGAAGGACAGTCCGAGCCCTGCGTAGGACACTCGCTGAGAAAAGCTCACAAAATGGCTACACAACGGGAGCCAATCCGAAAAAAGGCGTGAAACACGCTCTCATGGGAAATGCAGTTTTTCCCAAAAAGTACCCCAAAGCAGTGCCCCCCAACACACTTGATCTATAAACCAGATGATAGGGCAAGGGTAGACAATTTAAATGAGCCCACTCTGAAGTTGCTGTGTGAAGCGGTTGCAGAGATATGTCCCAAACAGTGTTGACCCATAGAAAGTAAATGGAGCAATGGCATCTATGTGGTAAAGCGTGCCTTGTACACAATTTTAATAAAAGTTAAAAATATGAGTTAAAAACATGAAAAACATACAGGGAACATGTGTGCATACTAAGAAAACACTGACCCAGTAGGGAAAGTGTCAGAAAACCCCACAAAATGTGTCAAACCAGTAGACAAAGGGTTAAGTTACCACATAAACATGCTCCAAATACACAACAGACATACACATATATACCCATTGAGTGCAGGAATGTGCAATGAGAACTCCCAAATACAAGTCCAGCAAAGGGGCACTGTGGGACAAGTAAACCTGCCGCACTCAAAGGGTAGCTCTCCTTTCCTGCAGAGCTTCTGTCTTCATGGTTACCATGTATAAAGAACTACCTCAGTGAGTAATCGATGGGGAAGCACTTGTAACCAAGATTTTCCCCCTCAGGGCTTAAGGTCCACCAAAAAGCACCTGGATACTGAGATAGCCACATTGAAGGGCATTTGTCAGTCATGGTAACCCCACCTAATGGTGGTATTCCATATCTGACAGAAAAGTAAAAAAGAAACTAAAACTAACAACAAATGTTCTCCACCTGGTGTTGTCACGCTATCACGGTGCCCGTGATTCGTGCTGCTCTGTGTCTGTCACTTGCTGAGTATTCGTGATTGGCTGTCTGTCATTAGCCCTCCTTACACAGCCTTTTTAAACCCAGGTTGAGCACTTCCAGGTTGCCCCTTTGTGGTGTTTCTGACTCCAGTCTGACTGACCTGCTTGTCAGATCTCTGGGCCTGTTTCCAGTGTTCCTGTACGTTAATGTTCCGGTGCTCCAGCGTTCCAGTGTTCCTGTATGCTAACGTTCCAGTGTTCCTGTGTGCCTGTATTCCGGGGTTCCTGTGCTCCAGCACCGTGCGGGTTAACCTGTACAAGTTCCAGAGTCTCGCGCTCCAGCTGTCGCTTCGGTGACATTGTTCTCCTCGCTATTGAATACACATTGTTGGTTCCAGCGTGCGGACGCTGGTTTACTCCACTAAACCTGGTTGCAATATACAATGTAGGTTCCGGCGTGCGGAAGCTGGTTTACTCCACTAAACCTGGTTGCAATATACATTGTTGGTTCCAGTGTGCGGACGCTGGTTTACTCCACTAAACCTGGTTGCGATACACATTGCAGGTCCCGGCGTGCGGACACTGGTTTACTCCACTAACTGGTTGCGAGATACATTGTTGGTTCCAGCGTGCAGACGCTGGTTTGCTCCACTAAACCTGGCTGCAATACACATTGATGGTTCCAGCGTGCGGACGCTGGTTTACTCCACTAAACCTGGTTGCGGTATACATTGTTGGTTCCAGCGTGCGGACGCTGGTTTACTCCACTAAACCTGGTTGCAATATACATTGTTGGTCCCAGCGTGCGGACGCTGGTTTACTCCACTAAACTGGTTGTGAGATACTTTGTTGGCTGCAGCGTGCGGATGCTGGTTTGCTCCATTAAACCTGGTTGTGATATACATTGTTGGTCCCAGCGTGCGGACGCTGGTTTACTCCACTAGACTGGTTGCGAGATACTTTGTTGGCTCCAGCGTGCGGACACTGGTTTGCTCCACTAAACCTGGTTGCTATATACTTTGTTGGCTCCAGCGTGCGGACGCTGGTTTGCTCCACTAAACATGGTTGCAATATACATTGTTGGTGCCAGCGTACGGTCGCTGGTTTGCTCCATTAAACCTGGTGGCGCTATTTACCATTAGTCCCAACATGCGGACGTTGGTTTGCGCCTGAACATCCGGTACTGTGGTCAGTCGCTGTCCACTTCCTTGCAGTTGTCTGATTATCCCTGGCAATAGACTTCTGCTGATTTAGACCTCTATACTTATGCTCTCTGCTGTCTTAGTCACCTGACAGCTGGTCTACTTGCTCAGGCTGTCCTGCCCGGTATTGGTGAGGCCGGTAGAACCTTGACGATACCATCCTGTAGGTTGCCTCACCCGGTATTGGCAGGGCCGTTAGAGCCTACTACAGTACTCCTTTGGGCTGCACTGCCCGGTATTGGTAAGGCCGGTAGAACCTTGTAATTCACCATCTTTAAGGTTGCCTTACCCGGTATTGGCAGGGCCGGTAGAGCCTACATTCAGCATTCCATTGGGTTGCCTTGCCCGGTATTGGTAAGGCCGGTAGAACCGGTATACGTCATCTCACGGTTGCCTTACCCACTATAGGCAAGGCCGGTAGAGCCTGTCATTGAAACTGTCACTTGAGTTGCCTTGCCCGGTATTTAGGCAGGGCTGGATTTGCCATAAGGCAGAGTAGGCATCTGCCTACAGGCGTGCCCCACAGAGGGGCGCCTGTCATTGGAATCAATATTTTACTTTTTTATTTATTTATTTATTTTTTTAAAGTGCCGCTCCACCCACCGCATTATAAGGTTTGCACCTCACAGACCTGTAGCTGCCGAGCTTCCCTGGGTCTTTAGTAATGCAGAGCGCTGGGTGAGGACATCATCTCCCAGCGCTCTGCATTACTACAGAGAAGACCGCGCGGGAGCTAAGCAGCTACAGGTCTGTGCAGAAGCATAGACCTCTTCTGCCGCTGGACCACCAGGGAGGTAGAAAACGGAGGGGGAGGAGGAAGGGCAATGTGAGGCTTAATGTGTAAATGATGGGGGCAATGTGAGGGCAACATGGGGAGGATGGGGGGCAAGTTGGAGCTGATGGAGGGCAATGTGGAGCTGATGGGGGCAATGTGAGGGCAATATGGAGATGGAGGATAATGTGGAGATTTGGAGCAATGTGGAGATGGCCAATGGGGGGGGGGGGGCACTTCAGATTTCTGTGCCTACAGGCTCCTGAGATGTAAATCCGGCCCTGTATTTAGGCAAGGCCGGTAGAACCTATTGTATGTTCTATTACTGTTGTATTGTTATGTATGTTTACCCTACAGGGACTGCCTTTAACTTTTAATAAAGTTAAGTTATTTTACCAAACCTTAAGTCTGAGAGTCTTCAAAAACCGTGACACACACCCAGGAACAAATCATTCTGGAGCTAGCTGGCTAGGATGCAGCTGAGGAGGGAAGGGAGGCTCCACCCCCCTGCATACATTTAGATAAAAGGTTCCTGCCTACTTAAAGGGGCGGATCGCCTCCCAGAGTTACCAGTAACCTGTATTGGACGACAGAGAAAGACGTGTAGAAGCAAGGGATGCTAATGTTATCCTACCTCTGTATAAATCCTTGGTTAGGCCTCATCTAGAATATGGAGTACAATTTTGGGCACCTGTTATAAAAAAAGACATTACTGAACTGGAAAAGGTGAAGAGACGTGCAACAAAACTGAAAAAGGGATTGGAGGATCTGAGTTACAAAGAAAGACTAGCCAAAATGGGTTTGTTTACATTAGAGAAGAGACATCTAAGGGGTGATATGATTACCATTTACAAATACATTCAAGGTCAATACAAAGAACTATCCAATGAATTATTTACGCAAAGAGATGAGCTAAGAACAAGAGATCATCCATTAAGACTAGAGGAAAGGTGCTTTCGACTAAAACAAAGGCAGGGATTCTTTACAGTAAGGGCGGTAAGGCTATGGAATTCTTTGCCTCGGGATGTTGTGCTTGCAGATAATGCAACTGCATTAAAAAAAACAATGGATGCATATCTAACACAGAACAATATTGACAATTATGACAGATGGCTTCAAAGCAAATAGGATATTGATCCGGGGAATTATTTGACTACCAACTGGAGTCAGGAAGGAATAATTCCCACCCCACACACACTCGGGACTAGATTAAAAATGGCTCCAGAGGGTTTTTTTTTTGCCTTCCTCTGGATCAACAGGGGTGTTTTTGGCATGGGCTGGACTTGATGGACGCATGTCTTTTTTCAGCCTTATCTACTATGTTACTATGCTACTCTCCTTTCCATTGACAGTCTCTTCTATATCTTTCCCTTTTTTTACCCCCTTTAGTGGGCTTTGCTCTTGCCTTCTGATTCCCATTCTCCAGAGGGTCACAGAATACTCTTTTCTTGGACCTCTTTACTAGCACAACCTCTTTGTTCTCCTGACTGCTATTTGTCTTGCTAAATAATTTACTATGTATGTAAATCTTTTATACCTGTCAGTGTATTCGTGGAATATTACTTAGTTTTTGTATCAAATCTATACCTTCTTTTTCATTAATACAATTATTTAAAAAATAAAAAATTGCACCACTGCTTAGATTGCACTATGATCATGACAGTGAGGCTAAAACTGAGTGCTCCAGGACAGAAGCAGTCACTTTTAGTCTTTCCGTGTTTGACAGGTATATGTGATATCTGCAACAGCAATCACATGTACAGGCTAAGGCAATGACACATGACATGTATACTCTACATTGCCTTTGACACTGTGATAGTGAGAAAGAGTGAAGCAGAGAATGGACTTAAAGTAAATATAAATGGCCAAATATAGGGGCAATGTTATTTAAATTAGTATTGCTAGGGGCAGGATTAGGTGTAGATCGCTTTATGACATACTGACACCTCTTTGTATAAACAAATAAATGACTTGGAGCAAGTCTAAAGTATTTTATTTAGAAAAACTAATTATAAACAATTACACTGAAATTTAAACAAATATTAATGTCATTTGTATTGCTTTGGAGCAATGTTATAGACATACCTGGGAACTTTTTCTTATTGAGTCCATAGAGAGGGCACATGAGATTAGTCTGGGGGATATAAAATATGTGATTCACACTGCAAAGTGGCAGGGATTAAAGTGGAACTACCACCTATTTTAAAATTTATGGCAAATAATTACCCACCTGGCAACTAGCTGATCAGTAGAGCTAGTCACCTGAATAATTACCTAGTTAATGAAAATTACACCCTTCTCCGGGGTTCGCAGGCATTAGAGAGAGCAGACATCTTTCCATAGTGACGTCTGCACGCCCGTGCTGTCAGTCTCTTTTGGAGCCGAACAGCTCCCATCAATGCCTCCTAGAGCCGGCTGGGACTGACAGCGCAGGTGCGCAGACGTCACTGTGGAAAGATGTCTGCTCTCTCTACTGCCTGTCAGCCCTGGAGCAGGGTATAATTCTCATTAACCAGGTAATTATTCTGGTAACTAGCACTACTGAGCAGCTAGTCACCAGATGGGTAATTATTTGCCATAAAGTTTAAAATAGGTGGTAGTTCTGCTTTAACTGACTTTGACATAAAGTGGACGGAAAATGGGCAGAACAGGATGGGAAGGAGAAGTGGGTGAAAAATGGTAGTAAGAGGGTGAAAACTAGAAGTGGGAAGAGGGTGAAAACTAGGAGAAGTGGGGGCCTTTGCCCCCAGAGACCCGGTCATTTACATCAAAACCTGTAGTCTCCAGAGCAGATACAGAGAGTTCCCAATTATGTTAATACACTTATATAAACCACAAACTCTGATCTCCAAAAAATTGCCACACCATGGAAGAAAAGAAGGGCATGGAGTTTTATGCCTAAGAAAAACAGTACACTCCTAAAACTGTACATTTGGAGGACATGAATATTTGTTTTATTTTACCCAGCCCATGTTAAAAATTAACCAACTGAGAACAAACTAACACAGTAGAAACTATAATTTTTCTAAAAAAAAATTATTATTAATAAAATACATTGTGGGTTAACCTTATAAACGTGGTATAAAAAGAAAGCCTTACTTGTGCTTAAACATTATGTGTAACTTGTGAGGATGGACTATAGAAATTAGAAGTGAAATACGGTTGAACAAATGCATACTAAAAAGCCAAAATTGCGCTGGCCCTCTGTTGTAAAAAACCATTGGTCCTCCCTGGCCCTTATAGGGTAAATAAAAACTGAACTAACCAATGGAAAAAACACTATACCATTAGCTGATTCTAAGGGAGGCGTGAATCGCAAACTCTAACATTTGAAACGCAATCCCTTATTAAACAATGTTCCGTAGACTTCCTCCTTTCTAAAGTACCACCCCTCGCTGCTCCTCCAATCCACGGCAATTATCGAACTACGTCGCTTGTTAGGCACGCCTTCACATCCTGCCGTTGCTTGTGACAGGAAGCTTTACCTGGTGTGACGCAGCCTCTGGCTCCGGTGAAGGTGACCGATGACCATTCTTCCTAAGAAAAAACCACCTCCCCCTTCGGACACAGATGGGGGAAGTGAGCGGAGCAGCTCTAGTGGTGCTGACTCACACTCCCGCTCTGGGGCAAGGTCCCGTTCCTCTCCACCACCGCGCTGGGCCTATCCCGGAAACCCGGCTCCTACAGAGCGTCACCAAACCGGAGCACCGCGACCACAACAGGCTTCGCCTCCTCATGGGAGCGGAGGCTTGGTAGGAACTGGACCTGGGACTCTAGGGGACGGAGTGATCGGTCCTTGTTGTTGTTGTAACGGTGCTGGATTAGGACCTGGAGGGTGTTGTTCGGGCCCAGGACACAGTAAGAGAAGAAGGCAGGGCTTGAGCGTAGCTACTGGACCAGGAGGACTGGGGATCCCCGGGACCGGCAGCAGTTCTGATAGAGATGATGGGGCTGGGAACAACAGTGAAGACGAGTACGAAACGGCTGCAAGAACACAAACCATAGACCCGGACACTGCAGAGCAGGTGAGAAATGGCACTTCTAAATGGACATAATTAACTGGGGTAGACTGCTTTCCCAAATCCATGCCCACCGACATCCACTGTTGCCTAAGACTGCCACTTTTGCTTTGGGTGGCGATTCTGGGGGCTTAACTGGTGGGCCATGATGCCCCATTGGCGACAATTTTTAAGGTACTTCTTGACGTATTGACAGCTCTTTGAAAGATGTATATGTGAGTTATGACCAAAATTATATTATTTCCACAGACTAATTTATAAAAACACACAAATAAATCATTAGTGAATGTGTGTTTCTGTACAGCAAAACGAGAATTATTTAACCCTTTGAGTGCCGGAGAAATCTAATGCATTGCAGTTGGATACCTTTCTGTCACTCCAAGGGGTACACACACCGCACATTGATATAATAAAAAAAGGGACACTTCGTAGGCTTAAACCTGCTGTTGGTACTACAGCTCTAAACATCTGATACCATCTGTTGTAATAGATATTTGCCATCTAAACAGCCCCTGAAGATGGTTAGATATACCGCACAGACCACTTCTAACCTTAGTATTTTGCAGTAGTAATTCCAAATTGACCTGCTACCTCATGTGTTTAACATTTCTTAGAGGCTTCTATTACCCCTCGGTAAAAAAGCATGCACTGGATGATATTGTCATTCCTGGTTAGTGAGGTCCCAAGATTCGGGGTTCCCAATTGATCGGTTGTATTATACAATGCAGTTTCCTCTGAGAACTACTGCGCTCTATTCCAGTCTGCCACCAAAAGGAGGGTAGGGGAAGATTAATGGGGAGAACAGGAGAGAAAATACACTACCAAGTGTGGAAAGTTTAGGGGCCTGCGATCTAGCATTTTTAATATCTATCTATATATATATATATATATATATATATATATATATATATATATATAATTTTTTTTTTAAAAATATTCTTGGAAGTACTTGTTTTATATACTTCTGATATTGTCTTTTATTTTCTTGTGATTGTACCATACTATAAATATATGTATACTTTTTTTTATTTATTAATCATCACTTGTATGACTAGATTACTGACAAATGCAGGTATATAATGAGCAATTATTTTGTAATGCCAATGGACTGTTGGATGTAAAAAAAAAAATTGTGTATGATATATCAATCAAAAGAAAAAACTACCAAAAGTATATAATAAATTACAGACAAGAATATATAACAAATATGAGTATAATAAAGATGCAATAATACCAAGTTTTTCTGTACTGTAAGTATATATACCTTCCTGATATGCCCACACTTGCTAGTGGGGTTTCTCTGCTGATCTCCACTTTAACATTCACCTACACTGGTTTTGAAGGCAGACTGAACCCATGTTTGCTCTACATTTATGTGCAAATAGTTCTCAGGGGAACTGCATTGTGTAATACCACTTCTAGGGAATCCTGAGTCTTGGGGCGTCACTAGTCTGGAGTGACTATCATCCAGTGCATGCTTGTTCTCTGAGAGGCAGGAGAAGCCTTTATGAAATGTGAGTAAAAACACAAAGGACAAGTCAAAATTACTTCTGCTGAATAATACCCTTAGCAGTAATCTGCACTGTTTTTTGTTCTTTATCTAAAAGTTACTGTGAAGTGGAATATGGAGCTTGAAGTCCACATTATGCAGCAGAACTGATGAACCGTGTAAAAGGGAATATTAACTCACAAGTGGACTACGCAAAATATAAGTTACAATTCAAATAGCAGATGAAGAAATACAATCCTGTGCAAAAGTCCTAGTAGTAAGGCATGAAGAAATGCTGTAAATTAAGAATGCTTTCAAAAACAGACATATTAATAGTTTATTTTTATCAATTAACAAATTGATAGTGCGTGAACAGAAAAAAATCTAAATCAATATTTGGTGTGAACATCCCTTTGCCTTAAAAACAGCATCAATTCGTCTAGGTATACTTGCACACAGTTTAACTCCTCAAGGACTGGCGCACGCATGTCCGACACTTAAAGACCATGGAGCTTTTTTTTCTTTCTTTTCAGGATCCAATTCAGGGCTTTCCGAGCTACGTGCCCTGAATTCCATTCTGTTCCAGGACCGTCACTGGTCCTTCAGTGCCAGATAGCCGTGATGGTCCTGGCATGGCATTGGACGTTGAAGGGTTAAGGAACTCATCAGGTAGGTTCCGGACATCTTGGAGAACTAGTCATAGTTCTTCTGTGGATATAGGCACCTCAGTTGCTTCTTTTCTCATGTAATCCCAGACAGACTCAGTGATTCTGAGAGATCAGGGCTCTGTGGGGGTCATACAATCACTTCCAGGACTCCATGTTCATCTTTATGCTGAATATGTTCTTAATTACTTTGGCTGTATGTATGGGTTCGTTGTCGTGCTGAAGAATACATTTGGGGCCAATCAGATGCCTCCCTGATGGTATTGCGTGATGGATTAGTATCTGCCTATACTTCTCAGGATTGAGGAGACCATTAATTCTGACCAAATCCCCAACTCCATTTGCAGAAATGCAGCACCAAACGTGCAAAGATCTCCACCTTGCTTCACTTTTGCCTGCAGACACTCATTTTTATACTGCTCTCCAGCACTTCCACCAACAAACAGCATTCTGATACAGCCAGATATTTCATATTTTGACTCATCAGTCCAGAGCACCTGCTGCCATTTTTGTGCACCCCCAGGTCCTGTGTTTTCTTGCATAGCTGAGTTGCTTAGCCTTGTTTCTACATCGGAGGTATGGCTTTTTGGCCGCAAGTCTTCCATGAGGACCACTTCTGATTAGGCTCTTCGAACAATAGTGGAGTATACCAGGATCCCACTGTTTTCTGCCAATTCTGAGCTGATGGTACTCCTGGAGAGCTTCAGATTGCGAAGGGAAGGAATCATGATGGGTCTTCCATCTTCTGCACTACGGTCCGGTCCTCAACACTGCCTGTTTATTTGTGCTTCTTCAAAAGAGCTTGACAGCATATCTGGAAATCCCTGTCTGCCTTGAAATTTCTGCCTGGAAGAGACCTCACTGATGCAGTATAACTACCTTGTGTCTTGTTGATGTGCTCAGTATTGCCATGGTGTATAACTTTTGACATGAAAAATGTTTTCAGCAACCTCACCTTGTTTTAGGCATCTGTCACCAGGTCCCACTCCAGGATCATGAAGGTCTCCACCCTGAGTCATGCGTGCAAGATGAAGCCACCATTGAAGATCCTCCCTCGCCAATGGAGACAGTGAAGTGATAAGAGAGATACTCTGATCTCAGGGATCATGTCCTGAATATGTCCCTCTGAAGTTCTCACATATGGAACTGAGTGTAGAAGACAGCCTCCAGGGCAGACGCAGCTGACCCAGGACTCGCATGTAGTCCCTGATCACCACCTCAATGCCCTTGAGACATCCTGAAACAGGAGTCAGATCGTCTACTCTGTGAGATACTCCTTCCCCTGGAGGGTGTCAGATCTCATCCTCACAAAAACTAATACCTGGGTGGGATACAAGATGATTTCTTTGTGTTGAGAATACAACCATGATGCAGTAGAAAGTGAGCGCAATCTTGGATATGGAAAGCCATGATTTCGTCTGAAGAACCCGTGATCAGCAGATTGTCCGAATAAAGTGTCAGAGAAATACTTTTGGCATGGATGTATGTGGCCGGTGCTGCCACGAACTTGGTGAAGATCCAGGACTCTGCATATAGGACAAAAGGCAGAGCAGTGAAATGGTAGTGATTTCAAGCAAAGGAAAACACAGGAATCGAAGGTGATCCAGGTCGATCGGGACATGTAGAGAACATCAGCCCATACCTAAACACCCCTGTTGATCAAGAGGAAGACAAAAATAAACTACATTGAAGACACTGCAAGTAAAGCCCAACATGGGTACAAAATTCCTTTTTGACTCCAAATGGAAGTCATGGTTGTTGATCCAGGGAACTATCTGTATTGAAGCCATCTGTCATAATTCTAAGTTTTGTTCTGTGCTAGTTAGGTATCCAATGCTTTCTTGAAAGCAGTTACAGTATCTGCAAGCAAAGCATCCAGAAACAAAGAAATTCATAGATGTGCAGGTGCATAGATGCCTCTTTGGCAAGATATCTGCTATGAGACTCTGAAGAAGTTGGATTTCTAAATATTGCTGGACTTACTAAGGATAATACAAGTATTGATATGCTTAACGCTATGTTAACAAATATTTCGGGGGCACTTTAATAATCATGACAGTTCTGTTTTAACTGTTTGAGAGATACGAGTAAGTGCAAGTACACTCTTATTTGTACCTACCATATAGTTAATACTTTTCTGACATTACTATCCCTTTAATAAAAAAAAAACAAAAAAAAAACTGATCATTAGTTTGATCTGAGACCAACTACATGCACAGGGTGAAGGGTAGTATTATACACCAAACAGGAGGGGTCAACCGTGGGGTGAAATGCCTACTGCGCCAGCACCTCAGTTGTAAAAGTGTACAGGTTTGAGAAGGGTTTATTAAGGAAAAGTCTCTTATCTGGAGTTTTCCACTATTACAAAAGAATCTGATCAAGAGTGTTGTTAGGTGGAAAGACATGTTACTAGGCACTACCCCATAATTACCATCAGAGACATGAATAGTCTCCAGCACAGATTTGAAGAGTGCCTCAACAGCGTGGACAGGGTCCACCTCATGGGGGTCTTCAAATGAGAAGAGTCAATCTCCTTTGAAGTCCTCTGAGTCTAATTCATTATCAGAGCATGACCCTTTAAAACAAGTTGTCTGTTTTTTTAAAAGTGGGTGAAAGTTTACAACAATGGAGAACACCCTACACAGAAAAAGGTATAACTGTGTCAGATAATAGAATATTAGCCCAAGTGGGCTCTTAGTGATGGATTGTCTCACTGGAGTGGTAGGGACCACATTACACAAGAGTCATAGACACCCAGATTATTCCCTTGAAAGCCCAACATGGCATGAGGAGCCATGAAAGAAGGGAGGTAAGGGAAGTCCCTGAATCCTTAGCCTTAGATTTCCCCATATGTTCCTTAGGGTTAGACCGATACATGAGAAAGTGTCTAAAAACTAGATCTATCTTTTAATGCCCTCTGCTTAAAGCAAAGCCCACAGCCAGACCTACAAAAAATACCCATGTAAAGGTTTACACTGAGGAAAGCATGAGAGTCAGCCTCAGGATAAGCAAGGGAGAGGAAAGATGGATAATAAAGGTGCCAGCCAATCGGAAGAGAGCCTGGCAAACAGGAGATTATGGGTAAGTAAATGTAGCCTTCTTCCTTGTTTGTTGCCTAGCAACACATGGCTCTCCTGATTCAGGCCACAATGTGCCATATGACCAATCACAAAGTGGTCCATGCAACAGAACATGAGAAGACAAATAAGGAACACTCTATTTCCAATCTAGCTCAAATATCTGCAGAGATATGTCCCAAAGAAAATGGATATTGGCGGGCTCAGGTTCTTAAAGGAGCAATGCCAAGAAAATTAGACTAAAACTGAAGTGGTAAAAAGTCCACAAACCACCGGGGAGGCAAATAAAGAATATTAAAATGATGAGAGAGTGAAAGTAAGCACCCCAAAGTGCAATTTACCACACAGAACACATATTAACAGAATACATTGCAAAACAGTTAATATAAAACTTTACAATACAGCCGTTTGTAGCCAAAGACTAATGTAATAAACACCAGATGTACATCAGTGCATAATACAGAACAGAGAGAGTGTGTATGTGTTCCACATGGGACATATGGGCATTCAAAGTGTTACTCCTCAATCTCCTTTCTTCAGTCTTCTGTCAAGACAGCAGAATCTCTAGGAGACTCAGCCATCAGGAACAGTCTTGTCATGAAGCTATCCTCCACAGAGAATAAGGTCCACAAAGCAACAGTGAACTGGACAGTCCAACTCCAGAAAAGCCAGTGATGGAAGCCTATAAAAGCCCCATAACTTAACATAAAACAACAGTCCTTAAAGTGAGGGAGAATGGGCAAAACACTCTGCCTGTCGGATCACATGAATCTGGAAGTACTCAGTGGGTTGAGATGAATGAAGACTGACTGCAGAGTCTCCCCCACAAATCTCCAGGAAGAGGAGATCAACCCCATGGTTTCCATGTTCCACATTGGACTTAATGGAAATAATGTTCCTATTCTGCATTTGAAAACTTAACAGACCAACCAGTATTCTAGGCAAAAGGTTGTACCATGTTAGCAGTAGATTGACAGAGTAAAGAGATACATTTTTAATGGTTAACCATGCAGCTTTAGATTGCTACCTTTCAAGACATCTTAGATCTCTTCAACTGACTAAAGAGCTACTCACCCAATAAAGTATTGTTTAATCTACCACTCTTAAACCAGCTTTAATCACAGAGAGCAGCATACTTTTTAATAGTCAATAATGCAAATTTCAAGTGCTACTTAAGTCCTCTTATGTGGTGTACGTGTGAATCTAAGTGACTGGGAACTGCGGTATGTAACATTAAAAGGAGGATTATAAAATGTATTTATCTTTTCACGCTTCCTGATGGTCCTGAGTCAAAATTTTAGTCATTTATATGTCTGTAAATCATGCATGGATTGTGACTTTTTAATGTGACATATCCCCTTCTTCTAGCAGGAGAACTGGTTTGAAAAAGCACTACAGGAGAAGAAAGGCTTTATCATCAAGCAAATGAAAGAAGATGGGGCCTGCCTGTTCAGAGCTGTCGGTGAGTGTCTTAAGGAACAATAGCTGTATAAAAAAAAAAAAAAAAAAAATAAGACGAACAATTCTAGATCAAACAAGCTGCACCTGAGGAAGAAAATTACGAAAACTTACATTAACCCTTTGAAAGCCAGAGGGGGTGCACAACGCATTGCTCTGGCACTCAAAGGGTTAAATAAAATAGGGTATTTAATTCAGAATGCTATATATAGGCTTATTAAAGGGATAGTAATACATCGTTTTATCTTTATTTTATTTTGTAGGCATTAAAAAAACATGAGGAACAATATAAGTCTTCTCAAACCTTTATGGTTTGAGAGATATTCACAAGCAAAGTTTCCCCTCCCACCCCTTTTACCTAGTGTAAGCCATCTCTTCTCAGATGTGGAATGCAGTCCATAGACCAGACAGATAACAGCAAGGGACAATCTTCTTCCTATGAGAACAATGAAAACCCTGCCCCCCTTGACAAGTTTTTCAGGTTTTTCCCTTATCTTAATTGAAGATTGTCCCTCTCTGCAGTCTACCTGGGCACCTCCCTTCTGATCTGGCTGAACAGTGTAACATCAGTAAAAGGGGCGGGAGGGGGATACTTTGTCATTGAATTACTCTTGAACTACAACTCTGACAGAATTGAAATAACACTCTCCAAAGTCCAAATACTATGATTAATTAAAGCTGCTTTTCTTATGAAACATTACTGTCCCTTTAATATACTGTGTAGAAAACCACCTTTCGCCACAGAAAAACCGCATTTAAGGGAAACTATCATGTCAATAGATGTCACCGCCGATTCATTATTAGTATACATGGAATAATGAAAACAGGGTAATAGAGTTTGTAAAGTGCTGGCATAATTTAAAATTGTACCTTTGTATCAGACTTGCGTGATTAGGAGAGTATGGCCATCTTGGTGAAGTGGTATCTGTGTGCCTGCATTGTCAGTCCCTGCGCTGTACCGCATGGTTTCAGTGCATCCCCCTTGTTGGCAAATCCACGTGAGTGAACGAGACATGGAAGGACAGCACAGACGCACAGATCCCACTTTGGCAAGATGGCCGCATGTTCCTATTCGTGTAGGTGCAGTACAAAGGTATGATTTTAATTTATGCAGGCACTTTACGAACTTTATTGCTTATTTTCATTATTTTATGTATACTAAGAATTAATTAATTAATTGGTGTCTATTGACCTGATAGATCCACTTTAAAATCAACAATTGTTTGTAGACATTTAATTAGTTCCAAAGTTGTTCCTTTTTTTGTTGTGCATATGGACCCAAACATGTTCCTTACATAATAATATAAATATACAGACTGATTTGTATGTCCCACTTAATTTTAGAGGCAGTAACAAATTTATTTGCCCACTAGATGTCAAGTTGTTTATATCGTGTCTTTACATATTCCACAAATACAGAATTTGTCAAGTAAAATGCCTATACTTTATCACATTATGACCTACTTGTTAAAGGTATAGTAATACTTTTATTAATATCCCCCATATTGTACATATTTGCCAAATAAATGAATAGCCCCCAGGTTCATCTCTCAAACCTTTATGGTTTGAAAGATAACCAAAGGCAAATTTACCCCTCCCCCTTCCCTGAAGTCAGCATTGTGCTGACTGCAGGGATATCCGGACAGACTTTCATCAAGCGGCTCTGCAGCAGAGCCGCGATTGCGTTACTGAAAAATAATTATTTCACTGAAATGATCTTCTACATGTGCTTGCAGACCAAGCAATTGTAGAAGACTGTTTCAGTGACATAATTAGTTTTCACTAACGGGATCTCCGCTCAGCTGCAGAGCCTCAAGCCTGTCCTATAACAGACTTCCCCTGCAGACAGTACAACACTGACTTCAGGGGAGGGAGGGGGAACTTTGCCACCTGTTATCTCTCAAACCATAAAGGTTTGAGAGATGAATCTGGGGGGTATTAAATTATTTTACAAATATCTACAATATGGGGGGATAGTAATAATAAAGTATTACTATCCCTTTAATTATTTGGGCTTCTTTTTGGAAGACCGTAGTGGAAGGAGAACTGTTTTGTATGCAGTATGTATAGCAGTACAGTGTTCCAGTATCACTAGTAAATGAAAGATTGAGGGGGAGTTTTAGATCTTTTCCTTGAATATGAGGACACGTAAAAGATTAGTTACTTTCACAGTATACATCTCTCTCAGTGCTCTGCATAAGGTCCTTTTTCTTTTCTTACTGTTGGGGTTTTCCATTCGCCACTGACACTCTAACATTCTCTGCACAGGGATTTGTGTTTGATATTGAAGAGGTACCTGGCCTCTCAGTTTGGATCTTGATCGATAGAGGCAGTCTGGCTGTCACAGAGCTGAGCGAACTTGTGTTATTCATTAGAGCTTCATTACCATGTGCTTCTGTGTTTTATAGCGCAATCTGCAATAACAGAAGTGAGCTACAATACATACATACATTCAGCTTGGCTAAGAGCTGTGACAGCCAAGCCATGGTATTAAGAAAGAGAGACTGTGAGGCAAGGCATTTTCCTGATATGAATCAATACAAGCCCCAGTGCAATGAATCTATTTAGGCATCCCTCAGACTTCTCTTTGACATCACTTCAATCTTTTTGCCTAGTATACTAATACTTTGTACCACTATTGATATTGTATACATAGTAAGATTATACTTGCTTTTTGATTGTTTGGTAGTGGAAGGGTTCCTCCATCTGGATAGAGAAAATTAGAAGATGCAAAAAACATTTAGAAATAGGTGAAAATATTATTACCAGTATAAGATGTTTTCACTGGACATTCGTCGCTATTGTAGCTGTAACTCCATTATCAAGCACCTGCATGGAACCAGTGGGTCTGCTGAGAGCTGAAATCCTGTGTGGAACAGAGCAGTATTAAGCATAACTCAATGGAGCAGCTACGTAAATATATTGAAGCAGTCACACTTGTACAGTATGGTGTCATCCATACAGTGGGTTAACATGAGTGTCCCGTAATCAGATATAAACGTAAGAGGAAGCACTGCTCAAAGTCCCTTCAGTGTTGATAGTGTATTTCTACGCCCTGATAAGTTTGCCTCCAGATTCAGTTCCTTTCCCATCCTCTTTTGGAAATATTGTCCCAAATCTTGGGAGACTAGTCTTGTCTTAAAGGGATAGTAATTTTTCATAATAAAAGCAGCTTTAATTAATCATCATAGTATTTGGACTTTGGAGAGTATTATTTCAATTCTGTCAGAGTTGTAGTTCAAGAGTAATTCAATGACAAAGTATTCCCCTCCCGCCCCTTTTACTGATGTTAAACTGCTCAGCCAGATCAGAAGGGAGGTGCCCAGGTAGACTGCAGAGAGGGACAATCTCTTCAATTAAGATAAGGGAAAAACCTGAAGAGCTTGTCAAGGGGGCAGGGCTTTCATTGTTCTCATAGGAAGAAGATTGTCCCCTGCTGTTATCTGTCTGGTCTACGGACTGGATTCCACATCTGAGAAGAGATGGCTTACACTAGGTAAAAGGGGCGGGAGGGGAAACTTTGCTTGTGAATATCTCTCAAACCATAAATGTTTGAGAGATAAGACTTGTATTGTTCTTCGTGTTTTTTTTTGTTTTTTTTTTTATGCCTACAACATAAAATAAAGATAAAACGTAGTATTACTATCCCTTTAATGTAATGTATCTCTGCTGTTCAAGCAAAAACATCAATAACCATGAATCCTCGCAAAGGTATGCAGTCCTCTCCTCCTTCCGATATCGGCGCACACACACAGCTCATTCAATCAAACCTGTCAGATAATCAACATCACACAAAGTATTTGAAATGAACAGCTTAAAGTGTACCATTGTGTGAAAAACATTTGTCACATCTAACACTCAATGAGGTTAATATGCAGTGGACATTTATTAACTAACAGTGAAACAAGGCTGGGCTTTCTAACATTTGAACCCATAAGGACCATGTGGTCCGGGGGTGAGTGGCCCTAAAGGATCACAGCACTTTTTTTTTTTTTTTTAAATAAGCAGTGCATTCTGTGATGGAACTTCTCTGCTTACCGGATGTTAAGGTGTTAGAGAGTTAATTAGTGTTTTGGGAGCTATACATACCATTGTGTGCACGTCGAACCTTGTTTAGATTTTTGGTCTACCCTTTGAGTACCAGAGAGGTATCCAACACATTGTATTGCAATGGATTGGATACCTCTGGTACTCAAAGGGTTAAGTTGTATTAAAAGTCACACCTCGTGGTTGGAAAATCAGGAGCCCTCCTGAAGACCTACAGCTACTGATCTCCCTGTCGATTCGGCTACGAGATCAATAGAGGTGATGCATAGGAAACAGAGCTCCCCTGATTCTAAAGTACCCCTACTACCGAGTAGGCGTATGATGAAAGTAGGAGAGTGTGTATAAATTGCATGTTTCATTCTACATTTATCCATTATCAACATTCTATAATAGTGTGCTTTTGTCTTACTACCATATTCCCAATCTATACTATAAAAGAAGTGGCCACACACCCCCAGGGAGGCAATTAGGAGGAGATTTGCATATGTCCTCTACATTGCCTGAGCCAAGTATTACGCAGAAATTTATAATACACACACCGCAGGGCTGACACATAAGAGCACATATGCAGACTGCCTAAGGCCAACATACACACCGAAGGGTGCAGTTTAGGAGAAGATTAGCATATGTCCTACACAGTTCGCAGAAACCAAAAAAATGGCTGCCGCACACCTGTTGGCATCAAAAATTTCATGCACCACCACTTTGTGTTTTTGTTTGAAATGTGTTTTTCCTACAGATATGTGCTTCCTTTCACTACTGTGTGAAATGTCCCACTGTGCTGCTTACATCTCCTGTCACCCTCTTAGCAGTTACCATAACCACATCTGTATGGAGGAGTGAGAGCCTGCTCGACCAGTGGGGGTAACATGAGGTATGGATGTGGCTGCATGATTGCAGAGCTCCCAGCTTGGAGCTCCCCCAGCCTCACACAGCTCAGAGCCTGTAATTACTTGGCCATGCGGGGAGGAAGCGGGCTGCCCCAGCCAGTCCCTAGGTTTTTTCCTGCTGCAGCTGCAGCACGGGGATGTCTACCTCTCTCCTCCTTCCCCTCAGCCTTATCACCCTGCTCTATATGCCCAAGGCATTACTTTAGGTTGCCCCGGCTCTCTCTCCCCTTCCCAGCGGTGCGTCTGTCAGTGTTTTTATTGTTTAGGCCAAAGAGGTCTCTGTAGAACCAATGTCATAGCCTGATATTCATCCTACTTTCGCTGATTCCTTTCCTTATCCCTGTCACAGCACAGCCCCGTTCCTTACTGTGGGTGGGTCAGGGTGGAGCAGGATGCACAGCACAGTGAGCAGTGTAGGTTTGGTGCAGCAGGGTCCGTTGGGGGCCCTAGTCTTCTCTTGATACGGATCCCCCTGTTAATCTTACCCTAACCACCACCATCCTACCCATGCAGAGACAACTGCCCTGGGTCCCCGATATCCTCTCACTTCCACCCGCAGACATGACAGGCAGCTAGGACACCAGGAAAACTGCACACTCTAATCCAGGGTTTCCTCTCAAACAGCAGTCCTATCTCACTTTAAGAAACAAAGTCCACTGCACTCAAGTTTAATTGATGAAAATCACTTCTTTTATTTAGAATGGAACACACAACACCAGGGAATCATGGCAATTCGCTGGTGTTCTGTGTTCCATTCTAAATAAAAGAAGTGATTTTCATGAATTATACCCGAGTGCAGTCACCATGAATCTCCGGTGCTCTGTGTTCCATATTGTTTTTCACTCTTAAGCCACATAATCATATCTTTACTTACACCAGAAAACTTAGACAAGAGGTTACCGTAACTGGGGGAAAAAAAAAAAGTATGTAATAATATTTTGTTGGTTTGAATAGTCTTCCGTGGTAGCTGCTGGGAGTTGTAGTTCGCATGGGCTCTGTATTCAAGGCTGTTATGGCTGGTGCGTTGCATCAATCAGAGCTTCTAATTAGGTCACATGTCCGCTCATCGCCTGTTTCCTATTAGCACCACTGGATGGGATTTGGAGCGGATCCGTTTTGAGACATGATCCTTTACCCTATTCCTCTTTCACACTAGCTGGTTCCTCTGTGCCAGCAGAGACAAGGCAGTGATTGTGGGGTGGTGAATGTCCTTTTAGAGGGGAAGGGAGCTCTGGGTAGCAATGGGTGCCCAGGAACTGCCCATACAGCAGTGCGTGCCACAGCCTTAGTAGTGTGTGTTGCAGGGATGATCTGGTAACCCCGCATGGGTCCATCCATAGGGAAGATTACTCCTGTATCTGTATGGGGTTCTGTCACTTTAATGTTACAGGCATTAAGCTGCACTGCCCAGGAGCCCGGGTACTATCCCTCTACTTTATGAACAAGCTTGGTGCGCATAGAGCTCTGATTTGAGCGACTGACTTTGCCCCCACCCCATATTACTGCACAGCTGTTTGAACCAGCTGTTGGATTATTTTAGCAAAAACCTGGATCCCCGTTATCTAACGCCTGGATCTCTTCCCTCACTCTACATTTTACATCTCTCCTGAGAGTTAAAGGGATAGTAATACGTAAAATGTAAAAACAAATATGTTGTAGGGTTTATCCCCCTGAGTAAAACAGGAGCACTCCCACTGCTGAAAGGTGTTTCATTCAAAAGTTATTAATTTTCAAAGTTGAAATTTATAGGTGCAATATCACAGTGGCCTGAAATTGTACAGTGGCGCTTTTGCTACATGATCCTATGGACAGCTCTGGTCCCGGGACCATAAATCTCCATAGGATGGTGTAGCAACAGCGCCACTGTACAATTTCAGGCCACTGTGATATTGCACCTAAAAAAATCAACTTTGAAAATTAATAACTTTTGAATTAAACACCTTTCAGCAGTGGGAGTACTCTAGTTTTACTCAGGGCGATAGACCCTACAACATTTTTTTTTTTTTACATTTTAAGTATTACTATCCCTTTAAATCACTCTCCTGGTTCACAGATCTGTAACACTGCATTTACATCTGTACTAGATCACAAATCCATCACACTGTAGATAGGTCTTTATTCATATTACAATTAGAATATTCTCTCTTGGGTCTGACGAGTGACACAGGCCAACTAGGAAGCGGCTTTTGCTGACCTATCAGACAGTGCTTTACATTGTGTACCAGGACGTACTGCTGAGTTGTAGTGGAAGCAGAACTTGGAGGGAGATGGTATCCCAGCACTGGGGACAACAGGAGCAATAGCCAATCCACGGTAATCACACAGGCAAGTCATAACACTGCATGTCATGTATAAGTAGGCTATCAACACGTTACTTATGAGGGTCAGTTCACTCGCGCAAAGGTCAGGCACAGACACCCACTAGGTATGTGTGCTACAGCAATAGCACCTTCACTTATCCGTTTTATTAATGCAACCAGGTGAATAAGTCATATTTAGAATATAAGCTGTCAGATTAGTAAAACAGCAATATCAGAACTGATTTTAGTTTAGTAGATTAATCACTCATATTTGGAACATATAAAATATAACATAAAATATAATTGCATGACTATATAGCCTCAGGTACACAACTAAGCTCTATTTCATGCTGAATAACCTTTAAACTATCTTTATAAAGATTTTTCCTCCAAAGGCATGTCATTAAAATAAATTTGATTTTAAATAAAAAAACTGATTTTTTTTTTCCACCCTGTTTTATACTTTTAATATGCTTTATTTACAGAACTTTCCAAATTAAAACATTGTAAACTAAAGTAAACATTGACTAATTTTTAAAATATGAAAAGTAATATGAATAAATGTATCCCCTAATTTCAGTCCTTTTGTTCCTTTGTGGATGTGATATAACTTGTGCATTTCATTACCTTCTCAGTGATTACTCTGTATGAATCATAATAGCAGTGTACAAATAATTATGTGCAGTGTGTGTGTGTGTTAATCTGTTCCATTAAAAAAAAATCACATAACCTGCTAATAACTGCTCATATCATTTCATGTCTTGGTGCCCACTTTAAGTTTTGCATTTCTTTCCAGCCGACCAAGTATATGGTGACCAAGACATGCACGAGGTGGTCAGAAAGCACTGCATGGACTACTTGGTAAGGGACCTAGAATATTGTGTACAGTACTGGAGACCCCATCTTCAGAAGGATTATAGATATTCTAGGGAGAATTCAGAGGAGAGCTATTAAAATGGTGCATGATTTACTGTATAAGAAATAGAATAGACTAAGGAGCAAAACCTGTATAGCTTTGAGTAGGATAGAAGAGGGGATAAGACAGAATCTTAAAATACATGAAGGGATTCAAAACATAAATTTCAAAGTACGACAAAAGGTCATAGTCTAAAACTAGAGGGACAAATGTATATTTAGTAAAAAGTTTTATTTCACTGAGAGGGTGGAAGATAAGTGGAATAGCTTACCAGCAGCAGCGGTAGATATTAATACAGTGACCGGATTTAAGCATGCATGACATAGGCATCAGGCTATCCTAAACATAGAAGACAAGACCAAGGACCAATTTTTGAGTTTGAGATTTTTACAGCAGGAAAAATGGACAGACAATATGACCCGAATGGTTCTTATCTGTCCTCAAATTCTATGTTACCAGAATCTTACTCTGTGCACAGATCCTCATTCTGAGCCCCTTTATCTCTATTTCCATGGCTAACAGATGAAGAACGCAGACTACTTTTCCAATTATGTAACTGAAGATTTTACCACATACATCAACCGTAAACGGAAAAACAATTGTCATGGCAACCACATAGAGATGCAAGCAATGGCAGAGATGTACAACCGGCCTGTGGAGGTGTATCAGTATGGAACAGGTTGGAGGCTGTTTCTAAGCAGATATCCTTTCAAACGTCAAGCGCCATCCCACCTGCCTACACCTATAACACGAGTGCATGGGTCCCAAAGTTTATGCTCACCATCTTGCTTATTCAGTAGGCTGATGCTGCATAAGGGCCGCTTTTCAGAACATCTAAAAACCCAGGGAATTCTACCTCAAAATGGGTCAAAAATATAAACCAAGCAAAATGTAGTAAAACTAAATACAACAGTTGTTTTCAGTTGTTTAAAGTTGTAGGATGACAAAACCACTCTTCAATACACTAGATTATCCATTATCTGTTGTTTCAGTCCAGTAATACATATTAGAGCTCTCTGCAACTCTTGTTAATTACAATGACTTCCCTGCAGAACAGCATTAAACCTTCTCCATATAGCAGATTAAAGAACAATATATAATAAGCAAGATGCAACAATGTAAGTAATAAAAAAACATTTCTGGTAATGCACTCTATTTAAAAAAAGGCATATCAAATAATTAATGTGGGGTGGGTATGCCATTATATGATCTGAAAATTAGATGATGCTAACCCACACAGCAAACCCTGAAAGAGGTTGTAGTGATGATTCAGGTCAAAATGAATACCACATATCTCCTTATGATGATAACACCTGTGGAGTGGTTAGTATCTGTTCTATGAAGATCTCAGAGTCTTCACTGCTACAGAGCATAGTATCTTAGCCTTAAAGTGTAAGCTTATCACGTGTCCACATCTCATCTAAGTGGAGGGATCCATCCTGATGTGATTTGCATAATTCAGTTTATTCAAATGAGCTATAACTTGCAGGTTGGTGGGCTGTATGGAATGTTGGTATGCACTTACAGGGAGTGGCTGATATGTGGAGGATATTGGTATATGGCACGGAGTGTGAAATATTGGTATCTAGCAAGGAGTGGTAGATGGGAGGGGAGCAGTATGTAATGTTATTATCTGGTTGGGAGTGGCAAAGTGGGCTGATTTTTGTATGGAATATTAATATCTGGCTGGCACAATATGGGAGGGAGAGCAGTATGATATGTTAGTATTTGGTAGGGAGTGGGAGGGATAGCAGTGTGGATTAGTAGTATCTGGCTGGCGGGGAGTGGGAGAAGGGATGGAGTGGAGTGTAGGCATCTTGCTGTCAGATTGGGAAGAGAGGTGTGTGGAATGTTAATATGTGGTTTGAAGGTTAGTGGGAGGGATAGAAGTGTGAAATGTTTGTATATTGTTGGCAGGGATTGAGTGTAATGTGGAACTTTAGTATCTGCCTGTCAGGGAGAGAGAAGCAGAATGTTGGTATGTGGCTGGAATGTTAGCCAGTACTGTCTAATTTGAATAAACATACAAATAAAGTTAAATATTTCAAACTATTGCTTTAAATAAAAATGACTAGAACAATCTATTTTGACATTCTTCTCACTAATCTTAAAATTATTAGCACCCCTTTCGGGATGACTACTGACAAGACTTAGAAGCTCAACCAGCCTCTGGGTGTGTGTGATTTTGAAAAAGCTTTCAAAAATCACCTATTTGATAAATGTGTCAGTTCCTAAGACTGAATAAGCCTTAAAGTGCATGCTTACGTTTACATTTTATTAAGCGTTTCATTGTGTTTAAACAGAATAGCAGATATTTACTAATCAAAAATAACACAAACCAATTTAAATAAGCTTTAGATCAAAATCTGCCTGACAGCTGGATTGCATTGTCTTCCTGGCAGTTCCAATAAGAATCCCTTTGTCACAGGGACACTTTCATATAACTCTATAAATATACAGCATTCACACAAAATTGCATTTTTGTTCTGTCAGTGTTACACAATGCACTCCAAATAAAATGTCTTTGGAGTAAAACTCTCCCCAGGCATGGAACAGTAGACTCGTATAAAAAGAATATAAACCCTGCAACCCATTGTGCAGCAGAGGTGGATCAAAGTAAAGCACCATAAAAATCATAATTTTACTGGGAAACGGAACACTTTGATTGCAATGAATCCTCACCTCCACCTTCACCTGGAGTGCTGTCACTTACGCAGGGACCCACATAGTCTAGTGCTGGTTCAGTTGCTTTGGGTGTGACGCTAGGGAGCGATGTTCATGTTTGGAGATTGTGCAGCCAAAGCTGGGTAAAGGTGCTGGTCGCAAAACCAGATTGTTCCACCTCAGCTGAGCTGGGGTGCAACCAGGATGGCAGTATGCTGGTATCCGTTTAGTACCAGAACCAGAAGGAAACAAGGAAGAACAGGAGCCAGGTAAATGGCCAAGAAGTCAATACATGTGAATAGCAAGATACTACAAACAAACTCTGCAAGCTTGTGGAATGGGCACCCAGTGTCTTGGGTTGCCAGTTTAAATAGCAAGAGGGGCTAATAGGAAGGAGATAGCTTGTCTGAGAGCTGGATCCAATATGGCGAATATTGCCCAATGGAAACAGACCAGGGCACGTCTAAGTGCCAGAGATAGAGGAAGCGGTGACACTGCAAATGCTCCACACCCGAACGCAACCACGAGGAAGCGAGCCACAGGTTGGACACTAAACAGGTGAAGCCTTTGGGAACACTGTGACACAACCCCCTGGATGACCAGGTTTGAATGGAAAGGAGCGATGGAAAGCCTGACAGTGTGGGAGCATGGAGATCCATAACTGGAACCCAGGAGCGCACCATTCCACCAGGTATTGCAGAGAACCGCGCACGGGACGAGAGTCCAGGATCTGATGGATGACGTATTCTTCGTTGACTAACACGGTGGGGGGAGAGAATGTAGAGTGAGGTGAAAAATGTCAGATGAACAAAGGGCAGAATTTAGTGGTAGATTGGCGTAGTAGAAGGATCTTGGTGGATAACCTCACTTCATCACCAGTGGCAAACTGAGGTGAGCACTGTAAGGAGTAATGCCGATAACTGTTGAAACCAAACTCCACTAGGGGAAGGAGCGCTGACCAGTTGTCCTAAAGACCGCTCACAAAAAGATGGAGATACTGCTTCAAGGACTGGTTGGCCCGTTCAGGCTGACCATTTGCTTGACCGGATGGTAGACAGTGGTTAGGACTGAAATGCCTAGAAGGGGGTACTGCAAGCCGCCTAAAAATGTGACTTGAACGGACTGCCTCTGTTGGAGACTATTTGAAGAGGCACCCCATGTAAGCAAAAAAAACTCCATTATGAACACCTCAGCTAGGTGCTGGACCATAGGGCGTTTAGGAAGCGGAACAAAGTGGGTTTGCCGTGAGAAGCCATCCACGATGACTAAGATCAATGTATTCTTCTTGGAAGGAGGCAGATCCACAGCGAATTTCATGGCTATGTGCGTTCAGGGTGTGGATGGCACTAGCAAGGGTTGAAAGAGGCCAAAGGGTTTAGTGTGGACTCGCTTATGTCAGGCACAATGGTGACACCCAGGAACAAAATGCTATTCAGGTTGCAGCGAATGCAGCCAGAACTGTCGCTGCAATAGGTCTTTGGCCCAGGTGATGCTGAGGTGGCCAGAGGTGAGTGATTGATGCACCCACTGCAGGATTATGGTGTGGTACTGAACAGGAACAAGCAGATGTCTGGGAGGACAGGCGCTGTCTACCTGTCTCTGAGCCCCTTGGATCTTACCCAGTGTGACCATGGGACAGAGCAGAGACAATCCGGGACAGCGGTATAATCGTCTCTGTGGAGCTATTTTGAAGCAGAAGAACCAAAAAGCTGGGAAAAGGCATTGGCTTTCACTTTCTTGGTTCCAGGTGTATAGGTAATGCTAAAATGAAACTGTGCGAAGAACAGAGCCCAGTGTGCTTGTTGTGGAGTGAGGCATTTGACTGATTCAAGGTACTGGAGGTTCTTGTGGTCTGTGTACATAGAGAAGGGCACCTCATACCCCTCCAGCAGATGACACCATTCCTCGAGGGACAATTTCATCGCAAGAAGCTCTCGGTTACCTAAATCGTATCTTCTCTCCGTAGGTGTCAAGCAGCGAGAGAAGTAGGTACAGGGTTGCAGTGTGTTGGTTTTGGGGTCTCTCTGTGACAGGGAGGCACTGACACCAGAAGCAATGACCTCAACATAAAATGGCGTAGAGCTGTCTGGGCATCTCAGAACTGGTGCTGAAGTGAAGGGCAGTTTTAAGAGCTGCAAAAGGCAGCTATGGCTTCCGGTGTCCTCTCGGATTATCCCCTTTCTTACTTAGGATGGTGAGCGAGGCCACTACAGTGGAGTAATTGCGGATAATTCATATATAGTAGTTTGCAAACCCCAGGAATCGTCATACTCCTCGCAGGTCGGAAGGTTGTGGTCAAAGGGTTACTACAGATACCTTGGTGGGATCCATTTTGAGCCTAGTACTGGAGACAATTTTACTCAAGAAAGGGAGTCGGGTCTTTTCAGATTTGTATTTCTCGAGCTTAGCGTACAGTCTGTCTCTAAGTCTCTGTAGCACTTGCTTTACGTGAATCCTATGAAGGCTTGGATGAGGAGAGTAAATGTGTATGTTGTCCAGATAGACAACTACATGGGATGTTAACATATCCCAGAAGACGTTTACCAGAGCCTGGAAGACAGCCGGGGTGTTGCAGAGCCCAAAGGTACTCCTATTGCCCATGTCTAGTTTTAAAAGCTGCCTTCCACTCTTCCCCAGGTCAGATGCGGATCAGCTTTTATGCCCCCTGCAGATCCAATTTAGTGAACCACATAGCTCCGAAGGAGGTTGAACAGCTAGAGTATCAGGGGTGTTGGGTATGTGTTCTGTGGTTGAGGCCTCTGTAGTCCACGCAGGGTTGTAAGGACCCGTCCTTCTTCCCACCAAAGAAGAAACCAGCTTTGGCTGGAGACATGGAAGGGCGTATGAAGTATTTGGCTAGGTTCTTTTGAATGCACTCTGCGAATGCTTTAATCTCTGGTTGCGACAGAAAATATGTACAACCCTTAGGAGGCATGGTTCCTGGAAGGAGCTCGATCCGGCAGCCACGTGGGAGATGGGGAGGCAGAGACGCAGCCCGACTTTTGGAAAATATGTCGCTGAACACTCTGTAGGCCTGTGGTAAAGTGCAGTGAAGAAACACAGACATGGAGACAGCCTTCTGGGGAAAACCGTGATGACTGGAGAGACAATACTGGAAGAAAGAGTCGCTCTACAGAATAAGCTCCCCTGTCCTACATTCGATGGAGGGGCTGTTGTGACAGAGCCACAGGAGGCCCAGGATGACAGGAACATGAGGAGATACACCAGATCAAAGGACAAGTGCTGCATGAAGGAATCCGGTAATGACTTGCAGAGGCCCCGTGTCCAAGGTGACTCATCCATCACCTAGTGGTTTCCCATCCAGCATGGAAACTAGAAGAGGCTGTTTCTCAGGCCTACAGGTATGCTGTGGGACTGTCACCGTTTGTTTTGACTCTCAGACACAGAGTTAAAATAAAAACACAACTTTATTGAAAAGTTTAAAGTGAACCCTCGCGGGTTAGGCATACACATATAACAACATAAATTAGTACATGGCAATAGTGAGTAGTGGTACAGAGAATGTGAGATAGGCTCTACCGGCCTTGCCAATACCGGGTAAGGCAACTTTGAACTGGCACGAGATGGAATAGGTTCTACCGGCCTTGCCAATATACCGGGCAAGGCAGCCTTGAGACTGGTATAACGAGAGAGGAGGCTCTACCAGCCTTGCCAATATACTGGGCCAGGCAGCCTCGCTTAAACCATAAGATTTGCAAGTACTGATGCACAGACAGAGATGGCCTCAGCAACTGGTATATAGGTGGAGTAAACCAGTTGCCTACACTAGGCACACAGAGGCCTTACCGGGGCTGTATAGGTGTAGATGAGCACACGGTAATAATGGAGCGAACCAGTACCCGCGTACTAAACAGAAGGATCACTGGTGCTATATGGAATGCAGCAAGCAGCCAGTTATACGTTGAAAGAACCAGTACCCGCGTACTGAACAGACAAGGATCACAGGTGCTAAATGGAATGCAGCAAGCAGCCGGTTATACGTGGAGCGAACCAGTAACTGCGTACTGGGTGACACAATCTCTACCGGAGCTGTAAGGAACGCAGCAAGCAGCCGGTTATACATGGAGCGAACCAGTACCCGCGTACTGGGTGACAGAATCTCTACCGGTGCTGTAAGGAACGCAGCAAGCAGCCGGTTATACGTGGAGCAAACCAGTACCCGCATACTGGGTGACAATCTCTACCGGTGCTGTAAGGAACGCAGCAAGCAGCCGGTTATACGTGGAGCGAACCAGTACCCGCATACTGGGTGACAGGATTTCTACCGGTGCTGTAAGGAACGCAGCAAGCAGCCGGTTGTACACAGAGCGAACCAGTACCCGCGTACTGGGTTGCACACACTCTACAGGCACTGTGTGAAATGCAGCAAGTAGCCGGTCATACATGGAGCGAACCAGTACTTGCGTACTGGGTGACACAATCTCTACCGATGCTGTAAGGGACGCAGCAAGCGACCGGATATACATGGAGCGAACCAGTACCCGCGTACTGGGTGACAGAACAAGAGAAATGAAAATGTCGCCCAAGCCGATAGAAGAAGGAGGCACACTGCAGGCTATCCAGCAGCAGGAACACAGCCAGTACAGGACAGGAAACAGGAACAGCAATGGCAGTCAACCGGACCAGGAACGGCAGCAGGAACAACAGCCAAACAGGATCAGAAACGGAAGCCGGAACCGAGGAAGCTGTCAGGCAGGAACTCAGGCGATCACTGGAGAGCAAAAGTGTAGTAATGGCCCAGGAAGCTCAGGAACACAATGCAGATGCAGGCGACATAGAGACACCACGAAAGGGCAACCAAAGGGTGCCCAAGCCCAGTCTAAACAGGCAATACTGGGCGGGCTGAAGACAGGCAGCCAATGGAGAGCCCATTCAGGTAACTGACAGGAAAAGGCAGCAATCACGGGCACCGTGATAGGGACGTATCACAAGTGAGATCCATGAAGACTCCAGTAGCACCACAATCAAGAAAGGTCAGAGAAGATACAGACAGATCAGACCAACAAATTGTGACTGGCACCAGCAACCTGGCGGGGGGGGGGGGGGTTGAGGCTGTGGGATGGGGCTTAGCGAACTGCCTTTCTGTTCGGATAAGCGTGTCATTTACCAGTCTCGTAGGGCATTGCCGGATCATGTGCATATGGCCTTTGAGACCACAATAGAAGCACAGGCTCTGGGTACAATGCCTCTTTCTGTCCTCCTCACACAGCTGGGTAATGTCACCTATTTCCTTGGGTGCCTGGGAAGACATACCCTCAGAGGAGGCAGGAGAGGGAGTTCCACTCTGTCTTAGACTTCACTCGTGTTCTTGCTGTCTCTTTCCTGCATTCGTCTGTCTAAGTCAAGATACAGGGCCAACCCATCTGGAATGTCTCTACACGTGAGACCATCCCTGAGGTGTTCATTGAGACTAATAGCCACCGTAAGGGCCCCTTGGTTCCACTCTGTCTCATGCTAAAGAGTCCAGAACGCCGCTGCATACTGACTCACAGATCGGTTTCCTTTCTGTAGATCCAGCAGTGCTACAATCGGCAGTGGCACTTCTAGGAATGTCAAACATGGACTTAAAGGAGGAGATGAAGGCTTCAGAGTAGTCCAGAAATGGAGACAGTTGCTCCACCAATGGAGATGCCCAGGCTAGAGCTACACCTTTCAGAAGGGAAATAATAAAGGCCATCCAGGCCACATGGGTGCAGAAAGACTGTGGCAGGGAATGGAAGTGGAGCTGACACTGATTTAAGAACTCCTAGAACTCAGAAGGGCAACCGGAAAACTTGTTTGGCAAAGGGATTTGGGGTGGAACATACCCAGCAGGAGGAGAGGAGGACACCCCAGAGGCAGAAGAGATTCCGAGAGCGGTAGCTGCAGTGGTTTGCACTGCTGTTTCTCAAATCGTGTCCAGCATAGCGTCCAGCTTCCATTCTAGGCTCTGGAGATGGGAAGCATGCAACGACAGGATCTGCTTCTGCCGTGCCACCTGGCAGGACAAGTCAGTCGGATTTATAGGAATGTCTGGCCCGTTCCAACTGTCACTTATGCTGGGGGTAGGGGCCCACATAGTCTAGTGCTGGTTCAGCTGATTGGGTGCGATGCTAGGGAGCGATACTCTGGTTCGGAGACAGCGTGCCATATACACCTTTGCTGCAGCCGAAGCTGGGTAAAGGTGCTGGTCGCAAAACCAGATTGTTCCACCATAGTTGAGCTGGGGTGCATCCAGGTTTGGAGTACACGGGGATCCATCTAGAACCAGGTCCAGAAGGAAACAAGGAAGGACTCGAAACAATGAAGAATGAGAATGGTAGGATGACCTGGTCAGAAGCAAAGGAGTGGAGATCAGGAGGTAGGCAAACAAGCTGGGCCAAGGAGAGATCAGTAGGTAGTCAAACAAGCTGGGTCAGTAGCCAGGAGTGCGGAGGTCACAAGGTAGTCTAACAAAGCCGGGTCAGTAGCCAAGGAGCGGCGATCAGGAGGAAATCGGCAAACCAGGTCAATAACTAAGGAGCTGGGTGAATAGCAAGATACTACAAACACTGCAAGCTCGTGGAATGGGCACCCCATTGTCTTGGGTTGCCAGTTTAAATAGTGAGAGGAGCCAGTAGGAAGGGCAGGGCTCGTCTGAGATCTGGATCCAATAGGGAGAATACTGCCCAATGGAAACAGACCAGGACACGTCTGAGTGCAGGAGCTGCAGATAGAGGAAGCGGCGACACTGAGCATGTTCCACACCTGAACGTGGCCATGAGGAACATGGACACCAAACAGGGGCGCAAAACTGGAACTGGCCGTGAAGTAAACTAGCCTCTGGGGACACTGTGACAACTTATGCAGTTTGGGTTAGACATAATCTATGTCCATAAGCTTCTAGATATTTTCTCCCCAGCATTACTTGTTTGATGATACTTGTTGTACAAATACATTTTTTTAAATTTGGTTAAAGACTGAACAAAATTAAGACTGACAAAGCACCGGGTCCTGATGGTATACATCCAAGGGTTCTTCAGTAACTTAGTGCAGTGTTAGCAAAACCCCTATATTTACTCTTTAAAGATTCTATTACCACAGGCTCAGTGCCACAGGATTGGCGAAGAGCTAACATAGTGCCTCTATTTAAGAAGGGAACTGAAACAGAACCTGGGAATTATAGACCAGCGAATTTGACCTCTGTAGTGGGAAAACTGTTAGAAGGAATAATAAGGGACTATATTCAGGATTACAACACAAAAAATAAAATCATTAGCACAAATCAACATGGTTTTATGAAGAATAGATCATGCCAAACTAATCTTTTCAGCTTCTATAAGGAGGTAAGCAGCAACCTTGACAATGGCAAGGCAGTAGATATAGTATATCTAGACTTTGCAAAGGCATTTGGTACAGTGCCACACAGAAGGCTGGTGTATAAAATAAGGAAATTGGGACTAGGAGATAACCTTTGCAATTGGATACAAAACTGGCTGAAGGCTAGGGAAAAGTGTGTGTGGTGCTTTTTAACATGTTTATAAATGACCTGGAAATAGATATAGAAAGCAAAATATCAATATTTGCAGATGATACTAAATTATGCAAAGTCATTAATTCAGAACAGGATATTTTCCCTCTACACAGGGACTTACATACAATGTCAGATTGGGCAAACATGTGGCATATGAAGTTTAATGTGGGGAAGTGTAAAGTCATGCATTTGGGAGGAAACAATCCCAAGGCTACTTATAAACTTAATGGAATGGAATAATTTTAGGTGACTCATTGCTAGAGAGCCCTGGGTATCCTTGTCAACTACAAACCTGGAAGAGCTATCGAAGAAAGAGTGGATAACATTATTTTGCCATTATACAAATCATTGGTAAGACCTCACCTTGAGTATGCAGTGCAATTTTGGGCACCGGTTCTGAAAAAGGATATACTAGAACTAGAGAGGGTACAGCGGAGAGCAACAAAATTAATTGAGGGAATGGAGAACTTGACATATGAGGAACGACTAAACAAACTTGGTTTATTTACTCTAGAGAAAAGACCTTATCACATTGTACAAGTATATGAGAGGTCAATACAAGGATCTCTGCGGTGAACTGTTTATTCCAAGGCCTGATCAGGTGACCAGGGGACACCCCTTGAGAGCAGAGGAAGGGTATTTTTATGGTAAGGTCTGTTAAATTGTGGAATTCATTGCCCAGGGAGGTAGTTATGGCAGATACATTGGATACATTAAAGAGAAGATTAGATACATTTCTTTCAAAAGGGAACATACAGAGTTATACTGTTTATCTGTAGGCTGATCAAAAAGGTCTGATAAAGACTAATTTAATTGGTAGCAGGACAGCTATAAAATTCTCCGTTACTGGGGTATGAGGCGAAGGTTGAACTTGATGGACTTGTGTCTTTTCAACCTAATTAACTATGTTACTGGTAATGTTTTTACATCCTGTGTAGTTTGCACCATTATTTTATTGCTCGTTCTGTCTAGATATATGATCTTCTATATAGTGGATATTTGATGAGGACCTGCATTGAAAGGATTAGATCGATAAAAGTTTGTGAGGTTACTTAGTGCACTCCTGGACTGAAGCAACATGACAATCTAGTGTATTTATTAGCTTCAGGTATAGAGGAGAGCATATTTATCATCCTACATTCTGCTTACTTTATGTATATTGTATAGTAAGTATCAGGCTCTTATTCCACAAGACTAGGCTTGGTTTACATTTTTTTAATTGACAAATGTAGGACTACAGTGTTTATCTGGATATCCCGATGTATATATTTTTTTTGTATTTGATCATGTAAGAAAAAATAACTAAAGCTACTGGGTTCATTTGGGTATTGTCTTTGAGACAAATAATGTATTCCAAACTTAGAATACTCAATATCTATTATTACTGCATAATTTGTAAACAAGAATGTGGCGAGGAAAAAAGTATTGTGGTGGTCTTGTTATAGTCATAGCTGGAATAACTATAAGAAAGATGTAGTAATATATAAAAGTTGGCAGTTTTAGGGAGGATATGATGACCTAAGCATAATCCTACAATCTGCTCTTTCTTCAGAACCAATCAACACATTTCATGGTATTCAGCAGAATGAAGATGAACCAATCAGAGTGAGCTACCACCGCAACATCCACTACAACTCCGTGGTAAACCCCAACAAAGCCACAATAGGAGTGGGCCTAGGGCTTCCATCGTTCAAACCTGGGGTGAGACAGATTACATACATGGTCGTCCTTGGGGCGAGACCAAGCCCATACACTGGTGGCCTTGAAATTTCCATCATTCAATCTTGAACAGATCACTCACATGGGTGGCCTTTGGGGCTTCCATCACAATCCTTCATGAGGGCAGACAGATAAGTACGTGGGCAGCCAGGGCGGATAACTATCACTGAATTTGTTTTACATTTTTTGATAAAATATTTTTTGCTTACAAAAAAAAACAAAAAAAAAACCCCGAAATTTTATTTAAGCCTCTTTCTAACTCATACATTTCATTTATAGGATAGGATTTATACATTTTTACTCTGTAACAAGAGGCAATGTATTCATGTTCAAACATGCATTACAAGAATATGTCTAGAGGGAGAAAAATTCTGAGCCATTTGGAGTTTGAGACCTTGAATGAGTCTGTATACCTAAATATATAATACCCTCAAAGTTGAGGATCTACAAGCAACACTTTACAAGTCCAGACTACTAGGATTTCCCCCTCTAATGTTACTTTGAGTACAAGATGCAATAGTTCATTAATTGATTTGAGCCAGACTTGTAGTAGTTTATAGACTTTTGTACACAGTACCTTTCTAACCAACTGGGCTTCAAGCTCTGTCTAGAAAAGGGTGGGCAATTATTTTGGACTAAGGGTAGCATCTCTTTTTTTCAGAAGCCTATAGTTGTACAATATCTCCAGACATTACAAAGTATAGTTTGAGTGTTAAAATGGTCACTTTAATGTGTGTTTAACATAAGACATATGCCCGCAGTATGCTGAACAATCCCTGATGAAGAATGCCATCAGAACTTCAGAGGAGTCTTGGATTGAGCAACAGATGTTAGAAGACAAGAAAAGGGCAACAGACTGGGAGGCCACAAATGAAGCCATTGAGGAGCAAGTGGCTCGGGAGTCCTATCTGCAGTGGTTACGGGACCAAGAGAAGCAAGCCAGACAGGTAACATTAAACAGCCTCAATCCTTGATAGCTATGCTGCTTTTTATACTTGCTAATGGTACCTAGAACTCTTGGACAGTGCCCCTTTGGCTCACACTAAAGCCATTGTGGAATCTGCACCCTGGCTCACTCATGCTCTGGCTTTACAGTGCCATTGCCTTGTGATTCTCTCACTCAGCTGACCCTCAAGACATGACGAGCACTATCTTGTAGGAAAACTAAGTCCAACAGGTGATTTCAGTTCAATACAGTCAAAGATAGAAGGGTGTAGGATGACAAAACCAGTCTTTATTACACTAGATGCCCTTGCCTTGTGATTTTCCCACTCATTGGAACCTCGCTACACTTTACGCATTCTTCCTTAAAACCTGTATAACGGTCTCTTGGTCTTCCCACAGCCACGCAAAGCCAGTGCAACATGCAGCTCTGCCACTGCGGCAGCTTCCAGTGGGCTGGAAGACTGGAGCACTCGTTCTCCAAGACAACGGAGTGTGGCGGGGTCTCCTGATCTCCAAGAGCAGCATACAGAACTTAGCACAAAGCCCCCCTCTCCAGGGACCACACTACTGTTGGCAAAGCCACCATCTCCCTGTTCTCCAGGTAAGGAATTAATGTGCCATATCTCGCTATGTTAGTAGGGATCATGGCTTATCCTCCTTACCATAGGGGAAACCGTTCCCTCCAGTTTAACTAGTTGTGAACACTTTGAATGGAATTTCAAAAAAATGAATTCAAAATCTCCTATCATGTTATTCATAAGAGCAGTAGATACAGTGTAAGAGAAATGGATACTTTCATTATTGAAATGTGCTCTTTGTCAACTGGGCTTACTTATCATGCAATGCTTTGTTAAAGTACTTTTGTCCGTACGCAAAAAAAAAAGGCCCAGCTGAGATTGAACAAATACTTTTTATTTCTTTTTTTAAGCAAACATAGATGCACTAGTACTCCACTAGGGCCTACCTACACTCTGCAACCAAGATGGTGGGTCCATTTTAAACTTCTACATGTGAGATAAAGTGCTTTAGAGAGCCATGATTAAAGGGATAGTATTACTTCAAAATTACTATCCCTCATATTGTAGCCCTTAATAAACTGAGTTAAATGACACCAGCGGCATCTCTCAAACCTTTATGGTTTAAGAGATAGCCGCTTTCAAAGTTTCCTTTCCCCTGCTGTCAGCGTTCTGCTGCCAGCAGGAGAATCCGGTCTCTGAATCAAGAGGAGGCTCTTCAGCAGAGCTGATATCTCATTATGGAAGGAAAAATGATTAATTGAAACAGTCTTCTACGTGTGCTTGGTAACCAAGCACACGTAGAAGACTGTTTCAATGGATCATTTTTCCTTCCATAACGAGATATTGGCTCTGTTTAAGAGCCTCCACCTGTCCCGGGACCGGATTCGTCTGCTGGCAGCAGAACTCTGACAGCAGGGGAGAGGAAACTTTGAAAGAGGCTCTCTCTTAAACCATAAAGGTCTGAGAGATGCCGCTGGTGTCATTTAACTCAGTTTATTAAGGGCTACAATATGAGGGATAGCAATTTGGAAGTAATACTATCCCTTTAAATTAGTCCAGTTCTTGCTCTAATAACCCCACCCATCCAAATGCCTGTGCCAAAGTGTTACACCCCTGCCTGGCTGCCCCCCCCCCCCCCTTCCCATGCTTGGCCCCATGTGTCGCACTGCCTTCCCCATATTGGGCTTTGCAGCAGGGAAACACACACATGCTCTGCCTTCTGGTCCCTCATCTCCATTACCCTTTTCCTTTCAGCTGTGATCACACTCCCTTCCAGTTTGATCCCATCAATATCCATGACCTCATCCAGATCTTTCCAATTGATAACCATGTGCCCCCTCACTATAACTTTTCATAAAATACACACTGATTCCTGTTTGTGCCCCACCCCCCAAGGTCCACCCCTTTCCTTTATTGATTGCACCTTAGGGTTTATTTAAGCATGTTGTTGCTTACTTTTTCCCCCTCCTAACATGCCTTTCTACAAAACAGAAGAACACCCTCTAATTGGTCCTTTTAAGTAAGACCTAGGTCCCCCGTTGGTCCATATCTGTTTCTTCTGCAAAATTTCTGGGCCCAGGTGGGTAGACAGAGGGGTTTCATTTGAGCCTGTTTGCTGTTGTAGGGCCCAGCAACCAGTCGAGTGCAGGAGCTGACAGAGCTACATCACCCCTTGTGTCCTTGTACCCAGCCCTGGAGTGCAGAGCTATCATGCAACATATGTCTCCCACAGCCTTTGGTGAGTGTGGCAAACTGTGCGTATGAAAGGTGGCTCTTGGGATTCTACTACTCCCTTATCATTTGACTCTTGTTTCCCAGGGCTGAAAGATTGGGACGATGATGAGATCCTGGCTTCTGTATTAGCGGTGTCACAGCAGGAATACCTGGACACAGTGAAGAAGAGTTCACTGCGAAGAGATCCCTCACCAGACCACAGCTGATATTATAAGAATTCAGAAACACCATGGGCTTCCTTCTTTAATGTGTGCAGCGCACTCAGCCGCTCCTCCCTCTAACTTATTCATCCATTTTCATCCTCTTTTCTTCTTCTTTAACTCCTGTTCTCTTCCCTGTCTCTATTTTCACAACTGTTTCTTGTCCTCCTTGTCTCTGCTTGACCTTTTCTGACATTGTCCTCTTGACTCCTGTTTTACCATGCATAAGTTGTGATTGCCACAAGAATGAAGCTCTTTTGTAAATGTCTAGATCCAATTGGCCACAGAGGACTTGTATAGCTGCATGTAACAGATAAAAACAGCCCATCATCCTGCTCACTTCACCCTGATGGTTTGGATCTTCTGCTAACATAGGTTGCTGTCATCCCAGCTCTAAGGAGGCTTTTAAAATCCAAACATCTTTCCTGTACCCTCTGTAGTGAGCACCCTGGTTATGTGTTGCCACCTAGAATTAGGTATTGGATGAATACGCAGGGGGGTAATTTTTTTTTTGTTTTTTTTAAATATTATTGATATTATTAAGACTCAGCGGATGTGATCCCAAAGCTCTCATCACACCTACCACTTTTGTAACTTCCTGAGGTTTTTTTTATTATTATTATTATTATTGTTGTTGTTATTATTATTATTATTGAGGGGCTGTTCCAGTCTCTTAGGAATAACTTTTTCTTATGAAGACAAAAAAGTGGGAAAAAAAAATCTTAATCAGAAGAAATTAGCTCATTTTTGGGTTTGTATTTATTTGAGAGAGAGGTGATTGGTTGTTGTGCAGTCACTTGTGAGTTGCAGTGCCACATAATACTTGACATAAGCAAGAATATCTCATCACTGCTCTACCAGTGTCCTGAATGTTCAGTTGGAGAAATATGGGGAGAGGGTGGCAGTGCCCACATAAGTAGAGAATAATTACCGTATGTGAACTAGTCATATGATAAGAGAAAGTATATTTAACTTAGCCTGCAGAACAAACAAACAAGGCATACATTCTATATTCCAACACCTGCATCTCTTCAGCTAAAGCCTTGTAGTCTTTTCCTTGTATTCTGTTATCCATGCACACATCACTCACAAGACAGATAAAATACATTAAGACACTTTACACACAATAAAAACAGCAGCTAATGAAGAATGCGCAGGGGTGTTCTACCTCTTTTAATCTGGTTTTCATAAGCCACATCTTGCTACCCTGGTACTAATGTGGCACTACTTAAAGTGATAGTAATGTTTCACTAAAACAGCAGCTCCAATTAATCTTCATAGTCTTTGAGCCATGGAGAGTGTTATTTCAATACTGTCAGAGTTGTAGTACAAGAGTAATTGAATGATAAAGTTTTCCCCTCCTGTCCCCTTTACCTAGTGTAAGCCCCCACTCCTCAGATGTGGAATCCAGTCCATAGACCAGACCGCTCATGTCAAGGGTCAATATTCTTACTGTGAGAACAATGAAAACCCTGCCTCCCCTGACAGGTTTTTCAGCTTTTTCCCCCCTCATCTTAATTCAAGATTGTCCCTCTCTGCGATCCATCCAGACAGTCTTGGTGCTCTGAGCTGAGCAGTGTTACATCAGTAAAAGAGGTGGGAGGGGGACACTTTATCATTCAATTACTCTTGAGCTACAACTCTGCCAGAATTGAAATAACACTCTTCAAGACCCAAATACTATGCTTTTATTATGAAACATTAGTATCCCTTTAAGCAGAGGTGCTGCAAGAAGATATACAGTTGGAGCCACAATAGTATTAAAAGGAAATGTACTCTCATAATAGTGTGCGAGCAGACAGCACATGAGAGCAGGTCACAGTGTGACAGCAAGACTGCAACATATAGATAGATAGCGCTCTAATATATAAAATAGAGAGAGAGAGAGAGAGATCGTGCATGTGTGTGAGCAGGGTACCAACTCATGGAATATGTGTATTTTCAGAAGGCACCCCTTGCTGGAATGTGCGTGGTTTACACTGTGTGAGAGCAGAGCACCACCTGATACAGTGTATGAGTGGGGAATCACTTGATGGAATGTGTGTGTTATGCAGTGTGTGGGAGGGACACCTCCTGATGGAATGTGTATATATTTTACAGTGTGCGAGTGGGGCACCACCCAGTGGATTTTGTGTCATGGGGTTTAAAAGCAGGGCACCCTCAGATGAAAAATATGCTAGTGTGTGTGGCATTAGGGCACCACCTGCTGGTGTGTGAGTGGGGCAGCCCCAGATGGTATGTGTGTGTTTGACGCAGTGTGATAGCTGGGCATCCCTGGATAGAATGCATGTGTGCTCTTTTGTCCAGTGTGGAAAACAGCAACCATGGGGTTAAGTAGCTAGCAGTGGCAGACAGGGCACTTATAATTCAAAGCTCTCTGCAGGAGACTCCCAACCAGCAGCCTTCAGTTGTAGTGTTCTGCCTCAGGAGAGTCCAGGGTTAATTCTTCTCTTCAGCTTTTATTTCTTTATTTTCTCATTTACCGGATTCCCTCATGGGGGGGGGGGGTTTCATTTCAACACATACGGCTGGTTCCGTATACCTATCCATTCCTTTTGCATGCAGAACTATGGACGCGACTATTTCACTAGACATGTCTTCTGTTATGTCCGCCAAGTTGATGGCCAACCTCCTAGGAAGCCACCTTCCATCCCCATTTCAGCGGTGCCAGAAAGTCCACATGTGACTATGCACTGTCCCTTTGCCTGCTGGCTACAGAGGTCTGTTTGAGGTACATGACTTCTATGCTTTTTTTTCCTTTTTTTTTTTTTTTTTTCTTTTAACTTTACTGTTACTAGTCCCTTTTAGTTTCAGGGTCATTTGATGGAACTGAAGACTCTATAACTTTGTGTGGGCTGAGGTGACTAAGGCTTAGTGGTTGCAGCTGCCATCTTGCTTATACAGCTCCAAGTGCTTCTTTCTTATTTCCTGCAGCTCTGAGTGGGCTCTGGACCATTAGGACAGCTTGTCCAGTTCTAGCTGCTGGAGAACCACAAAGCCAATTCTGTAATTTCACAGTTTCAGTAGAGTTTGGGAAGCGGGTTTCTTATGCCTCCACTCACCACAAGAATTTGGGCATTAGCTTAGGAAAGGGGGCGGCAGAGTGAGTGTAGTGTGTAGCTTTACAGATTGGTAGACCGAGGGTTAGGCACACGGGATACAATATCCAGCCAGACAAAATTATTATAAATTACATATATTAGAGGGGTTATGGCAAGCACAAAATAGGACAACAACTACAGGCAAATAAACGGGAAAAATGTAAATGCTACACACTTCGGCAAGTCTCATTTTGGATACTAACAAGTTGTAAAGATTGGCAAGGGTCCCACTAATTACTGTCCATTTTAGGTTTACTTGGAAGAGGGACCCACCAACTTAAGTGCCCATTGATACTATCTATTTCTGTGAGTGCACCCACCGATCATTTCTTTCCCTATACTTCCTTAGTAAGTACATGGGCCAGTCAAAATTCAGATTGTCCCCAGGCCCCTCTCCATTAACCCTTTGCATGCCAGAGGGGTACAGAACACATTGCACTCAAAGGGTTAATGATGAGGGGCCCTATCCCTGATTCTATATGCCCCATATGTGCCCACATACAGGGTGACCTGAATTGTACGGTGACCCCCCCACACACACACATACACACACACACAACTGTTTTAATGTTGGGTTTGAAAAAAAGAAAAAAATCCTCAATAGAGGGCGATCACCTTATACTGGATATTTTGTCTAATTTTCAAATCCATCATTCTCTTTCCCCTCTACCAACTCTACCTTTATTCTTCAATAATTTGCCCGGCAGGCTTTTTTTAGTGTCTTGTCTAACACCATGTACTAAACAAAGTCCAAACATATTGTCAATAGACAATTATCCAAAATATGAATATAATGGTACACTGAATGAAGAGACCGACTATGGATCTCAACAAGTGGTCTAGAGCATATGGAGAAAAATAGCGTTCGTTCTCCCAGAAGCAAAGGACTCAAAATAAGTAAAACCAGGCTTCTTTGAGTGTTCCTGGCTCCACACTGATAATGTGTGATACAGAAAGGCTCTTCCAGGACCTTTCTATCAATGAGCAGATGCCATACATGTTTATAGAAAGGTCTTGGGCTGTTCTGTGTAGCTTGTCATCAGTGTGGAGGTGGGCACACTTGAAGACTGTCTGGTGTTACCCATTTTGAGCCCTTTTCTTCAGGGAAACAAACACTATTGTTCCCCACTTGCTGTAGACCGTTTGTTGAGAGCCATTACTTGTCACTTCAGTCGTATCATTATGGTATTTTCATATTTTGGATCATTGTCTATTGACATTCTGTTTGAATAGTGAGAACGCTCTCCTGTGGTTTGTCCTTTGTTTAGTAGATGGTGTTAGACACGACACTCAAAGCAGACTCCCGGGTGCAGTATTGAAGATTAAAGGTAGAGGGAGGAAAATATTCCAGACTGCCCACTGGATGGGATTTTCTTCCCATCCGGTGCACATCCCAAGTAAAGGATGACCCTGAATGTAAGGCGAAGTAACTTTTTCCTTATATTTGTGCAAATACAGTACTTCACACTGAGCCTCCCTCTGACTTTCCCTTGCTATCCCACCTCTCCAGGATCTTATGTCACATTTACCATATATATTTCTCTGTCATCCAATATAGGTTACTGGTAACTTTGGGAGGACAGCTGACCCTTTAAGTAGACAGGAACAATACTGGAAAGAAATTTCTGGGTGCAGCCTTCCTCCTCTCTTTAGCTGCTTCTCAGCCAATTCCCTCCAGTAAGATTTGTTCCTTGATGAAGCAAGGCATGAGAACAGTTCTGCCATAGGTTTAGCTTTTTTATTATTTTTCTGTTAGATATGGAATACCACCATTAGGTGGATTACCATTACTGACATTCCCAAGTGGATAGCTCAGTTTCCAGGTGATGTTGTGGACCTGTCAGCCCTGAGAGGAAAAAGCTTGTGTAGCATGTTTTTTCCCTGGGAGTTGCCCACTGAGGCTTCTTTAGCAATGGTAATCTGAAGACAGAAGACCTGCTAAAAGGGTGAGCAACCCTTTGAGTGCTGAGGTCCACATGTCCCATGTTTTCCCTCCGCACAGGGGTCTCTCTTGGAGTTTCTGCTGCATACTCCAGCACTCATTGGGTTTATCTGTATGTGCGTGTGGTTTTGGAGCAATGGGTTTCTGTGGCAAATGTACCATTTAACTGCTGGTTTGGGCACTTTTGAGGAGTTTATGGCACTTTCTCTACTGGGTCCAGTGTTTATTTAATCTTTCTACTATTTGCTGATGCTTTTTGCACTGTTTTCTCACTCTTTGTAATTTTTGGTTTATTTGAGTTCCACTCCTTTAAGGAGCGCTTTACCGCAAAGACGACATGCTCCGTTCACCTCTGTGGGATTTTACACTTTGGGACATATCTCTGCAACCGTTCAATGTAGCGAGATGGCTCATTTTGTTTGTCTGCCCTTGTTCTATCATCCGGTTAAAAATCTGAGTGTTTTGGGGGGCTCAGGGGCATTCGGGCACTGTTTGGGGTACTTTTCAAGGGAAACTACATTTTCCATGAGTGCTTGCTTCACGCTTGTTTCTGATTGGATTCCATCGCGGACACCATTTTCTGCCTTCCCTTCCTGAGTATCCTCGCAGGGCTTGGAGACTCAGCATCAGATTAACCCTTCACCTGCCAGCTAAGTGCATTTTAGCTATTTCTGGGGTGAAATACTTAATCTCCAGAACTCCTTCAACAGCAGGTCGAGGGCTGCATTCATGCTCTCGCCCATCATGGATGAATCCTCAACATGGACAAGTAAGATTTGATGCCATCCCAGATACTGGTGTTCCTGGGTCTTCTCTTCAATTCCAGGCAAGGCATGGTGTTTCTCACAGACGAGGTGGCTCACCAGATCACCAACAAAGTATCTGTGGTCCTGGCCTCCGATCCAGTCCCGGCCAAGAAGTTGACCTCCTTTGTGGGGAAGTTCATATCCACCATAGAAGTGGTCCCATTTGCCATGGCTCACATGAGGGCAATGCAGAGGTTTGTGATCCAGGTTTACAAAGGCAAGACCAATCTCCTGCGGATGTAAGTCTCTCTATCTCTACATGTGGAGCTGAGCCTGTCATAGTGGCTCAACCTGTCCAATCTCCTGAAGGGCAGACTCTTCCTGATATCCTTCTGGACAACAGCGACGACTGATGTCGGCCTATCCGACTGGGGTGCAGTCCTGGGTCACATGAATGCCCAGGGTTGGTGGTTTCTGTAGGAACCTCTCCTTCCCATCAACGTCCTGGAACTTCGAGCAATATTTTATGCTCTCCGGTACTGGACGTTCCAGCTGGAGGACTGCCCAGTTTGAGTACAGTCCGACAATGCCACGGCCATGGCTAACATCAACAAGCAAGGTGGAACAAGAAGGCTCGCAGCTTGGTTGGAAGTCAAAGCTATTTTGTCTTGGGCAGAAGAATATGTTCCTGACATATCCGCAGTTCATATTCCCGGCGTAGACAACGTTCTGGCAGACTTCTTAAATTGGCGCAGTGTGGACAGCGGAGAGTGGGAACTGCATTAAGAAGTGTTCAACCTCACTGTACAGAAGTGGGGACTTCCTTGCATCGACCTGATGGTGACACCGCACAACGGGAAGGTCCCGTTGTTCTGCTCTTGCTGGAGGGACCCTCTAGCTCTAGCAGTGGATGCCATGTCGATCCCACGGCACTTCCCTCTGGCATACATCTTTTCTCCCATTCCCATGCTACACAGGGTGTTGCGGAAACTGCGTCTGGAAGGTTCTCCAGTCATTCTGATTGCTCTGTACTGGCCTCATCAGGCTTGGTTTCCGGAGCTTCTGAATCTCTCCATGGGGGAGCCCTTTTGGCTTCCTTGCCATCCGGATCTTCTACAGGGGTACCTGTGGAAGGAGGATGTAGACCATCTGGGTTTGATGGCATGGAAGTTGAATCCTCAATATTGAAGAAGGATTTCTCTTTGAGAATGGTGGCCACAATGCTTAGTGCCCTCAAGCCTGTTTCTTCTAAGGTGTACCATAGAGTTTGGTCCACTTTTCCCTCTTGCTGTGCTTATAGGGATCTTTACCACGACTTTGATCTTCCTACAATCCTGTCTGTTTTGCAGGACGGAGTAGATAAGGGGCTCTGCTTGCGTTCCCTGAAGGTTCAGACCTCTGCGCTCTCTGTGTTCTTTCAGAGACTCATCTCCATCCTTCCAGATGTCAAGGCTTTCTTTCTGGGTGTGGCTCATGCCCGTCCTGCCTTTAAGAATCCTGCTGCTCAGTGGGATCTTAATTTGGTTTTGGGCTCTCCATTTGAGTCCTTGGCTGCTATTCCTCTACGTCTGCTGACTTGGAAGATGGCTTATCTCGGGGTGATGGTCTGTTCACTGCATTACATGCCCTGTCTTGTAAACCACACTTTTTGGTGTTTGACAAAGACAAGGTGGTTCTTTGCACTTCTCAGGAGTTTCTCCTGAAGGTGGTCTCTGAGTTCCACATTAATCAGGAAATCATGGTACCCTCTTTTTGTCCTGACCCTACATCTGACAAGGAAAGGGATATCTACTTGTTGGATGTGGTGCCATGCCTAAAGTTCTATGTGCACCGCACTTCGTCATTTGCCAGTCTGACACACTTTTCATCATTCCTGAGGGTCCCAGAACAGGGAGACCGACATCCAAGGTGATCATAGCATCTTGGATTAAGTCTAGTATTCGTAAGGCTTACGAACTGAGGAAGAATCCGGTTCCAATTTGCGTCACGGCTCATTCCACCAGACCTATTGGGGCATCTTGGGCATACAAGAATCTGGCCTCAGCTGGTCAGTTGTGGAAGCTGGTTACTTGGTCCTCTGTGCACACCTTCTCTAAACACTACCATGTTGATGTGCTGGCATCAGCTGATGCCAGCTTTGGGAGGAAGATCCTGGAGGCAGTCTTGCCTGTCTAGGGTCTTTTTCATCTCTTCAATACTCCTTAACTGTTGACCCCAGTTGGTTCTAGTTCAGTGTGCTGTGTTACAGTTCCTGGTGTGATTATACACCAGTTTTGTGTCAGTTGACACTTAGTTGTTATTGTAGGGCTACTTTATGATCTGATGCTCTGGTGACTTTGGGGTTCTGCGCCTGGTCCTTGCCTTACTTCCCACCTCTGGGAAACTCAATGTTTGGACATCCCAGAGTTACCAGTAACCTATATTGGACGACAGAGAAAAGAGTATTTTAGTCTTACCTGTTGGATCATTTTCTCTTAGTCCATATAGGGTACTGGTCTCCCACCCTGTCAAGGGACCTTGGTTGATTCTCCTGTGACCGAACATGGGAGTCCTTTCGGGTTTCTGCTCACATGAGTCTTCTTTTCCCTTCTTACTACCTAGTCAATAGTGAGATTTCCAATCTGACTGGAGGGAATTGGCTGAGAAGCAGGTAAGGAAAGCAGGAAGGCTCCACCTAGCAATTTCTTCCCAGAATTGTTCCTGCCTACTTAAAGGGGCAGTCACCTTCCCAAAGTTACCAGTAACCTATATGGACTAAGAGAAAAGGATTTAACAGGTAAGACTAAAATCCTCATGCTTTATGGGGATGGGGGTTCAGAGTGAGTTTCAAAGCAATCCTACAGTATGCATTTTTACTGTGTGTCCCCGGTTAAAGGGGAGGTCTGGTCAGCCTACTTTATAGCTAGGAGATTGCTCAAGTGTTGCTAGACATGCAGATCTTGATTCCAGTCAGACTCCTATGCTTTTAATCCATCGTACCCAAGGTAGACAGTGGAAGATGTCCAGCCCTAGATCAAATATGTCGCAATCATTTTGTTCACACACCAAGATTGAAAATGGAATCTCTGATTTCCATCTTAGCTGCTATGTGTCCAGGGAATTTTTTTGGCTTCTCTGGACATGAGACATGGTTTTATATGCATCATGGGTGATTCCTGTGCTTTGCGTGTCAGGATTTACATTTCCAATTTACATCCCTTCATCTTCTTCTGGCCTTTGTGTTGTGGGTGTTCACAAGATTTATAGCAGCTTTGTCTAGTCTTATTCGTACAAAAAGGAATCTCAGTCTTGGATTTAAGGTAATCCTTAAAAGCTCTGGTTGACGTAGGGAGGATGAGTGAAAAGTGAGCAACCAGAAAGTGATTCCTCGTAAACAGCTGAAGGATTACATTAACAGCGGCCATTAGTGAGTAGGTTTTAGCGCATAATCTTTTACTTCACCAAGTCTCAAGCGAGGTGATGCTGTAAGTTTACCAAGCTCCACGGGGGCAATACATGTCTAATGCGTTTTGATAAAATTGAAACTATGACAGAGCAGTGGGAGAAAAAGAAGGATAAGAGCAGTAAAGGCAATAAAGCCTCTTGCTTAGACTGTGGTACAAAAATTTCACGGACAAAGTCTACAAAAAGCACACATTGTTCAGATACTGATGAACAAAGGGATAGCACTTCAAAGGAATTTCCTCCTAGTTTGGAACCAGAATGGGCAAAAGTGTTACCAAGGTCCACAGCAAATACCATGGAATGGTATGGGACAAATGGTTAACTGACACCACATTTCCCATCAAAAAGACAAATGCAAGTTAGGAGGAAAAACCAAATCCAGTTGGTCCCAGAAGAAACATGTACCCAAATCATCTGAGCCTAAGTTCACCACAGCATGAATATGGGAGCCCCCAAAGAACCTCCACTAGGGGGAAGACTCCAAGAATACATTCAAGAATGGAAAAATAAATAAAAAAATAAATTGATACAAGATGGGTACAGAATGTCAGTCACCACACTACCACCAAAGTTGTTTATGTTCAGGATTGGTAGATGCTTAATTAAATCAAATTTAGAGCTTGTTCAGGAAGGCACGTGCACACATACACACCAAGGGGGGCTTGAGCACCTGCCCTCTTTGTCCAAAGTGCCCTTGTGCCCCTTTTTTTTTTTTAAATATACATTTTGAATAAATTATGAGAAGTGCCCTTTTTTCATTTGAGCCCCTGACCCCCAAAATGTCTGTGCACGTCCTTGTGTTCAGGTATATGAGGAACATAAAGATATTTCATCAAAATCCCTTTTCAAGGGGGAAAGAAATCCTCAATCCAGCTTATGTTGAAATAGACTAATCAGTTCAAGATGAATGGTGTAACACAGATAATTCCTTAGGTATTACTAAGAAATGTGCAAGTATTTACCCTTTCCCTTAACAAAAAGTAAAGCTTTGGTCGAATCCACCAGTGGTAGATCCCTCAGTATACACCATAAAATCTCTGGTGTAATACAGAAAAGAAAAAAAAACAAGAGTGCTCCCTACTGCAGTATGTCTTGCCAATTGAAGATCTCCACCAATCCACCACTGTACTCACAATATTCTCAACCACTAATACCGGTCAGCAAAAGCAGATGGGGGACTCAGACTGCCCCCACTCAGTCACTCCAAGTTGCTAGATGGAGCTGTGTCTTCTAGAGACACCCACAGTACTTGCTGGGAACTTTGAAATACAGAGAACAAACGAACAGGAAGAGCGTAAACCACCAACAGATGTCTCTATGGCTATCTTCAATCAATTCTAAACCAGTGTTAAACCAATACTCACAATTACTGTGCAAGATAGCTGGTTGTGGGAACAACCACCCATTTCAAACGGGGTAAGCAGTGACTGCCCTGTTTCAGTCGCTTCTCTCAGGAAAAAGAAAACAAACAATGGATCCTCTAATAATGTTATCAAATTTATTAAAAAGCACAGTTTAAAAAATCTGAAATATAGCCAGAAATATACAACGTCAATACATATACTAGGCTATTAATGCATGATATGATGTGTTTCGGGGATTTAACCCTTTTTCAAATAGTGCAGCCTTATATTTCCTGGAGTCCAAGATACGTTGAACTTCGAATTCTGGTTCCCCATCCACATACCTGGGAACTTCCAGTCGAGGGCTACCCGGAGGGTAGTCCTCTGTTCACCAGGGGGTGACAAAAATGACGCTAATCGCGTCAAAAAGGGGTAGGAGGGGGCTTAACCCTTTGAGTGCCAGAGTGGTACGGAATGCATTGCAAAGCAATGCATCCCTTACTACTCTGGCACTCAGAGGGCTAGGTACTGAGTATCAGCAGGATAAAAAGCGGATGTGGCAGAGTTTCAATAGAAACTCTCCACATCCGGAGGAATCTGCCTCTGCCCCGGAGACCCGGTAAAGTTCTGTCAGAACCGGAGTCTCCGGGGCAAATACGGAGAGTTCCCAGGTATGCCCATCCACCAATACCGGGGAGGGAGGGCAGGTAGAGGAAGAATACCGATTCCGTACTAAGGGCTTCAGTAAGGAAACATGAAATGATTTGGGAATACGCCAAGAAGGGGTAATGCCAAAGCAAAGGTAACAGGGGTACTGTACAGTTCGATAGGGACCCACAAAGCGAGGGCCAAACTTCAGAGATGGAACTCGAAGACGAAGATGTTTAGTGGAAAGCCATACCCACATGCCTGGGCATAGAGCAGGACCAGGGGTGCGGCATCTATCAGCAGTCTTCTGTTTGGTCAAGGCTTGGGATAATCGTGCCTGAATAGTATTCCACAGCGAGTGGAGGTCTTCCACCATTAGATCAGCTGCTGGGACCCCAGCCGGGGTACTCCAAGGTATAGTAGCGGGATTATACCCAAGGGCAGCGAAAAATGGCAAACACTGCAATGAGTCATGCAGACGGTTGTTAAAAGTAAATTCAGCAAATGGTAAGATATCCACCCAATTCGAGAAGTCAGGGCACATGTAGTGCCGGAGAAAAAGCTCTAAGATTGGTTCGTACGTTCGCACTGACCATTAGGTTGCGGGTGATAGGCTGTAGAGAATTGAAGGGAGATGCCAATACGAGAACAAAAAGCTCGCCAGAATCTGGAAACAAACTGTACTCCACGGTCTGATACAATATGAGATGGAGATCCATGCTGTCGGAAGATCTCTCGAATAAAGACAGGAACCAATTCTGTCGCTGAAGGCAACTTGGTCAGGGGAGCAAAGTGGCTCTGTTTGGAAAAACGATCCACAATGAATAAAATCGTGGTACAACCTTTAGAAACAGGGAGATCAACCACAAAATCCATGGCCAAATGAGACCATGGAGAGGATGGAATAGGCAGAGGACAAAGGAGCCCCGCTGGTTTATGGAGAGGAGTCTTATGGCGAGCACAGACTTGGCATGTGACCACGAAGTCGTGGACATCCTCTCTTATTGAGGGCCACCAAAATTGATGAAGGAGAAGATCAAGTGTCTTGCGTATACCTGGATGACCAGAAGTGGCTGACTCGTGAGACCATCGTACGATTTCCACCCGGAAGCGAGGTGGAACAAATAGGGTCTGAGGAGGGTGTGAAGGCACTGGAGTTTTTTGCATAGCTCGAATCTTGTCCAGAGTGGTAGAGGACAAGGCGGTCACAAAGCATGTTGGAGAAAGGATAGGTGCAGGAACGGTGGGCGGACTAGGTTCAAAGAGCCGGGAAAGAGCATCTGCTTTAGTGTTTATTGAGCCAGGATGATATGAAATAATAAAGTTGAATCGAGTGAAGAATAAGGCCCAGCAGGCCTGTCTGAGATTCAGAATCTTGGCGGATTCTAGAAACTGAAGGTTCTTATGGTCGGTAAAGCCCAATACAGGAGTAGAGGAACCTTCCAATAAATGCCTCCATTCTTCAAAAGCAAGTTTAATGGCTTATAATTCTCTGTTACCCACATCGTAGTTCTTTTCGGCTTCCGAGAATTTTTTAGAAAAAAAAGAACAAGGATGGAGTTTAGAGGATGTGGGGTGACGCTGAGAAAGAACCACCCCTGTGGCTTGCTCTGAAGCATCTACTTCCATCACAAATTGCCTTGAAGGGTCTGGATATCACAAAATAGGGGCTGACGTGAAGGCTTTTTTCAAGTCGTCGAATGCTTGGATAGCCGAAGCAGGCCAATGTTGAGGGGGTCTGCTCCAGTTTTAGTCAATGCTATTATAGGGGCAATGATACGGGAGAAGTTACGGATGAATTTCCTATAATAATTAGAAAATCCGATGAAACATTGAATGGCCCGCTTATCCACAGGAATGGGCCATTGGGTAACTGCTTCAACCTTAGCAGGATCCATCTCGATGCCCTCCTGGGATATAATATACCCCAGAAATGCAAGTCGAGGTTTCTTGAATTCACACTTCCGAGTTAGTACCATGTTGACTTGTGTCCTATGTGACACCAGATCAGGAGAATATACTAGGATGTCGTCAAGGTATATTATTACAAAATATAATAACATGTCCCGGAAGATTTCATTAATAAATCCCTGGAATACCGCTGACGCATTACATAGCCCAAACGGCATTACCAGGTACCCGTAATGGCCATAACTGTAATTAAAGGTCGTTTTCCACTCGTCGCCAAGTTTTATATGAATTAGATTGTAAGCTTCCTGTAGGTCTATTTTAGAAAAAATGGAGGCATCTTTGGGCTGATCCAAAAGTTCACGGATTAATGGAAGAGGGTACCCATTCTTGACTGTAATTTTATTTAACCCCCTGTAATCGATACAAGGGCAGAGAGAACCATCTTTTTTCTGAACAAAAAAGTGCCCCAGCCGGGGAGGAGGAAGGCCGGATAAACCCTCTGGACAGATTCTACTGAATATAAGTTTCAAGAGCTTTGTTTTCAGGAGGCGAAAGTAAAAAGGTCTTCCCCTTGGGGGGACCATGCAACACAAGAGAGGAGCTCCACCGGAGACAAGAATGGGCCCGCAACAACCTTTCCCCCCCTACTCTGGAGACCACAAAGAGGAATGACCCAAGGGCCCTCCCCCTGCCGGACCAAGGGGAAGAGATCACTTAACAGAGACTACCCAAGGAAGACAACGGGTGCCGAACGGGTGCACACCAACAGGGGTAGGACTGAAACAACAGAGCAAGTTACTCAGCAGGGGAACCAGAACAGCAGACCCCCAGAAGGAGGCAACACTGAACGACCCCAGGAGGAAGAGACTACCACCCACAACTACTGACCACCAGGCACCCACCTCTCCTACGAGTGGCACGGAAGGGAACCTCTGCCAGCAGGGGACTGCCCAGACCAGCAGACTACCCCAAGCTAGGCACCCAAACCAGAACAGCGGGCTGAATAACCCGCAAGAGACTGCGGGCTAGACCGCCCAGAGCCGAGGGGACCCGGAGAAATGCCCGAGATAGAAAGGAGGAGGTGGCGCCACAGCAGTGTAAGGACCATGGCCGGAACACGGCCAAATAAGGACGGAGCTTCCCCCAGAGGCTACTAGGGCAACGGTAGCAGAGAGTAACCAGCCAACAAAGTGGCACCCGATACGGCAGAACCTACGGCAACAGGAGGCACAAACAGATGCTGGAGCGTCACGGGTAGTCGGGCAGGCCAAGGTACCGGGGGCAACCAGGGACGCCAGAGAGGGAGCGAAAAGCAAAAACACCAAATGCTGGCCAAAACTTACTGGGAGCAACGAGTACCACGGATGATGAGTGGAGAACAGTCAGACAAGCCAGGCGGTCGAGAATCAGCAGCCTAAACGGAATCAAGAAGCAGGTCAAAACATAAGCAGAGGTCAAAACACCAGGAACAGCAACAACCGAATAAGGAACAACTCAGCGGAAATAATCGAGTGTCGACAAGAGGGCAGAAAAAACTATAAACCTCCAACCTCCAATAAAAACGAAGCAAGGAAGACAGAGCGGTAACGAGATAGAAAGCTAGCTCCTGATATCCTGACACTACCCCTCCCCTAAAGAAGAGTCCACCGGGCGACCAGGTTTATGAGGGAAGGTCCTATGAAAAGCGGAGAGGAGATCGGGAGCATGCACGTCCCATGCAGGCACCCAGGAACAATCCTCTGGCCCGTATTCCTTCCAGTCCACCAGGTATTGGATAGACCGTCGGACTTTCCTGGAGTCCAATATACGTTGAACTTCGAATTCTGGTTCCCCATCCACCAATACCGGGGAGGGAGGGCGGGTAGAGGAAGAATACCGATTCCGTACTAAGGGCTTGAGTAAGGAAACATTAAATGATTTGGGAATACGCCAAGAAGGGGTAATGCCAAAGCAAAGGTAACAAGGGTACCGCACAGTTCGATAGGGACCCACAAAGCGAGGGCCAAACTTCAGAGATGGAACTCGAAGACGAAGATGTTTAGTGGAAAGCCATACCCACATGCCTGGGCATAGAGCAGGACCAGGGGTGCAGCGTCTATCAGCAGTCTTCTGTTTGGTCGAGGCTTGGGATAATTGTGCCTGAATAGTATTCCACAGCGAGTGGAGGTCTTCCACCATTAGATCAGCTGCTGGGACTCCAGTCGGGGTACTCCAAGGTATAGTAGCGGGATTATACCCAAGGGCAGCGAAAAATGGCAAACGCTGCAATGAGTCATGCAGACGGTTGTTAAAAGTAAATTCAGCAAATAGTAAGATATCCACCCAGGCCAAAGTACCGGGGGCAACCAGGGACGCCAGAGAGGGAGTGAAAGGCAAAAACACCAAATGCTGGGCAAAACTTACTGGGAGCAACGAGTACCACAGAGGACGAGCGGAGAACAGTCAGACAAGCCAGGCAGTCGAGAATCAGCAGCCTAAACGGAATCAAGAAGCAGGTCAAAACATAAGCAGAGGTCAAAACACCAGGAACATCAACAACCGAGTAAGGAACAACTCAGCGCGAATAATCGAGTGCCGAGAAGAGGGCAGACCAAGCTATAAACCTCCAACCTCCAATAAAAACGAAGCAAGGAAGACAGAGCGGTAATGAGGCACAAAGATAGCTCCTGACAAAATAACTATTTTACCAATGATCTTGGGTATAGATAAAGCAACGGTGTATAATACACAGGTATAATTATACCAGGCATTTTAGGGTAGCTAAACCAGACCCAACAATTCCAATAGAAAGTGTGGTAGCACTTAAAGGGATAGTAATGTTTCATAATAAAAGCAGCTCTAATTAATCATCATAGTATTTGGACATTGGAGAGTTATTTCAATTTTGTCAGAGTTGTAGTTCAAGAGTAATTCAATGTCAAAGTATCCCCCTCCCACCCTTTTTACTGATGTAACACTGCTCAGGCAGAGCAGAAGGGAGGTGCCCACGTAGATTGCAGAGAGGGACAATCTTCAATTAAGATAAGGGAAAAACCTGAAAAACTTGTCAAGGGGGGGCAGGGCTTTCATTGTTCTCATAGGAAGAAGATTGTCCCCTGCTGTTATCTGTCTGGTCTATGGACTGCATTCCACATCTGAGAAGATATGGCTTGCACTAGGTAAAAGGTGTGTGAGGGGAAACTTTGCTTGTGAATATCTCCAAACCATAAAGGTTTGAGAGATAAGACTTATATAGTTATTCATGTTTTTAATGCCTACAAAATAAAATAAAGATAAAATGAAGTATTACTATCCCTTTAAAGATACAACAGATCAGAGAGAAGATTCTTTGAAAAGAATAATGTTCTCAGGCCAGGGAGCTATCATTAGAGCATTGTTCAATTTGGCCTGGGCATGCAGAGCAATGGAAGCCTGAAGCAGTCAACTGCTTGAAGCCATTCAAGAGTACATTATTCCTTTAACAGGTTATCTGCAAGAGGCCACAGTTTATATTGATGAGGCAGCATTAAAGGTAGCCAAAATTGCTAGCACAGTTGCAATATGATATACCTTATGGCAAAAAATATGGAATGCAGATTCTGCTTCCAAGAAAGCATTAGTGTCTTTACCTTTTACAGTCAGTCAAGCCACAGGAGGAAAAAGTACTCTTATCATGAAACAAGCAGGTTTCAATTGAAAAAGAAAAGTTCAACAACTATAGGGGTACAGTCTGACATTCCATATCAAATACTTCTGGGGATTCCTTAAGATATGGAGGAAAACCAGATCCGGTTGGGCCCAGAAGAAACATGTACCCAAAGTATCTGAGCCCAAGTCCACAACAGCATGAATGAGGAAGCCTCCAAAGATCCTCCACTAGGGGGAAGACTCCAAAAATACATTCAAGAATGGAAAAAATAATTACAAATACATTGATACAAGATGGGTACAGAATGTAATTCCCCACACTAACACCAAAGCTGCTTATTTATGTCCAGGGTACCCAATGACACAATCTTTGAAAGAGGCATTCCAGCAGGCATTTCAACAATTTCTAAGTGGTAATACCAGTTTCAAAAGAACAAATATTCAAATGTTTTTTGTAACGGAAGCTGAGAAGGGACCGCGTCGCCTTCCGCCGTCGTTCCTGGGTCTCTCCTTCTCGACGCAGATAAGCGCCGTCAGGTGCACCGGTTGGAGTATGGACAGTCACTGGAAACAGCCTCAGGATCGCTGGAAGCAGGGAAGAGTCCACGTGGCCGCCTGACAGTCCACGAAGTTAGGTCGCAGGAAACTGGCAGCAGGCGGTCGGCGATTCAGGATACTTGGCGCAGATGGGTATCAGAGTGGATACTTTAGACCATTAGCAATACAAGACTCCAGGACTCCTTGTTCACTCCAAAACAGAACTCACTTTATTGACACAAACTACAGATATTTATATACAGTACAGTACATTGGATCACATGGGGAAACCTGATACAATAGGGAACTTGATTAAATCAAACACATCAGACAAAAGGCAAGGGCTGACACAATGAGAGCATTCACAGAGGTAATCAACTCACAACATAATACAAAGGGCTGGCAACAGAGTTTCAGGCTATACAATAGGTGACTCACAGACTGAGGGGTGTGAATGGATTAACACACACAGCAGGGGGGTCTCAGGACAGTTCTCACTCCAAGGACTTGAGTGGCCAGAATATTCATTTCCTTAACAATGGCCAGGGGTTGAATAATTAAGCAAAAGGCTTGGGAGTCTGCAATACATAATGAAATAATTAACCCCTCACTGCCTATTCCCTTGGAGTAAACCCTCAACATACCACATACAATAACTAAAACGTTCGCCATACATTAAACATACTATGTGATCCAAAGTCTATGAATTTAAGTCTTTCTCTTAGGGAATAGCTGGCCAGTTTGTACGCCAAGGCACAGCACAGAGTCCAAACAGTAATAAATGTCTATAGTCTTTGAATAAATAGTTTGAGGTTCAGACAAGGGCTCAGTAACGGGTAGGATCCGTTACATTTCTCCCCCTTTTTGTACCAAGCCAGCGGGGACAGTAGTAAACGCTGACTTGGAGCTGTAGGAGACCATTGAGGTTGTGAGCCACTTGTCTGGATAGTTCATTAGTCTGGAGGCCTTAGTCCTAGGCCAGTCTTAAAGGAGGAGCCCCTTGTCCTGGGCCAGGGAAACAATGACTCAGCCTGGTGTCCTGTGCCAGGAGAAAATGCAAGCCCCTTGTCCACGCCTGGAAATAGAAAGCAGGTCTCTTGTCCTGGACCAGGAGTACAGTCTCGGTTCTTAATCCTGGGCCAGGGAAATTGGTGCCTGGTTGTCCTGGCAATCATCAAATTGGGTGGCCTCTCCTGGGCCATGCTCCATGCAGAGCTGGGGTTCAATGTTCCTGGGTCTGGGGCCAGGGGCTCAGGGTCCAAAGCCAGTCTATAAGGGGGATCTTCCTGGGGCAATTGTGTCTCTGGCTTCTGTGCATCAGAGTGTGGAGAGAGAGGCATATCTCCCCCATTTAGTTGGGCCACTGCCCCAGAGGAACAGGAGAGGATGTTTGTCCCACTCTCCTGGGCTGGGGCAACGTTCTGGGACACATTCCCACCCTCCAGGCAGAGCTCAGGAAATTCAGGGGCCCCAGTAACATCCCTGATGAGGACGGAGGTCCCACTCACCAGATCAGGGCTCAAAGGGGAATTGTTGGGGAGCGCCTTCTTGGGGCTTCTGGTGAGCTTGCTCCCACTCACCAGTGTCAGGGCAAAACAAGGGGTAGTGTGCTCACTCCTACACACCACAGCAGGGGGTTCACAGGACCCGGTGAATTTGCTCCCATCCACCAAGCCAGGGGTCACAGGGAAAGGGAACACAATCGTTGGGCTGGGGATGAGGACTGTTGATCCACTAATCCCAGCCAAGGTTTCACATGACCTGGTGCGCTTGCTCCCACGCACCAAGCCAGGGGTTACAGGGGGACTGGAGAGCTCGCTCCTACTCTCCAGCATGAGGAACTTGGGGCAACATCCAGGGTTTCCAGGGGCAGTAGCAGCACTGCAGAGTGGCAGCCTGCTGTACCCCTCTTCTTCTTGGCCCCTCACATCAGGGCCATCTCTTGTCTTCTGGAGGAGGGCAGTCTCAATCCTCCTCGCAATCTTAGTCACATACCTGGAGAACACACTCTTCCCCTTCTCCAGGGCAGTAGCAACAGGGGACGGACTGGGGCTGCTGGTGGGGACCTGCATCTCCTTCACCACAGCAGGGGTTTCCCAGACCCTGGTGAGCTCGCTCCCACTCACCAGGTCAGGGTTTACAGGGGGGCTGATGGGGCACTCTTCTCCCCCCATCAGTTCACACAACATATCCTTAGGAGGGCCAGCAGCACTGCTCTCTTCCAGTCCGCTGGGGTCCTCCTCTTGTAGGCTATCACTTTCCAGGGCCTTCTCTGCCTTGAGGGAGACCGCAGTCCCATCCCCCAAGGCGGCATTATCCGTGACCCTGGGGAGCACACACTGCTCTGCTCCCAGGGCATTCTCCAATAGAACAGGGGGCATCTTTCTGGGGCTGCTGGTGAGCTCTTCTCCCCTCACCACAGCAGGGGGTTCACAGGGACTGATGGGCTCTCTCCCACCCATCAGTTGGGGCATACAATTGCTGCTGGTGGGGACCTGCGTCTCGTCCACCGCAGCTGGGAACACAGGGGAAGGGGCAATATGCCTATCAGGGGAGACGTCCGTCCCATCCCCTGATGCAGAGGCATTCTCTTCACTGAGGGGGAACGAATTCCCACCCCTCAGCTCAGGCAACAAACAGTCCAGGGGCAAAGGGGTATCAGGCAGGGCAATTTTCCCACTTCCTGATGCAGGGGCAACAACAGGGGCACTGGTGAGGAACGAATTCCCACTCACCAGTGTGGAGTGAACAGGGGTAACACAATCCTGGCCCTCAATGTCGCTGAAGTCCTCCTCAGATGCGTTACCCCCCCATTCTTCTTCCTCTTTTTGGAATTCCCGGACCTCTCGAATGAACCCAGCATATAGTTGCTCCAGGTCCCATTCACATCCTGCCAGAATATCCAAATTTCCCTGGCAGTCCGCAGGAATGTATCCACCAAAACGGTCCTCTCTTTTGTCCCGGATCTCCCAGTATCTGCTGGAGTCAGGGCACCCAAAAGTAGAGTCCATGTGGTAGGCGTTCCATACCAGCCCTTGGATGTCCCATCGCAAGCGGGCTGGGCACCAGTCAAAAAGGCCCTCGGATCCATATTCCTGGTCCAGGTATTTAACAAAGTCCCAGTACTCCTCCTGTACTCTGAGCTCCTCTGTAATGCACGCATCCAACTCTGGAACGAAGTCGTAGATAACATCACCCAGCTGGGTCCACCACTGTATTCGGATGGCGCTGTAGCGATCCTCGTATGCTCCTAGAGTGTCTGCCAGCACTGTTACATCTGCCATGCCTCAATTGCTGCACCCAATATGAAGGAGAAATCCCACCGCTATGCCACCAATGTAACGGAAGCTGAGAAGGGACCGCGTCGCCTTCCGCCGTCGTTCCTGGGTCTCTCCTTCTCGACGCAGATAAGCGCCGTCAGGTGCACCGGTTGGAGTATGGACAGTCACTGGAAACAGCCTCAGGATCGCTGGAAGCAGGGAAGAGTCCACGTGGCCGCCTGACAGTCCACGAAGTTAGGTCGCAGGAAACTGGCAGCAGGCGGTCGGCGATTCAGGATACTTGGCGCAGATGGGTATCAGAGTGGATACTTTAGACCATTAGCAATACAAGACTCCAGGACTCCTTGTTCACTCCAAAACAGAACTCACTTTATTGACACAAACTACAGATATTTATATACAGTACAGTACATTGGATCACATGGGGAAACCTGATACAATAGGGAACTTGATTAAATCAAACACATCAGACAAAAGGCAAGGGCTGACACAATGAGAGCATTCACAGAGGTAATCAACTCACAACATAATACAAAGGGCTGGCAACAGAGTTTCAGGCTATACAATAGGTGACTCACAGACTGAGGGGTGTGAATGGATTAACACACACAGCAGGGGGGTCTCAGGACAGTTCTCACTCCAAGGACTTGAGTGGCCAGAATATTCATTTCCTTAACAATGGCCAGGGGTTGAATAATTAAGCAAAAGGCTTGGGAGTCTGCAATACATAATGAAATAATTAACCCCTCACTGCCTATTCCCTTGGAGTAAACCCTCAACATACCACATACAATAACTAAAACGTTCGCCATACATTAAACATACTATGTGATCCAAAGTCTATGAATTTAAGTCTTTCTCTTAGGGAATAGCTGGCCAGTTTGTACGCCAAGGCACAGCACAGAGTCCAAACAGTAATAAATGTCTATAGTCTTTGAATAAATAGTTTGAGGTTCAGACAAGGGCTCAGTAACGGGTAGGATCCGTTACATTTTTATTCAAATGTTTTCATTGTACCCAAAAAGAAACCGAGGATGTCATCCAATTTTGGATCTAAAGGCATTAAATTGGTTCCTAAGAGTACCCAAATTCAAAATGGAATCAAGTCAGTGATAGCAGATATTGAACCTGCAACGTACATGGCATTACTGGATATCAAAAGATGCATACCTGGTTGTCTCTACCTGGCCAGAACACTTCTGATACCTTCAACATGCATTTCAAAGCCAGCATTAACAATTGTTGGCCCTTCTATTTAGTTTAACCACAGCACCAATAGTGTTCATCAAAGTTATGGCTCCCCTCATCGATCATCTTCTGTCAAATTTAACACCATATCTAGACAATCTACTTTTAAACCCTACAACAAGGACTCAAGTTTCCTAGAGGCTAAGATTTCAGCATTATCCTTTTTTAGGATATACCAGAGGTACATATCTTCAATGAGTCCTTCATTTGGGTCTTGGAAGAGTACTTTCAAACTTTATCCACTGTATCACTTTGACATCTCACTAGTAAAGCAATGTAACAGCAATTTCTTCAGCAAGAAAATGTAAGGCAAAGCAGTCTCTCTTTTAGATCTTCTTGCCTTATTTTTCATCATAATATAGTGTTACTTTCTGTTCCTGAATTTCTACCTAAGGTAGTTTGAAAGTTTCACATTAATCAAGAAATAGTTTTGCCTCCGTGTGTCCGAACCATTCTGAATTCAAAGAGCTGCTGCATTCATTCGATGTGGTCAGACGTCTCAGGCAGTATGTATGAATCACATAATCCTTCAGACAATCCACTATCATCTGTCATTCAAAGAAGCCCTATAAACCTACATCTTGGATAACACGGACTGTAAAACAAGCCTGTATTCAAAAATCCAAAACAGTCTCTTTGAAATTACATCCACACTCCTCTATATCCATTAGCACCTCCTAGGCCTGTAAAAATCAAACTTCAAAATGCCATATTTGTAAAGCAGCCACATGGTCCCCAATCAATACGGTCGCATGTATATTAGTTTCATGTGACACCAGTTTTGAAAGCAGTGTCTTGTAAGCAGTATTATAGATTTTACCTCAATCCCCATTTTGGGATTGCTTTCGCTTGTCTCCATCATTCCTGTATCCCACACTGGATGAAAGAGAAAACAGGATTTTCTTTTCTTTTTATACTTGCTGATGAGCCCTTTTTTCTCAGTCCACTGTGGGGGACAGGGCATCCTGCCCAGAGGAAAACTCTGGATACCCTACTGTATTTTTTAGCTTCTTTATATATTTCTACTATTTAATTGCTATACTTTAAACTCCTTTCTGGAAAGAAGGGCAGATTAAAATAGGCAGATGAAGAGAAGGGGTCTTTTAGTTTTGTTCTGTTACCGGTTAAGTGCCACGCCTCCTGGCAGCAGATATTTTACTTCCCTTGGCCCTTGTGTCCTGAGTTGACTAAGAGAAAACGATTTAAATTGGTAAGAAAAAATGTCCCCTTATTTGTACCTCATTAAATGCATCATCCACATAGTATCACTTTACACATTGCTCCATGCAGAGGATATATATATATATATATAATTTCTGGTCTTATCTGAGGTTGAAAAAGGTATCCTTATTTATATCCAAGTATATTTAGCAGCCAAATATCATCTCATACATTTCTCTCATAGAGAGGACATGTATTATTACTGGTCTTATCTGTGGCGTTAACATTGTCCTTATTTGTACCTCAGTATATGTATAACACAGATATTATCACTTCATAAATTGCTCTATACAGAGGACATGTATCATTACTGGTCTTATCTTAGGGGATAACATTGTCCTTATTTGTACCTCAGTATATGTATAATACAGATATTATCACTTCATATATTGCTCCTTACAGAGTACATGTACCGTTTCTAATCTTATCTGACGGGATAACATTATCCTTATTTGTACCTCAGTATATATATCGTCCAGATATCATCACTTCATACATTGCTCCATACAGAGGACACGTATCATTACTAGTCTTATCTTAGGGGATAACCATTGTCCTTATTTGTACCTGAGTATATGTATAATACAGATATTATCACTTCATAAATTGCTGTATACAGAGGACACGTATCATTACTGGTCTTATCTTAGGGGATAACATTGTCCTTATTTGTACCTCAGTATATGTATAATACAGATATTATCACTTCATATATTGCTCCATACAGAGGACACGTATCATTACTGGTCTTATCACCCAGATATTATCACTTCATACACTGCTCTATACAGAGGACACGTATCATTACTGATCTTATCTGAGGGGATAAACATTATCCTTATTTGTACCTCAGTATATGTATCACCCACAGGGATGTGCACAGACATTTTGGGGGGCAGGGGCTCAAATGAAAAAAAGGGCACTTCTCATAATTATTATTTTTTTGTTAAAAGGGCACGAGGGTAATTTGGACAAAAAGGGCAGGTGCTCAAGCCCCCCTTGGTGTCTATGTGTGCAACTGCCTGATCACCCAGATATTATCACTTCATACATTGCTCTATACAGAGGACACATATCATTACCTGTCTTATCTGAGGGGATAATGTTGCCCTTATTTGTACCTCAGTATATGTATCACCCAGATATTATCACTTCATACATTGCTCCATACAGAGGACACATATCATTACTGGTCTTATCTGAGGGGATAACGTTGTCCTTATTTGTACCTCAGTATATGTATAATACAGATATTATCACTGCATATATTGCTCCTTACAGAGGACATGTATCATTACTGGTCTTATCTGAGGGGATAACATTGTCCTTATTTGTACCTCAGTATATGTATCATCCAGATATTATCACTTCATACATTGCTCCATACAGAGGACATGTATCATTACCGGTCTTATCTGAGGTGATAACATTGTCCTTATTTGTACCTCAGTATATGTATCATCCAGATATTATCACTTCATACATTGCTCTATACAGAGGACACATATCATTACCGATCTTAGCTGAGGGGATAATGTTGTACTAATCTGTACCTCAGTCAGTGGTGTCTGTAGAAATTCCAGGGGGGGGGGGGCAAAGCCATAATATGGCCCCAGGCCAGCCCATCTAGCCCCTTTATATGGAGGGGGGTAATTGTAGGGGGGGGCAAGTGCCCCCTTCCCCAGACACCCATGACCTCAGTATATGTATCATCTAGATATTATCTCTTCATACATTGCTCCATAGTACATGTACCGTTTCTGATCTTATCTGACGGGATAACATTATCCTTATTTGTACCTTATCTGAGGGCGGTAAATTATCCTAATTGTATCATCCAGATATTATCACTTAATATATTGCTGCGTAGAGAGGATATGTATCATTACTGGTCTTGTCTAGGGTAAAATGTGTTTTTTGTACTTCGGTATATGGAGACTACATATATCACTTCGTGCATTGCTTATACAAAGGACAGTTACAGTTGCTGATTCTCTCTGAGGTAATAAAAAGTGCTTAGCTGTACCGCAGTTTATCTTCAATGAATATTTCACTTAATATATTCAAAACAACAACTGTGGGCTAATTTACCACATTACTTTTCATGTACCACAGCCTGCGATTCACTTGTAGGGTAATATACCCGGCCGGTGCACTGCGCTCAGGACAGAAAGACCTAGGACGCAACCTTAGACTGGAGTCCACCAAACACATGGCCGCACTCCTTTGACATTTTACAGATCCCGGGGAGCCGTCGATGCAGCTCCGCCCTCTGCATCACCTGCCCGGAAGTGAGTTGTCAGCGTCGTCGTGGCTGACCAGGAAGTGTGTGTTACCGGTAGACATGGCGGTATCAGATACAGCAGGTTCTGGAACTCTGGAAACGGGACGAGAGCTGAAGCAACCGAAGGAGGATATGAGGGAATCTTTGATCCCTCCAGGGAGAGTAGCCGGGGACCGTAAGTGAGAATAGGATGGCTGGCGGTTGTTATGAATAGTGAGATAAGGGCAAATGTCTATATAGTGATTGAGGGAATGGAGTGCTGAGGGCTACAGTTCACGAGAGGAGTAATGGTTTATATAGTGATTGGGGAAATGGAGTGCTGAGGGCTACAGTTCGCGCACCCACACACACATGTAAATCCTGTGCACCTTCCATTTCTTACAGGAGGAAACCGTCGCCTAAAATACTTGAGTCTGGCTATACTGGTAGTACAAAATGCCTCCCTGATCCTCAGCATCCGATATGCCCGTACTCTACCTGGGGAACGCTTCTTCTCCACCACTGCAGTAGTTATGGCAGAGATCCTGAAGGGCATCACTTGTCTTCTGCTCATTCTGGTCCAGAAGAGAGGTAACACTTCCTCCATGTGTACTGGCAGCACACAAATATGGATCTCTTCTCCTGCCCTAAATATTTATTACTATTATTGTTTCACTATGTTATGCCTTCTTATTGAGTTTTAGATTTTGCAAATGTTTAAAGGAACAGTAAAATACCAGATGAATGAAATATCATTTTATAATTAAATCAGATTAGGAATGCAAAGGAAAATTGTTTATCTCAACCTGCTGGAAAAGCGCACATGCAATGTCATATCTTGAATATCACATCTTGGAAAGTTTTTATATGTATAACTAGAATAAATAGCCACAGTTGCCTGGGGTTTGTAACCAACAGAGTATTATACAGACATCCCACAGTGCTAGTCTGTTTCTCTCTTAAAGGGATAGCAATACTTAGTTTTATCTTTATTTTACTTTGTAGGCATTAAAAAAATGCCTACCCACCCCTTTTACCTAGTGTAAGCAATCTCTTCTTAGATGTGGAATCCAGTCCATAGACCAGCCAGATAACAGCAGGGGACAATCTTCTTCCTATGAGAACAATGAAAGCCTCCCTTCTGCTCTGGCTGAGCAGTGTTACATCAGTAAAAGGGAGGGGGATATTTTGTCATTGAATTACTCTTGAACTACAACTCTGACAGCATTGAAATAACACTCTCCAAAGTCCAAATACTATGATGATTAATTAGAGCTGCTTTTATTATGAAACATTACTATCCCTTTAATGGCATGTATTTTATACAGGGCCGAATTTAACAATAGGCAGATTAGGCAACTGCCTAGAGCTCCAGATTTTGAGGGGAGCCACAGCTGTGCTGGCCACACTATCATTCTAAATCGTGGGTGCGGCCAAAGCAATCTCAATATCCCTGCACCAGTTTTATACACTATTACAAGCTATTATTTAACCTCTTTGACCCTAGAGACATCTCCAGTCCATTGTAAAGAAATGTGTTGGAGATGTTTCTAGAAACCAAGGGATTGAAGCTGAGTTTTTTACTTGCTTGTTATAGGCTAAGAATATTTTCTATGCAGAAAATATTTGGTGCAGCTAGGGCTGTGGTTGGAGCCTGGGGGCAACTGGGAAGTAAATCCAGCCCTTATCTTATATCCAAAATTTGGATATAATTATTGGCAGCCCTTGCTAGTGTCACCATTTTTAATGGAAAAATAAATCTTAGAAATAAAAGAGAATGCTCTCTGGAATGTAGTGACTTGTCAGTGGACTGTGTAATTATTTGTTTGCAAATTTATCAGGGCCTCTGTATTTTACAGGACTTTATTAACCTTTTGTTTGGTCTATAGTACCAATCTGACCCCAATCAATAGTACCAATCTGAGCAAGGACAAATCTCCTTCCTACTCAAACCTGGCAGACTAAGCATGGGCAAATTGGTATTTTGTCCCTGCTCAGATTCTGTAGAAGCAGGCTGTTGCATGAAGAAAGGACCCCCCCCCCCACACACACACACACACAGATAATCATAATAATAATAAAAGCAAAATGGCGCCCAATTGTGTAAAAGGGAAGATCTTGGTGAAGCAACACAAGGTAGGGATGTGGCCCTGAGGTAAAAGTGTTTGGATGAAGGCAGGGGATAAGAGAGGTGAAATTTAAACTGGTAGAGTAACAAACAAAGAAAGCAAGATACCTGGCACACCATGGCACTTTTTAAACCACCTTACAGTGAAAGTGAATTGGACAGCAACTGTATACTTTCAGTGGAAGTTATTTTATGGTACTGAACAGCCTCTTGTACAGTCCAAAATTATCAGCTTTACAGAGTCTTTCATCAAGTGTCCTTTTCTTCTTGCTAAGAGATATTATTGCAAAATATAAGGAAAAATGTATACTGCAGGGTTTATCCTTTTAAATACAACAAGGGTACTCTCACTGCTGAAAGGTATTTTATTCAAATGTTAATGCAGCTGAAACTTGTTTGTGGGTACGCTCCTACCATCGCCTGAAATTGTATGGTAGTGCTGTTGCTACAGCAGTCTATGGACAGCTATTCATGTAAAGGGCAGTGCCAGCACTCACAAACCTAGAAACCCACTTTGTCTGGGATGAAGATGAGGTACATTTGGTTCAGTGTATATAACTTTTAGGTTACATAGTAAATTAGGTTGGAAAAAAGACACAAGTCCATCAAATTCGATCTTTGTGACACTATAACCATGAAATGAGAATTATATAAGACTTCCTGACAAGGACTCCATTAAGTTCTTAAGTAGAAATGAGAGGACCCGCCTGCAGCTGAGTGGGCCAGCAAAGGTAGGAAGCTGTTAAACCAAGGATGTGAAAATCTCATTGTCGGTCTGGCTAAAGTCACAAGGTTCATCAAAAGCAGAAGGGAGAGTGCATAAGAATAGTCAAAGAACAAGCTGAGGGTCACCTGAGGCAGATGGAGCAGTAGAGGAGAGACAAAAGCCAAGTCAGTCGGAACGAGCCAAGGTCTAGGACTCAGGAGACAAAAGGTAATCGCTCAAATAATTGGGCGACGGACTTCTGCGTCATCAGGCAATAAGAACGCTGCCTACCCAATAGCAGGGTGAGGACCTGACCACAGTGCTAGATGGGAAATAGGACATGGATGAACTAAAAAAAAAAAAAACTACATTTTCACATTGCAACTCTAAAACTGCAACTTTTTAATAATGCATAATCGTGCAATGCCCAGTATCAATGAGACACATTTATTTTTCTTCACAGATGTCCCAGACTGTCAGTATAAAAATTGTGAATATAAATAGGTTAGCGCTGAAATATGATATAAAGAAGCTATGTAGGGACTATATAAATATCAAAAGTTCAATCAAAACAGTGATCTAATGCACATACTAAATGATAAAAAATGCACTCACAATTAGATGAAAAAACACATGAATAAAGGAGAGCCACACTATTCACTCCCATTGATGTAGGTACAAAATGTGCTGTCCATAGGATGGTGTAGCAACAGCCCCACTGTACAGTTTCAGGTCACTGTGATATTGCACCTAAAAAATTAAAGCTTGAGCTGTAATATCTTTTGAATAAAACACCTTTCAGCGGTGGGAGTCCCCTCGTTTTACTCGGGGGGGATAAATCCTACAACATATTTTTTTTCTTTTTTTTACATTTTAAGTATTACTATCCCTTTAAGTTAAAGGGGGAGCACGATTATAATGTGGAATACAGAAGAAAAATGAGCCAGAGGGCAAGTATACAAGAGTGTTTGAGTCTAAGAGCTCATGGAAGAATGTGTAGATGAATGAATGCAAGAGATTGCATGCAAGGCAGAGACCACACGAATAAAAAAAAACAAGTGGTATTAGCAGAAAAGAGGAAAGAATGCACAAGAAGTGCACATATGAACACAGAATTGAGATAGTGTGACACCAAGCTCGCAAAAGTGGGGCACAAAGAGATGGTGAATGAGACAGCATGCAGTGCACAAGTAAACAGAGTGGCTGATACGGGCAACAATGAGCAGGAGTGAAAAAAACACAATCAGAAAGCGACCCAAGCACAAGTGAGAGGGGAAGTACTTGAGAGAAACAACCGTTCCGACTGACACTGTGTTATACAACCTGGATAACATGCCAATCCTTTATAAAACCACACAGACTCTTGCTAATCATGTTGATTGTTACATAGTGCTAAATACTATCCATTAATAATGTTAGATTGTATGCCATCAGGTCCAGTTGCTTAATTCAAAACCTGTCATTGTTGCTGCCTTTGTATATACAGAAAAACTATGTGCATCAGCCATTGACTTATCCTTACTAATTAACTCACCTGACTCAAGTATAAAGTTCCTAATATCTACATACATATATTATTTTCTTCCCCCAGCTAGTTGTATAGAATGTGTAGTGTCCCTCTGACCGTATTGTTCCTGGTGTCCTGCAGGTAATGTGAAGGAGCTGGCTCTTTTCCTCTATGATGCGGTGCTGCTACAGTATATGGACACACTGAAGCTGGCCGTCCCCTCTCTTATATACACGCTACAGAATAACCTTCAATATGTGGCTATATCTAACCTCCCTGCGGCCACATTCCAGGTCAGATATACAACCTCTATCCCCTTTTTCCCACCCCCTTTCTTTTATTTCTTGGACCAGTGCCATTCCCCCCCAGTGTGATTCCTCACAAAGAGTGAGAAAGGTGTGTTGCACCCCCACCTTTATTACTTACATAATACACGCCCCTATCAGCCTTTATTCTTTGCATTGCTTGCCTCACCACCTTATATTTTACTTCCTATTTATCCCTTGCTCCCCCCTTTTATTGTGTACAGTGCTTCCACTTTATCCATTGCCTTGCCCCCCCTTTTTACTGTGTACAGTGCTTCTTCCCCTTTATCCCTTGCTCCCTCCTTTTATTGTGTACAGTGCTTCTTCCCCTTTATCCCTTGCTCCCTCCTTTTATTGTGTACAGTGCTTACCCCTTGCCCCCCACTTTTTATTGTGCACAGTGCTTCCCCTTTATCCATTGCCTTGCCCCTCCATTTTTACTGTGTACAGTGCTTCTTCCCCTTTATCCCTTGCCCCCCCCTTTTACTTTGTACGTTGCTTCCTCTTTACCCCTTGCCTTGCTCTGCTTTTTTTACTGTGTACAGTGCTTCCTCTTTATTCCTTTTGTTGCTCTCCGTTTACATTGTACCATATTTCTCCTTTATCCTCTGTATTCCCCCCCAACCACGTTTTGCCTGTACAATACTTTCCCTTCATTCCTTGCATTGTTCTCCCTTAAACTTTGTATCTTCCCTTTTAGTCTTTCCACAGTTTAACCTCCCTTTAGTCCATGGGTGGGCAGTTGCAGCCCTCATGCTAGCTAGCCTTATTCATCCACTAAAAGAAGAGCGATTTTGGGACAAACTAATTGCAACATAGGTATGAAATGAAAATTCTACAAATTTCATTTGACTTAAATGGGAATCCCTTTACATGCTACAGAGGTGTCTGAAGCAATGTGTTGGCGGCCTCTCTAGCAATCTGTGGGTTAAAAGCCCCAGTGCAATCAATGGGAATTTCCATTCCCCCAGTGGTGCAGCTGGTTTCCTCCACAATTGCCCAATTTATCCTGATGAATGAATAAGTCAAACCAGCGTATGTTTTCAGGACCTCTCTGCTTCAGCCCAGGTATATTAAAGCAACTGAGCCAGTAAATAATCCAGCTGTGACTCTCTCTCCCTCTCTCCTTTTAAGGGCACAACTGCCCTTAACCAGGTGTCCTCAAGCCCTGCTATAACAGCGTGTGATTGGAACAAGGAAGTTATTCAAACACTATGAGAAACTGGCTCTTGCTGTCTTTTTTTTTTTTTTTTTTTTTTTAAATACATTTTATGCCATGTATTCCTTCTTCAAATATCTTGATACAGTAGATCTGCTCCATGTGACCCTTACATTGGGTATCCACCACATCTCTTTTCAGTCCAGGACCCTGCTGTGTTGGTCTCTGGTCCATAATCTGTTCTTGCCATGCTTTCAAAATCTAAATAGTTATAAATGTGTTCCACTTTATGTATCTTTACCAGTTACATACCTGGTTTAACATCAGGAATGTTTTTTTTTTGGCAGAATTACCACAATAAATGTAAAACAAAAATAAAATGTAATACAAATGTCCAGAACATTGGTTATGAATTTTCTTTGTGGAAATTCAAAGTTATTACAATAATATGTGTATATATAAAATATGTGAAGCTTCGTAGTCTTTGTATAGCAGCCTGAATAAATCACCTTCCCATCATCCAAGGGAGAATTACTATGCCCTGACAATTAGGAAAACTAGTATCCCTAGTGCTGTATGGCACCCATTCCTTGCATCACCTGTAACTCTGCCTTCATTACTTACATCGTCTCCCATAGTTTTTCCATATATTGCACCTCTCCACTTTATTTATCTAGTCATTTCACATACACCCTGTGTGTAACCTTGCTAGGAGTATACTCCCTTGTGCATCATCCTCTTGGGTGTTCTCTTACAAGTTTATCCTCACTAGGTGTATACTCCTCTGTGTCTTCATCATGTGTATACAGTCCTTGTGTGGCCTCCACTTGTGTACCCACATTGTGTATAGTTTCCTTGTGTATCCTCCCCCTTGTGCATTCTCCCCTGTCTTATATATGTCTACATGGTGTATCCCCCGTCCACACTGTGTACACTTCCCTTGTGTATACTTCTTTTGTGTCCCTGCCTTATATATACTCCCTTCCCACAATTACTGTTGCTCTAATTGTTTAAGATTTACTTCACAGTTGGACCCCATTTTTCTGTTTGCTTCATCACCCCTTTACCACATTTATTTTATATTTATTTGCTCTCTTTTTTTTTTTTCCTCTTGTCTGGATTGGACACACACTGTGGGTATTGACTCTGCCTCCCAGCTGATAGGACCAATTACAATGATAAAAGCATCTGTTCCTCCTCCTCCCTAAGTTATTTTGGTCCTACCAAATTGGAGGATGGAGGCAGTTGGCCTCTCTATCGCTGCATTTTTTTTTTCCCATTAGGTAATTTGCCTTCAATGCAGATGACATTCAGTTCTAAACTATAAGATGGTGAGATTATATACCCCTTCATTCTATGTGGTTGCATGGCTCTGCAAACATTTTAAAAACACTAAACTTGAGGTTTACTTACCATTGCCACCCTCCCCTTCTAATTCAGAAGATTACCCGGCAAACAGAGGCACCCAGCAGTGACTGCTGTTTCTTGTAGTCTTAACTTGAAGTTCAACCGTGTTAGTTCCACTGCTGTGGAACGCACATCTGAAGACGTGGTAACAAGGAGTGCCAGTACTTAAGAGCATTGGGATGGTCAGGCGACAAAGTAAGTGCTTTTTTTCTGTGCCTTTTTACAAGGTTGCACAAGAGAGAGCGTGTGACCAAATGACAGTTACCATGTTGCCATAATAAAAATGGTGACATGAGAATCTCAAACTGCATGACAGCACTAGATTATCTTGTTGAGTACATAAAGGTCACATCAAGTACCACAGTATTACAGAATAAGAGTGAACTCCCCGGCAGTAACGTTTTAACCCTTATACTGCATTGTGTCTTACATCCTATCTCTGCAATATTCATCAGCTCTGATGCAGTCCGTCGGAGTGTGAAGCAGTGCAAGTCCCTGTAAGATCATGTCACAGTCTCACAGGGACTTGCGCTGCTTCATTCTCTAACGTGGAAGAGTGCTGGCCTGTGCAAACCAGTGCACAGATTCAGCCCTAATGATAGGTAACATTTTGACTGAGCCATGCTACTTTTGTAGGTTCACTCATCGTTAATCCACTCTGATCCAAACCACAGTACTCTCCCCAGTCATTCACACTAAGGACCCTTCACCCACAACACAGACTCCATTCCCACATAATTCCTGTCTTGCTAATGGAAAAGTGCCCATTCTCCTACTCTTAGCACAGGCTTTTCCACTGCTTTATTCATCGGTTCCTATGCACCGTTTGCATATCCTGCCCTGGCTCTATCCCTTCATGCTGCCCTGGAGCTTTAACTACCGATAAACGAGAATACTTTCTTCTCTGTTTAAAACAAATGGCAAAAAGATTGCCCAGACTAGTGAATCAGCCTCTTTCACGGTAGTTAAAGTGCCGGGGCAGCATGATGGGATAGGCATTGCCTGCAAAGGGTTAACAATAAGAGCGCAAACACCTAAAAATGAAGTGGCGTTGTGTAATTTGACATATTCTGTTCTTCCAGCTCACATCTGTAAACATTAATAGTTTATTATGGCGACATGATAACTGTCATTTGGTCACACGCTCTTTTGCATGCTCCTTTTATAAGTAAACCTATTGCATATGCTTTAACCATGTCTCCAGCAAACCACGGCAAAGGGGACAAACAGAAGCCAGTACCAGAGACGCCAAAAGAGGACAAGTCAGTCTCAAAAGCCAGAGTCTTTGCTGGTTCTGATAAATTACCTCAAGCTGAGACTGCTAAACCCTGTCCTGACTGTCTAAAAAAGGTAGCTACTTTGCATGTTCCACCCCAGTTTAAAGACTTTTTGGGATGGATGAAGACTTCTATGCAGGACTCAGCAAGGAAACATTAACAGACTACGATCCTGATGAAGGTCCATCCCACCTGATAAGGATTAAGATGAGAGCCATTTCTTCTGTGGAAGAAGGGAAAATAACAGAAGAGTAAGGCAAATTTAGTTTGGATAAGCTTGACGTTTTAGTTAAGGGTATGAGAGACCCGGAAGGATTAGAATATCATCAACATGGCTTTTATAGCATAAAAAAAAGGAACTCCATAGCTCTATGCAGGAAATCATCTCTACAGAATGGAAACATGTCTAGAAAATTTGTCTGAAGCATAACCGCATGGGTAACACCATCTAAAGTAGATGCGGCTGTTATGCAGATTTCCTGCAGAACCACTATATTGCTAGAGGACAGTACCACACTGTATGGCCCTATGGATAAGAGAGCAGGCAGCGCACTCAAAAAGCAATTTGCAACCATAATGAAAAATATGAAGACTGCCACAGCTATGAAGTGCATGTTTCGCACCTTACGGATTTGGCTGTCAAAATTCAAGGACGAAATCTAATCCTCGGTGTCAAGATCTAGACTCTTAAAATAATTAACTTCAATCAAGGATGTGGTCAGTTTCTTTATGTTATACCTCACTTGACAATATCAGGTTCTTAGCGTGATCAACTGCGCTATCTGTTACAGCTCGCCGAGCACTCTGGATCAAACCTTGGGTGGAGGACAACTCCTCAAAAAACAAGCTGACCTCTTTACCCTTCACGGGGTCTAAATTGTTTGGCAACCAGCTCAAAGAAATTATTAAACAGTCCTCTGGGGGAAATATTCCTTTTTTTTTGCCTCAAGAATGCAGATCCAGGACAATCACCATCCAGATCAGCTACTTTCCGGAGTCAGTTCTTTCAGGTAGCAAGATGCCACAGGCCTGGACAAGCTTACAGCAGAGACAGAGGTGCAGCTCAGGGAGTTGGATCTGGAAAACCAATTTCCAGAGAGAGAGGCCAAGTTCCAGAGAAATTTCCAATGAAATACAGCAAACAGCATCTCCTTCTCCAGTCGAGGTCAGGTTGGAGCTGTTCTAGGACTCCAAGAAGAAAAGCCTTGCAGACAGAAATTCTTCAGATCCTAGAGATGGGGTATGTAATGAAATTTCACACTGTCCCTATGATACAGAACTTCAAGTTGTCTGTAATCAGGAACATGCATGCGAGAAAAGGCATGAAGATGGCTCTTCAAGATCTCATTGAAACTGGGGTCACAGAAAAAGATCCAGGTGAAACAGATGCTTCATGGCATCTATTGAACTTTTCTCTGTTCCGAAATGCTCAGGTGATGTACTCTTGATCCTGGATTTGAAAAAGATCAACTCCTATCTAAGAGTCTGCAAATTCAAGATGGAGACCATTATGTCAGTTATCAAGATGTTCCATCCACAGGCATTCCTCACAAGGATAGGTCTCAAAGATGTGCACCATCACACAGAAGATTAATAAAGTTCCATATCTTTGTAACTCACTACCAGTACTGAGTTCTCCCATTCAGATTAGCGTCAGGTGTTGGTGGTCTCCATGACAGCCAGGTGGACTGCCGCAGGTGCAGATCTTGGTGGTAGTAGCAAACAGGAGATTTGAGTCATCCCTTACATAGAAAATATTCTGATCATAGAGACATCAAGAAGTCAGGCAATATCAAGCACAATCTGGTGGATTGTAAACACAGAAAATAGCCAGCTGCAGCCATCACAGGAGTTGGTATTTCTGGGCTTGCAATTCAATACAGTTCTAGAGCAGGCTACTCTATCGGAAAAAAGACAAGGCTGTCTACTAGACCATTTCCTTATTTCTATAGAATAAATTTCAGACTGCAAAAGCATTGTCAAAACTATGGGGGACCCTGTCCTCAGAGCACCAGATAGTGCCCTCGGCGAGATCCCACAAGAAAGATCCTGCCAACATCTTCCCAAAGATTCCAGTCCTCCTTCCCACCAGAAGGGAATTAAGATGGTGGTGTGCTGCCCCTCCAGTCTAGGGAAGGCCAAATCCCTGCAGAATCCTGTTTGGCAGATAGTCTCAACAGATGCCAGCAGGGCAGGTTGGGGAGGTATTTGGAAAAGAAAACCTGTTATTGGGATTTGGAGTCGCAGGAAGGCCCTTTTACATGAAAATATTCTAGAACTACAAGCCATCTGGAACATGTTAAAACACTTATGATCTTCAGGGCACTGCAGTACTGATTCGATAAGACAATGTCACTGCAGACCGGTATCTCCTGAACCAGGGAGGAACAAAAAGTCCAACATTCAACAAGCTTGCACTACAGGTTCTCCAGTGAATGCCCTGACAGCATCCTATTTATCATGAAACCTCAAATACCAGGCATATTTTCTCAGCTGGCAGACCATAGATCCCAGGGAATGGTCTTTAAACAGAGACGTTCATCAGAACATAGTTTCAACTTTCAGCTTGCCAACTATAGTTCTGATGGCAATGGTGGAAAATGCAAAATGCACAAGGTTCCTGTCTCGTTGGTAGACCAACAACTCAGCAGGGCAGGATGCTCTAAGGTTCATCTGGAAATTTAAGCTGGTGTATCTCTTTACTCCCATTCATCTACTGAAGTTTTTGAAGTTGTTCAAAAGATCAGAAAAGACAGATCCAGGGTAATACTCAAAGCTCCAGGTGGGGCAAAAAAAGGTGTGATATGCTGACCTAAGACTACTGTTGGTCAGACCGCCATTAAAACTGCCAGAGATTACGGACCTGTTAAAACAGGGTCCCATCCTGCATCTGGATCCAGCCTTCTTGAGGCTTACAGCTGAATGAAGTTCTTTAAGATACAGGGGTTTCTCTGTGCTAGTTATAGACAACATACTGGCAGGACAACAACCCTACTCATCTAAAATCTATTATAGAGTTTGGTCCATCATTTGTCGGAAAAACTAGATAGATCTCTCATTACAGCTAAAAGGATTCTAGACTTTCTTCAAGAGGGTTTTCAGAAGGGATGGAAAGCGGCTTCCCTCAAAGTCCAGCTGTCTGCTATGTTCACAGTCCTTGCAACAGCAGTATTTTATCAGGGGATATATTTTTGCTATTACAAAAATTAAGACTAATATAGGGGAAATTGTTCCTCCACGAGATTTGAACCTGATTCTACAACAGTTATGTTCACACAGTTATTTTGAACCTTTGGAAGATGTTTCCTTAAAACACCTTACATTGAAAACCATTCTACTCATGGCAGTCACATCTTCTAGAAGAGTTCGAATTACAGGCATTGTTGTGTGTCCCTCTTCACATGATCTTCCATCAGGATAAGTTTGTTTTAAGACCTAGAGCTTCTTATTGATCCAAGGTGGTGTCTGAATTTGATCTCAGTCAGGACATAGTTCTTCCTTCATTCTATTCTACAGCCACTAATGAAAAGCAGAGGTTTCTACATCACTTGGATCTGGACAGAATGAAGCTCATTCCTAAATCAGATGCACTTTTTGTTCATTTTGCTGGAAGATTTAAGGGCACAGCTGCATCAGAATCATCCATTGCCAGGTGGATAAAAGACTGCATCAAGTTGACTTATGAATCAGCCAATAAGAATCCAACATGGGTATAAAGACTCTCCTCTCTAGAGCCATTTCTACTTCCTAGGTGCAGAAGGTGCTGGTGCTGCCTGAAGAGATTTGCAAGGCAGTTACCCGGTCTTCGGTTTACATGTATATCAGACACTATAAACTGGAACTCCAGGCATCTGCAGATGCAAAATTTGGCAAGGTGCTTGAAGCAGCCATTACAATAGGGGTAAGTGCTTAAAGCGGAACTACCACATTTAACCAAGATGGCCCCAAATAATTCCTCATCTGGTGACTAGCTGTTCAGTAGCGCAAATCGTCAGAATTATTACCTGGTTCATGCGAATTATCCACTGCTCCGGGACTCACAGGCAGGATGGAGCGCAGGCATCTTTACATAGTGACGTCTGCACGCCTGCGCTGTCAGTCCCTTTTGGAGCCGAACGCCTCCTAGATCCGTCTGGGACTGACAGCGCAGACGTCACTATGGAAAGATGTCTGTGCTCTGTCCTGCCTGTCAGTTCCGGAGCAATGGATAATTTGCATTAACCAGATAGTGGTAGTTCCGCTTTAATTCCTTCTCTTTATTCTGGGACACTGCTTTGGTAAGTCCTACAGCCATGGCCTGTACTCAGAAGAAAAGGTGAAATTTAGTCACAGATATTTTGTTTTCGTCTGTGTCCTTCCACAGCACCCTCCCTTTCTGGAGTTGGGTAAGATATCTTTCCTATCATACACTGTCCTGAATGCTTATTTGTGTGGTCTTATTTGCTTGTATCTAATCTGTTGTCTTTTTAAGCTTGGACAATAATTATAACTGAGGTGAGGAGAAGGAACGGATGCTTTTATAATTTTATTTGGTCCTACTAGCTGGGAGGCAGAGTCAATACCCACAGTCTATTGCCGCAGAAGGACACAGAAGAAAACAAAATATTGAAGAGTAAATGTCACCTTTTTTGCAGCTGTTTGTGCTTCTCTGCTATTATGGGCATTTTCTAATTCTTCCTTTTTCATCCTTTCTTCCTTCAACTCTGTGTGCTTATCCCCATTCTGCCTTCTCTCACTTTCTCCTTCTCTCACGCATTCTCTTAACTTTCTTTTTTCTCTTGCCATCTTCACTCATATTAGACGTTCTCACAAACGTTTGCTCCGGCAGGTCTCATTTTCTCATACTACTCTACCTCTCTTCCCCCCAGGTCACCTACCAGCTGAAGATCCTCACCACAGCCCTTTTCTCTGTCCTGCTCTTGAGGAAAAGTTTGACTCGAATGCAGTGGGGGTCCCTGGTGATCCTGTTTGGAGGGGTTGCCATTGTCCAGGCAGAGCAGTCTGGGGTAAAGGAGAGTGTGGCTGCTACTGGTCAAAGCTATGTGGTGGGCTTGGTTGCAGTATCTGTGTCCTGCCTGTCCTCTGGCTTTGCAGGTGTGTACTTTGAGCGCATCCTGAAGGGCAGCTCTGCTTCAGTTTGGTTGCGCAATGTTCAACTCGGCATCTTTGGTACAGCCTTAGGGCTTCTGGCAATGTGGCAGCAGGATGGAGCAGCGATAGCTGAACATGGATTCTTCCACGGCTACACCCCACTTGTGTGGTGTGTCATCTTTAACCAAGCCTTCGGTGGCCTCCTTGTGGCTGTGGTAGTGAAGTATGCAGATAACATTCTGAAAGGCTTTGCCACATCACTGTCCATTGTTGTGTCAACAGCAGCCTCAGTCCATCTTTTTGGCTTCCACGTGGACCTGCCCTTTGCTGTGGGAGCAGGGTTGGTGATAGGAGCTGTGTATCTTTACAGTTTACCCAGGACCCCAGAAGCTTCTTCCACCTCAACTGCCCAGACAACATCACAAAAGGATCTCTTCCTGCCAAAGTCAGTGCTCGCTAAGTGACGGAATACTCGCTCTAACACATGGTCTCTCTCCCAACCTCGTTGTACTAATAAAGGGAGGTGTGGTTGGGAAGGTGCCAAGCATTTTCAATGAAAGGGAATATGACATTATAAAAAATGACCACAGGGATATTTAGGGAGTAGAACAGGTTATCTCCTTAACCTTTGCCTTTCCCTCCACTTAAACATCTCCTGTCTAACAATCTCCCTTCTCTCATATTAACAGCCTGCTGTACAGAGCAATGTAACTGTGAGATATGCTCACAAGTTACATATAAGCCAGAATGTGTTCAGCATTCACAACCGTCTCAAAACTGAATGCTCCCCTGAATGCTCAAAACTGAATGCTCCCCTGAATGCTCAAAACTGAATGCTCCCTTGAATGACATTATAGTTAAGAGGGAGAGATAGTTGGGTGAATTACATTTTTATAAATATTATACAGAGCTGTATATTTATGTATGGGATTCAGAGCAAAGAGGATAATACCCTAACCTGATAATAATAATAAAAAAAAAAAAAAAAAAAATAGATATAGATAGATATATCTCCATACATACGTATACACGCACGCACATGCAAACATACATGTCCACGTGTGTTTGCTTTACAATTGGTAGTGAATCCCAGAGGCCTGTGTTTGATACAATGCTGCTATATGTACATAGGACATGGGTACACTGGTATTTCATGGGACTTTTTATTGGGCTCATTTTGAATCCTGGTTTTATTTTAGTAGGATTTTGTGTGCTAAGTATATAGACTCCCTGCTGCTTGCACTTATCAGCATCTCCTGTCTCCAACAATGTGCCAAGCACTACTCCTTTATAGTAGGGAGGTAGAGAATCTGCATTAGTGCGCAGTGGCAGTTTGGGGCTGCATCATTGCCTCTCAATATTGTCATAAAGAAAATGTGGTGAAGTTGCTTTTCATTGTATTTCCTTTTTTATCAAGGAAAATGGGTTTGTAATTACTTATTTAAGCTGGGTAATTTCCCCAAGGGACCTTGTCAGTTAAAGAGTTAATAGGGACTTTATTGCAGGGCAGGATTAGGTACATGGGTGATGGTTGAGAAGTGATTGTACTCTACATGAGTATCTGGAGCTGGGAGCACTGTGGACCAGTTACCACCCCAGAATGAAAGGACTTCCTTATGGCTCTGCTCTTGCATGTTGTATTATTTCTTGTACTAAAACATAATTGTTTAAATGTAAAATAAATTTATATTTATTCTAATCTTTTCATTTGTTTCCTTACTGACACATTAACTATTTTGACCTTACAATGACACGAATCAATGCTGGTCTTATTGGAGATGCATTGTATATCACAAAAGAAAAACTGCTGCTTCAATCTGTTACAAATGCAAGTATGCAACAGAAGGTAGTCCCATAGATGTGTGTGGAAATCACCTTTGAATTCCCTTTAAGCAATCCCATAGCTGACTTTTCTTGGAGCGTGTGCTACTTCAAAGGGGCCTTCCTCCACTTAAATAGATACAATGTTAAAGAAGTGCACTACACTTATTGAAGTAATCCAAAACGCAGCTTGGTTGCAATATAAAAACATCAATACTTTATTAGATGTTTACTATAAACACATACAAAAATACCTTCAAATTAATCCGATTATTGTGGAAGTATAGGCGAGCACCATATTGTAGATATCTCACAAGCCTTGGATCAACATGTTTCGCGTGCACCCGCGCTTAATCATGACCAAGCTGCATTTTGATTACTTCAATAAGTGTAGTGCACTTCTTTAACATTGTACTTATTGGAGATGCTCAGATTATATTTTATATGATTTGTTTTCACATCATTAAATACTGACAATCTGGACTCTAAAAGTGCAGCTTCCATTTCACATAAGGCTGAACCAAGAGCACACAAATAGCTCTGGAATTGTTCTAGATCACCAATACCTTCTGTTATGCAGCCTTGATTGCACCTAAAATAATTGGTAGTGCAACCATAACGCCACTTGATACGTGTCTTTTCTCTATGACCTGTGAGGCACTTGTGGGTAGGAGAGGGATCTTGGGGGAGATGCATTAACCTATGATAAAGAGGAGATAACTTATCTTTGACATCACTTCTCCAGTCCCTGTGTTATTCTATGGAGCCTATGCACCATGGGTCCTCGTGGTGAGATACTGCTGCATAGTTTCCCTTGAATAACAATTGTAGTGGAAAAGAGATCTCATTGGAGACGTTATATCCTAATAATCGCACCTTAGTGCATAACCCTCCCACCCCCCTGTTGGGTAGGGAGAACTACCTACCCGAGCATGGAGACTTCGTAATCAATTTGTGCAGGTGTTATGGATTTTCCAACATAAGCACTGAGGGTGTCTGTGCAGACTTTATGGATCTTAACTAAGCACAGGGTTTGTCAGTACAGGTCTGGTGGATTTTTCTACCAGAGCAAAGAGGATGTCAGTGCAGGTTTTATGGAACCCTTCACTTAGCATAGGGGTTGTCAGTACATGTCTTGTTGATCTCCCTACCTGAGAACAGTCTGTGTCATTGCAGGTTTTATGTATTTCACTGAGCACAGGGGTTTTCCGTTAATTCAGGTTTTACAGATCTCAACTGAGCACAAGGGATGTCAGTACAGGTTTTGTGGCTCTCCCAACTTGAACACAGGGGTTGTTAATGGAGGTTCTATGTCTCTGCCTCCCAGAGCATGGGGGGGTCTGGAAATTCTAATCTAGGTGTTAAAGTCCATTTCAGTGTCCTTCTCTTTAAACCAGAAAGTTCATATACATAAAGGGGAATCCATAGAAACTGCCCAGACATTACTATGTTTAGTCAAGAAATCGTTTGAAACCCACTGGGCCACTGGTCCTAAAAACCATGCTGGCCATTCCTTCTCAGTGTGAGAAGCGGCTGAACTTGATCATGTCAGTTGCCATGTGGCTAGTAGAGGGGTACACTGATTTAGCCCCTGAAGGACCGGCCGCGCACGCAGAGGTCACTTAAGGAGCACAGACCTTTTTTTTTTTTTTTTAGTCCGATTCCGGACTCCCCGAACGGCATGCAGCCTTAAAGGTATAATAACCCATGAAGGTCCAGGACCATCACGAGTCCTTAAGAGGTTAAAGGGGATGTATCTCCTTACTAAAAGTTTGCCTTATTCTCTTTCTTTTAGCTACACTAACAATGCTGTGGTTGTTTGTAATAAAAATTATAGTAATGCAGTTTGACAGCTTAGTTTTTCCCCGTGATGTCTTCTCTTACAAAAAAAAAACAAAACACACAGCATTGTTAGTGTAGCTAAAAGAAAAAGAGATTAAAGTGTTAGTAATGTCCAACAAAAAGTTTTTTTGCATTTAGAAGAGCTTAAAAAGCTGAGCTAAATGCAAAAAAAGTCTCTCTCAAACCTCTATGGCTTAAGAGATACAGGTGTTTTTAAAGTTTGCTGTCTCCTACTGACATCTGTAAACTTGTCAGCAGGAGATTTGTGTCAGTCGACACGGAGGCACTTGAGAGGTGCTGAGATCTCGTTACTTACAAGGAATCCCGTCATTGGAATGGTCTAAAACGTGTGCTGCCTGATAAAAATAACATAGTAAATTAGGTTGAATAAAGACACAAGTCCATCAGGTTCAACTTTCTCCTCATACCCCAGTAATTGAGAATTGTATAGCTTTCCTGCTACCAATTAAGTTAAAACCAGATATCCCTGCAGTCAGTACAACGCTGACTTCACGGAAGAAGGAGGGGGAACTACAGGCCATAAAGGTTTGAGAGATGGACCTGGGGGCAATTAAATTCTTTTTCCAATATCTACAATATGGGGAGCAGTAATATTAAAGTATTACTATCCTTTTAATGTGAGAACAATGAAAACCCTCCCCCCCCCCCCCGCCAGGTTTTTCAGCTTTTTCCCCTTATCTTAATTGAAGATTGTCCCTCTCTGCAATCTACCTGGACACACCCTGCTGCTCTGAGCTGAGCAGTGTTACATCAGTAGAAGGGGCTGGAGAAGGATACTTTATCATTCAATTACTCTTGAACTAAACACTGACAGAATTCACATAACACTCTCCAAGGCCCAAATACTATGATGATTAATTAGAGCTGCTTTTATTATTAAACATTGCTATCCCTTTAACATCCAGATTATGCCATTCCTTTTATATTTATTAAAGAAATGTAGGTAAAACCTCAAATAGATTAACTGAACAATATTTCTATATGTTGAGAGATGGGAATAGATTTATTGATCAACATGCCAACAACATGTGTGAAAGTTTAGGTAAAATTATGTGTGTGTTTACTTTCTAAGGAAGATACATCCCATGTACAACACCCATTTTATTATTTCTGACCCCAAGTTCTTACATATTCACTCCTCACCTCTTGCTGGGCAAGCGAAAGTTATGGATCAGGTGTACAAGGAACAGACTTAACAGCGTAGTGGATGTGATTGGTACCTACCAGAACTGCAGATGAGAGTGATGTTTTAAGTGTACAGAGCACAGACTTAGCAGAGTCGTACAGGTGACTGGTACTTGGCAGAACTGCAGTTGAGAGGTGTGTGTGTGTGTATACAGGGGACAGACTTGGCAGAGTAGCACAGGTGATTGGTACCTGGCAAATGAGATGTCAGGTGCACAAGGGACAGTAGCTTGCTGTGATTCGTATCTGGAAGAACTGTGCAGGTGATAAGGCTGTGCCAGGCGTACAAGGGTTATGCCTAGTGGACTGGTACCTGGCAACACTAAGCATGTAAATTGGAAGGGGAGCTTCCTGATGCAATAATGTACCACAATGTTTAAAAAAAAAAAAAAAATTTAAAAAAAAAATCCTAGATATTGAAATATTACAAGAGAAAAGGCTAGAGGACACACCAGCAACAATGCTCTGGAGAATATTGCAACTGCTTCCTCTTGACAGAATACTCCATGCTTCATCTGATACATCCCAGATAAATATGGCAGCTTCTTTTCAAAACATACCGCACAGGGGAACATATGTACAAAAAAGAAAAACACAGAAAGGGTGCTAATGGTACATTGTTGATGACCAATAATATAAGTAATGCACTCATGTGGAATAATGGTTAAGAGAAGGGCATATACCTTCTCCCAATAAAGCAAGCAGTCGGACATCATAAACCTGATAAATAAGATGAATCTTCCAAAGCTGACATCAAAGTATAATGCTGGTTTTCCAAGTATTAGAATATATGTCTAACAAAAAATGAAACACCAAATCACATTACAAGTTTCACGACTGTCAATGCCCCTTTATGATATGTATAGTGCCAGTAAAACACTGATTTGGAAGATTCATCTGAAGAATGGAGACGGGTTTATGATCTCCAGCTGCTTGCTTTGTTGGGAGAAGGTATATACCGGTCTTTCAACCATTATTCCAAGTCAGTGCATTACTTACATTTATTGACATCTTTTATCTTCGATAAAGCACCATTGGCCCCTTTTGTGTTTTTATTTTTTCAACAGCAATAGAGCATAACATTAATATTTTAGGACAAACTTCCTGTCATTTTATTTATTATATAGAGGGAAGCATCAAACCCCCTCTGATTCCATGCTGTATTCCAAAGGTGAAAGGGTAGAGAATAAGTCTGGGTTATCTCTCCTACAGGCACTTGGTTGAGGGAAGGAGGGGGAGGCAATAATACTGGTAGCACCTTCTAGCTGAATGCAAATGTCTATTTCTTTTTCAGAATAATTTCTAAACAGAAAGGATCATGAAGACATTGCCTATGGAGCCACAAGCGTGCTAATTCCATCACATCTACAGAGCTCACTCAGTGAGCTGTACGTACACTTTATTTTAATATTTTTTGTGCCTGCTAACACTTCCCTCTGGTTGTGCTAATTCTACTTGCTGAGCTGTTTGTACACTTATGCCTAAACAAGCCCCCCCCCCCAACACACACATATATATTTATATCTTATGAAATCTTACACATACATTGCTGCCTATACCAGAAGATCCAGTGTTTAGTACTGATTCTTTACAAAACAAAAAATTGTTACTTTGCTTAATGATCACAAATGTAAAATAACTTTTAGAATGTGTTTAAACATGCTTAGAGACTATTTATAAGTGTTTGTGTCTGTATCGGTAATTTTTTCGTGTTGTGTTTGTAGGGGATATGTATAAACATGTCACTCATTCAAAAATAGGTTCCATATGCACTTGTGACTGATTAAACAATATATAGTGACAAATGTAAGGGAAGATTGTGACCTCCCAGAAACTGCAATAGTAACACAAGTGTGACAAAAATACTGCCAAAAAATAGATAAAAAGGGATTTTGATGTACTTACTGATACATTGGTTCCTCTTAGTTCATGTAGGAACACATGAGCCATGGTTGTGAAGTCCTCCGCTCCAGGACCGCAGGGTAGTTGATCGAAAGAGCTCTCTGAAGATGAGACCCCCTCCATCCACTTTTCTCCCACTTTGCCATGTTCTGTTTTAACATGTAGCAAAGATGTAAGAAGAGACACAGAGTTGGAAGAATAAAAGGAATCCCCTGAACCAGAGAACACAAGAAGGACCCACACCCCCTGGTTTTTCTCTGGGAAGGAAGTCCTGTGTAGAATATGGAACAAAAGAAAAGCATTTACTGGCAAGTAGATAAATCAACTTTTCTCTTATATCCAAAGTGGAACACAGGAACCATGGGGATATACCAAAGCATGCAAGATTCGAGGGATAAAAGAGGATAAAACCCTCCAAACTCAGACCAGTTCCACCTAAAACAAACTGGAACATGAATAGCAGGTATCAACAAAAACTGCAAACCAAAGTACAGGGACTGACAGGTTACTGACCAAATTAAAAGCAGGAAGGACATCGACACAGGCACAATGCAGTGTAGGACCTTCTGGCCAAAACTGGCTTCAGCCAAGGCCAGCACATTTACACAGTAGTGTTTGACAAAGGTATGGAGGGACAAACACATTGATGCCTAACACAGCTACTCGGCAAAGGCCAGATTCTTGTATGCCAAGAGGTACCTACTTATTTGGTATAATGTGCCGTGAGCAGAAAGGGCACAGCCTTTTTCCTGAGAACATGTCCCTGATGAATTGTTGCCTTAATTCAAGAAGCCACTGTTACCTTAGACCTAACCTGGCCTGCACTTGGGCCTTCAGTAATGATGTGTGTGATGAAGATAGTACTTCAAGTACCTGGCCACAACAAAAAAGGAAGTGCCTGCTCCTATTAGAAGCAGCTAAATAGAGAGAAGAAATAATTTCCTGCTTAATGTGAAACTCTGAAACCAGAAAGGGAGGCTTACAAGATAAAGCCTAACGTTCAGCCACCCACTGAACAGATACATAAGACAGCAGAAATGCTGTCTTAAACATCAAGTGCAGCAAAACTGAAGACAAATGCTCAAGAGCCTTCAGAAAGACTCCCACTTAGTTCTAAGTTTAAATGGTGTGATTCCAAAAGACTGGGAAGGCATTAGCCACCCCTTGGACAGTGGTCTGCACAGCAAACAACAAGGCAAATATGCCTCTTGAAAAGAACATAAAGAGCAGAAATCTGAACTTTAATAAAACTAAGATCAAGCCCTTTTAGAAGACCCTCCTGAAGAAAGGCAAAACAACCAGAACCGGAAAGACAATGGGAAAGACCCTTTGGTCTTCACACCACTTATAGCACAAGGGACATACCCTGTGGTATACCTTGGAACAAACTTTTCAGCCTACTACGTGGCAACAATGACCGGGTCTGAATACACATTCTCAGAATTCTGGCTGTAAGAGCCAAGCTGTCAAAGCAAACCTCTCCTCTGTGCCCAGACCTGGAGCGAAAAGGAAGCCAAACAACTTTTCAATGGGCAGATCTGAAAACCAGGCCTGATGGAGTGAAATCAGGGCAATCAGAATGACCTGAGCCCTCTCCATCCTGATTTTCCTCCATACACTGGGAATTGTGGAAATGAAGGAAATACATACACCAGGGGAAAATGCCACAGAATGACCATTGCATCTAAAGCAAAAGCTACAGGGGCCTGAGATCTGGCAGAGAACTGAGGAACCTTGCTGTTCAGCAGAGAGGCAATTAGATCCTCTTTTGGAGGACACCCCTGCTGTGAACTATAGAGACAAATACACTCTGAGCACCCAAGTGCCATGATCCAAATGTTTGCAGCTAAGAAAGCATACCACAACATGGTCTTCCCTTGGAATATGAATGACAGAGAGAGCCAGAAGTGGACTTCCACTCACATGAGGATCACCTAAACCTTGGACCATGTAGCCTTACTTCTGGTCCCTCCCCAGGACATTGATGGACAGGAGGCTCTCTGCCTTTGTTTAGAGATCATGGGCTGTCCGACGCAGTGCGGAACCCCAGCCCATTCAACTGACATCCGTGGTGACTAAGACCTAAATCGGGATAACCAGTGGCCAACCCACAGTGATATGGGGCCTCCAGAATCCCCAACAAAGGACAATTGGACAGGGACCTAAGACTGGAGAGATGGTGCCGCTGTCTGGACCAATTCCTGAGAATTTCAAGCTGCAACTTCTGCATATGGAATTGAGCAAAAAGAACTGCCTCCAAGGCAGCAGCTAGAAAGTCCAGCACCTTCATGTACTCCTGTACAGGGGACAGTCAAAGTACAGCTTGAGACACCTAATAAGACAACGATAGAATCTTGTCCTCTGGCAGGAACACCATCCCCAAAAGGGTGTTGAAACTCATGTAGAGAAAATGAAGGACATTGCTCAGAACCAAGGAAGATTTATGGAAACTGAGAACCCAACCATGTTGCCTCATGTTAAAGTGCACCACCAAAATTGGGTATTTGGGGAGCACCTATTTGTGTATGAAGATGGCTGCACATTGAGAGAGCTTTTGGAGTGTAAGCCTTCTGATGGTGCTGTAATCGCGTTGAGTGCCCGTGAAAGAAGCTACCCCTACTCAGATTATTACTTACTGGGATATGACAGGTAAAAGGATTCCAAGATAACAACTTATACAAATGCCATAAAGGTTAGACTTTGCTGCCGATCCTGTGCAACAGCACAATATGGCTTTGTATGGTAAGGAAAATCAATCAAGGGAGGCCACTGATGCTATAAGCTGGGGATATTTAAAGAAATACAAACAAGAAAAGAGGATTTTAGTCTTGCTTGTTAAAAGAGGATTTTAGTCATACCTGTTAAATCCCTTTCTCTTAGTCCATATAGGTTACTGGTACTATGGGAAGGCGACTTCCCCTTTAAGTAGGAAGGAGCAATTCTTGAAGAGAATGCTGGGTGGAGCCTACCTTCTCTCCTCAGCTGCAGCTAGTCCCCCTCTCCAGAAAGATTTGCGACACTAACAAGGGACTAGGTAGAAATAAGTGAAAAGACTCCTGTGAGCATGAACCCGAGAGGACTCCCACTTTCAGTCACAGGAGAACCAATCCTGATCCCTTGACAGGGTGGGAGACCAGTAACCTATATGGTCTAAGAGAAAAGGATTTAACAGGTAAGACTACAATTCTATTTTCTCTGTTGTCCAATATAGGTTACTGGTACTATGGGATGTCCAACCATTGAGTTTCCCCAGAGGTGGGAAGTAAGGCAAGGACCAGGGGCAGGGCCTCAAAGTCACCAGACCAAAGGGAAGAGCAGGAAACTGAAAATGCCCTTGGTCACAGGCAAACCTGAGGTACGCAACCTGATCGCAACAAATGACTTTGCAATGAGTTGCGTACCCCTCTGGCACTCAAAGGGTTATAGAATGATTGGCAAGAACATTTCACAGTTATTAGTAAAGAATTTTTATTACAACAGTTTGTGGACTTTTACAGACACATTGAAACATATACCCCAATGTTTGCAAAGTTTCTAACATTCTGAGTGTCTGTATCATTCAGTGTGTCTCAATCTCTGTAAAGGTTATGTCTGTCTGTCTCACTTTTTATTGGCCTCTGAATATTTTATTAGTGTGTCTCAGAATATAATCAGAGAGAGATGAGACTATGAAACTCTGTCAGTTTGTCTCAGACCCTGCAGAAACGGAGATACAATGACTCAAATCTGATAGAACCTTTAGAGAGAGACAGAAACTGAGCAAAGAGCAAGACAACCCATAAAAACTAACAGACTAACAGAATATTGATACAAGGTTGATCTTCTCTGTCCAGATTCTGTGATTACCTTGCATTCGTCAGAAAGACGGAGGCGAAAGTACTATGATGATTCTGCTCTTAATCAGGCACTGGATTAGAATTTCAACCCCTACACCTGCCTAACTCAAATTACTAAACTACGTATGCCAGAATTCCTACCTTTAATGCCACTTGCACCAAAGGGAAGACAGTGGGATAGTCTGTGGGCAATTTAGGGGGAGTTCCTATACCCTATGCTTTAAGTCAATGTACTAATCTAGGTAGAGTGGAAATGGCATGAGTGTACATCATTTCCATTCACTCCATGGGGCATGTTTTCACTGAAGTTTTAACAATGGCAGACACTCTCCGCTGGTATGCATTATAGTGCCCATGTGCTGCAGTGCATACACAGAACAGCAGCCCTTGGGGCTGCACTGGTGGATTCATACATTCGGCCCACAAGACAGACAGAGACAGAAAAGGATTCTATTACTTGCTATTTCAGTGTAAAGTTTTATCATTCTCCCTGTTAAAGATGGCAACACGGACTTAGTTATGGCTAACTATGTGAAGGGTCTATCATTCCTTGGGGGAGATTCACTAAGTGGTGAGAAAGTGTCTCTAGTTCCTATGTTATTCTATACAGCATATGCACTATGATCTCCAAAGTTGAAGAAATCTTAGTGCATAGGCTCTATAGAACATAGGAATTGGAGAAGTGATAAACTGGGAGAAGTCATCTCCACTTTATCAACACTTAGTGAATCAACTCCCTACTGTTTCTCACTTAGGCCTCAATTCAGTTAGGTACAATGGCTGTTTTTTCAAGCACGGTAAGCTATTCAATTACCAGTGCTGTGAAAAAATGCAGGCAAAATAAAACGTGCTGGGCGATACTTAAAGGCGAAGTACACAATATTAACAAAAGTTAAACTACAAGTTAAAAACATACAGGGAACATGTGTGCATACTGAGAAAACACTAACCCAGTAAGGAAAGTGTCAGAACCCCCCCCCCCAAAACATGTCAAACCAGCAGACAAAGGTTAAGTTACCACATAACCTGCTCCAAAAACCCAACAGACATACACATATATACCCAATGAGTGCAGGAGTGCACAATGAGAACTCCCAAATACAAGCCCAGCAAAGGGGCACTGTGGGACAAGTGGACCTGCAGCACTCAAAGGGTAGCACACCTTTCCTGCAGATCTTCTGTCTTCAGATTACCATGCAGCAAGAATTACCTCAGTGGGTAATCTCTGGAGAAGCACTTGTACCCAAGGTCCAACAAAAAGCACCTGGATACTGAGCTAGCCACATTAGAGGGCATTTGTCAGTCATGGTAATCAGCCTAATGGTGGTATTCCATATCTGACAGAAAAATAAAAAAGAAACTAAAGACTAATGTTCTCTACCTGGTGTTGTCACACCAAAGGAACAAATAATTCTGGAGATAGCTCGCTAGGCTGCAGCCTAGGAGGGAAGGGAGGCTCCACCCCCTGCATACATTTAGAGAATGTTCCTGCCTAGTTAAAGGGGTGGATGCCTCCCAGAGTTACCAGTGACCTGTAGTGGATGACAGAGAAATGTATTTTGAGTTAACATATAGGATCTGTGAAATTTTTTAAGTGATCAAATTGGCTAGTGTAGATCTTCTGGCTAGCAGTGCTTGATTTGTGGTGTCATCAGGGGTGTGTTTATGTGTTCTTTCTAATGGATTAATTTCAGAGGTGAGGCTTTCAATAGCAGCCATACGTGTACACTTGGCATGGGAAGTCAGACTAATGAGGTGGCCACGTATGAAAGCTGTGTGTTCTTCCCACATACTGTGGGGTAAGGCACCTCATATGTTGTGTTAAGCTGAAAGTAGTTATGGAGGTGTGACTCGAGTTTAGCTGTTATTGTGGGATCAGATAGAAGGGATTATTTTAATCTCCACAAAGTGCAGGAAGGGCTGTGGTTTGCAGTCCTGAGAGTAAGGCGAGATAAGAGCATGGTCGCTCCAAGTGATGGAGCCTATGGATGATTTCCTGACCTGTTTTGAGAAACAAAAATACAATCAATTCTAGAATATCTACAATAGACATGAGAATAATAGGTAAAATCTTTTTTGGTAGGGTGAAATACACACCAGGTGTCTATATGCTGTAAGGTGTGAAGGGCCTCCCTTACCCATCTCAAACGAGGAAGGCTGAAGTTGGTGTTGCCAATGGAGCTGTCCATGCAACGGTTGAGGATCAGGTTAAAATCATCTGCCACTATCTCGGTCTGGACCAGACCCTCCAGCTTCGACACCCATTGCTCCCGGGGCTACTCCCCCAGGAATGGCATCCGCAAGTCCAGCTGGAGCCAGTACCTTTCCTTAGAGGTTGGGAGGACCTTTCCCAGGTACTCCTGATGCACTTTGATAACATCCCTCCAGAGCTGCCAGCTGGCATGATCCCTCGGAACCAGCTCGTTCTGCTGTACCTTTGGGGAGGTAGAGCCTCCAGAGTGTGCCTGGAGTTCTGCCACCTGGAGTACGGCCATCAGCAGGTTGGTGGCCTCACTGGTGAGTCAAGTGATCACCTCTGGGGGGGGATCCGTAGAGGGCCAGGTGCCACTGGACTTCTCGCTGTAATTCTGAAATGTCTGTAGCCACAGAGCAGGAGTTGCTAACTTGGGTGCCCTCTATCAGTTCTGAAATCAGAGTTGCTTTAGCCATCCACAGGTTGGGGCCCCCCTTGCACTCTGGACTCCAGCAGATCCTCCACGGGCTTCGCCAAGCCTGCCGCAGTAATGCTTCCTCCAGTTCAGTTGAACCGATGCTCTACCCGTTTCAGGCAAAACAATCCCGGTGGTGGTTTGAATGTTCCATAAGGCTTGGAAGCATCCCTCCTCTTGCCACCAATACGACGGATACCCGTACTCAGACTGAGTAGCTCCACCAAAATTGTGCTTCCTTAACTAAGGATAACACTCAGAAACTTCACCAGCCAGGAATCAGGATTATAGCTCCATTCACCCAGTCACTTAGGCAGGACTCAGTGTAGGGTGAAAGCACTCTAGAAACAGCAAGCAGCCCCAAGCAGGTTTAGAATAAGAACTCTTTTACTTAATCAAACACACAGCTTATATACACTGACAGAGACTCTTATCAAGATCAGTATGTAAACTAGGACTTGGGACAGTGTTGCTATGCTTGACCAATCAGACACCAACACCCTTAGCAACATAAGGATGCAAATTAGGACTTGAAAATGGGGCATTCTAACTGGATCATAAATAACATCCCCTGATTGGTCAAGGAAGCACAGCAGGAATCAATTAACATTCCAATCATTCCTTAGCACAGACCTGAAGTACCCAACCCCCACTCCCAGCTACCAAATCCCTTTGCAGAATGTATAACACCACACACGATTACATTAAACCACACAGTATACAATACAATGAGCTATATTTCAAATGTTATAGTCCCAAATCACTCCATCTGGTGACACCTACTTTTTCCCAACCAGTCCAACGGCAGTCCTGTTACTGTGACACCATGTGCCCCTGAGATGCACAGGGTGACTTAGACCCAAGAGGGGGCAGGGGAACTGGGAAAGCCACTTCCCCATGCATAGAGTACATAGTCTATAGGAAGGGGGCTGGCCCCCATGCCCCTCCAGGAGCCAAGGGCCTGGTTGTTACCGTAACAGTCCATTACCTGTGACATCAGATATGAGGTGAATTGTTTCTGTTCTAGGAAGAGAGAGTCCAAGTCTTTCAGTGCATCATGGAGTTTTGTTTGGTCTTCCTCCAAGGCACTGGTTCTCAACCAGGGCGCTGTGGCACTTTGGTGTGCATTGGACATCCACTTAGTGTGCCCCTTGTTTTCTAGAAAGACTGACAAAATGTGAATGTAGAGTTTTAAATCAATATTTATGGAAATGTTTACGCATAATATGTTTGTCTCTGTTAGTCTGTATAACTATATATTACTTAACTGTACTCTTCATAAAACACTTGTCAAATGGCACATACAATGTCAGGGGTGCCCTAAAGAATATAAATTGTATATTAAGGTTGCCCTGAACAAAATAGGTTGAGAACCACTGCTCCAAGATATTTATATGCTGATGTTGTATATCAGATTTTAGCTCAGCAAGCTCATCTCTTATGATGGATCTAATCTGGTCAGATATGGTGGAAAGGTCATGTTTACTTGCATGGCAATTGTATTAATGTCCTCTCTGGTGAGAGAATATTTTGTAGTTGTGGAGGACTGATCATCCAGGGGCTCATTGGTCTCAAGACTGTCCAACTCTGAGCATCGTGGGCTTGGCACACTTGATGGCATGGACGCCATATTGTCATCTAATGTGGAGGAGGCCTGTGGATATATAAAGTTTTTGAATGAGGGAATAGTCCCCACTTTCAAACCATTCGAAGGCAATGGGGTGTTAAGAGTTTTTCTTTAGGTGTTTACCCATTGTGGTAGTGGTATAAAAGGTTTAATCTCCTTAAAGTGTTAGTAATGTCCAGAAATAATTTGTAATAGTTTTGTAGAGGGTAAAAAAATAATAGCATTGCCACAAACCCCATCACTCAAACCGCTATGGTTTTAGAGATATTCGCAATCAAAGTTCTCCCTTCCCTCCCCTTCTCCTGACGTCAGCGTCTAGCTGACAGCAGGAGATCCCAGTCCGGGGACTAGCCAGCGGCTCTGCAGCAGAGCTGAAATCCCGTTATTAGAAAATAATTACTTCAAGTGAAAGGTCTACAAAGTGTGCCTGGTTTGCAAGCACACTTTGTAGACCGTTCCCATGAAATAGTTATTTTCTAATAATGGGATTTTGGCTCTTGTGAAGAGCCTCATTGTGTCGGCCAACACGGATCTCCTTCTGTCAGCTTTACAGCTGACATCAAGAGAAGGGGGGGAGAGGGCAAGTTTGATTGCCAATATCTCTCAAACCATAGCGGTTTGAGAGATGGGGTTTGTGGCAATGCTATTATTTTTTTAACCTCTACAAATATATTACAAATTATTTCTGGACATTACTAGCACTTTAAATCCAGGTCACAGAACGGGAGTCAACACAAAGCACGTCCGGTCGCACTGAAGCTTAGCCACGACCCACTAATCACACCCCCTTACCGGATCTTAAAACAGCCGACACTGAAATTAAGATGAAAAAAAAAAAAAAAAGTGAAAAAGAAAAAAACAAAACCCAGTGGATGTACAGTGGATGTATTGATATGGGGCCCTAAACCCCATATAAATACATCCAAAATATACCCAAGATGTGTCCAATTTTAGAAGAATTAACCCTATTAGTGCCAGTTGGGTATAATTACCCCACTGGCTCTCATAGGGTTAATCAGATTAAGTAACGAACCAACAGCCCCTGAAAAGAAATACTTCCTATTAATCCTGATGGCTAGCAAGTCTTCAGCACCATGGTCAGCTACTGTCCAGCTTCTTATTCTATCCTCTCTCTTCTTGTGGTCTGTCTTCTTTCTTCCATCCTCTCATAAATCTGTAATAAAAAGCAAGCAATATTAATATGTGATCCATAAACATAACCCACACATCCATGCATAGTTTAACCCCTTGAGTGCCAGAGGATGTGCAGCGCATTGCACAGTAATGCATTGTGTACCTCTCTGTGACTTAAAGGGAAAAACAATGCAGAGACATGCAGGTTAATATTTCCAAACTTGCCCAAAGTCTCAAACAAAGCATGATAAATCCAAACATGCCTAAAGTAGAAAGTTCTGTCCAATATCCAAAACAGAACATGCTAAATCAAAATATTATCCCTCTATTTCTTGACTGCAGTGTGTTGTCGTGGCGGCCGCGGAGAAAGTGAATAGAAGCACACCCTCCCTGTGTACCTCACGGGCCAATGCCCGTTCCATTGTGAGGAAATTTTAACAAAGATTGCCTTTAAACATGGGCAGTCTCTGTTAAAATTCCCTCACAGCCATTGGCTGGTATGTGTGCTTATGCCTTATACCTCTTCTCAAAGTGGATTGGTTGGGAGGTACGTAAGCACACATCCTAGCCAATGCCTGCTTCTATTCACTTTCTCCATGGCCACACACAGTGGTGGAGAAATGGAGGGTCAATATTTTGATTTAGCACGTTCTGTTTTGGAAACTGGAAGAACTTTCTACTTTGAGAATGCTTGAATTTATCATGTTTTGTTTGAGACTTTGGCCATATTTGGAAATATTAACTCGCACGTCTCAGAATTGGTTTTCCCTTTGAGTTCCAGAGGTGTATATAATGCATTGCGCTGCAATACGTTGCATACCCCTCTGGAACTCAATAGGTTAAACTATGCATGGATGTGCGGGTTATGTGCATGGATCAAGTATTAATATTACTTGCTTTTTATTACAGATTTATGAGAAGATGGAAGAAAGATGACAGACCACAAGAAGAAATAAGATAAGAAAAAAGAAGGACGCTAGGAGGACAGTGGATGACAGGTTAGTTTAATAGAGGTGAGCTAACAATCGGTGCTTGAAAGTATCTCAGGCACTGATCGCTATCTTTTTCCTTTGAAGTTCCCATTATTCATGCTATTTATTGTGTGTTTTGGGAAATTATTGCACAAAACAGATGTTTGGCCACAAATCCTTTTCTGTGGCCTAACGTCAATTGTGCTTTCAGTTGGTAGGGCAATTGAATACCGACTTAGACATTTTTGTTTGTCGGCCAGTATCTATTTTTGCCCTACCGGCAGTTTTAGGTCAGACTATTGAATCAAGGCCTTAGTCTTTGTCATTGTGGCACAGATATCAAGACAGATAGTGTGGTAAGTGCACAGAACAAAATCTGTTTCTTTAAATGGGTCTTTTAAGGCCTTGAATCCTAGTGTGTTCTCCAATAAACTGAAATGTATTGGAGACTTCTCTAGTATTCAAGGAGTTAAAATTCCATAGTTTCCTCTTTCTTTAAATCTGTTTTTCTATTTGTTACCCAAGGTATAACTGGTTTGCTCCATAATTGCACCACTTTTCTTAAAATGTACCAGTTTGTTCTTGGGGATGGAGTCCCCTGAGGTTCTACTCATTCACATTTTTCTCTCTCTTGTGCAATTATAGAAGATACGTTTCCATATTTGTATCAGTCTTGTCCCAGCCAGGGACAGGCCAACTCTGAAAAATCAGGCAGATATCATCTACATAAGAAATACAAATAAACCACAAACTTATGTTTCATCCTTTAGTGGACCTAATCAGAGAGGCAAAGCTCAGTCTCTAGACATATAAACCAAAACAAAACAATTTGGTCTTACACAGTAACGTAAATGTTGAACTTTGTGGATGTCTGTCTGTACAGCAGCCTGTCCTGAACTGATGTCATAATCGTATTTTTAAAAGCTTAGATCTCTGGCTATACTGCATTAAATAAAAAAATAAAAACAGATTGAAGATTTACTCGTATGGAACATTAAGATGAGAAGTACTTTAATAGAGGTGAGAGTTCCCTTTAAGGCATCACATCAAACAAATGGAGATCTATCTCCTTATCAGACGCAGGGTCAGGACAAAATGGCACAACAATCTCCTGATTGATGAGAAACTCAGATACCACCTTAGGAAGAAACTCCTGAGAGCCACGAAGTCCCACCATATCCTGATGAAACACCAGGAAGACAGGCTTACAAGACAGAGCTTGTAACTCATCGACATGCAACAGCAACTAAATAAGCATGTATGAAAAAGAAAATCTCCCAGGACCAAGACACCAAGAGGATTCCTCAACGCAAGTGAGGTGAAAAGGATTTATTTTCTCCTACATCCAATATAGAACACAGATACCATAGGGATATACCAAAGCATTTCAAGATTTCTGTGAGGGCAAGGAGAAAAGACCACCCATGCATCACCATGATACAAGAGTTCTCCAGGACAAATTTGCATCCGGATAACCATAGGTGTCAACGAATACCAAATTAGCACAGCACACCAAACTACTGAACAAAAACTGGCAGTTGAGAAAAGAAAGATAGGTCCCTAAAAAGGCAAGACTGCCTGAGGGACCTTCCAGTCAAAGCTGACCCTGAGGCGAGGCCAAGACATTTTTGTGGTAGTGCTTGGAGAAAGTATGCAAGGAGGACCAATTTGCCTCCTTGCAAAAATGTTTAGCTGAAGCCTGGTTCTTTTTGGCCGAAGAAGCAGATACAGATCTGGTGGAATGCACTACGATCTTGAAGGGAACCATTTCCTTCCTTAATGTATGGCAGCCTTAATCCAAGAGACAATGCTTACCTTGGATGCAGCCTAACCTGCCTGAGGATCCCCAAGGATGACAAAAAGACAGTCAGCCTTACAAAAATTCAGCTACCCTCCAGACAATTACCAATAGAAAAGCCATCTTCAGCATCATCTGATGCAAAGAGATAGAGGCTAGAGGCTCAAAAGGAGGCCTCTGAAGCACTAAGACGAAATGGAGATCCTATGGAGGTGTGGGATACCAAAAGGAGAGGAAAGAATGAGCCACCCCCTGTAGCAAAGTCTTCATGTCAGGGATGACCAGGATAAATCTCTGAAAATGAACACAGAGCAGAGATCTGAACCATGACAGAACTCAAGCTGAAACCCTTGTTGACTCCATCCTAAAGAAAAGACAACACAATGGGAAGGTCAATGAACTCTGTGAGGACATATTCTTGTCCACACACCTCTGGTGAAACATGGACCAGACCCTATAATATGCCTTAATGGAAACCAGCTTCCGAGCCTGGATCATGGTAGAAATGACACCACTGAAAAATCCTTTTCTCTTCAGAACAATGGCCACAAGAGAAATGCTGTCAGGCCACTCTCTCCACATACTCATACCACAAGGACCTCTGAAGCAACAGATCCAGTCTGGGCAGAAGAATCCGATTCTGAATAAACAGACTGACTTGGTCCACAAACCAGGCCCTCCTAGGACCATTACTTTGTCCATCCTGATCTTCCTGAGGATAAGAGAAATTGGGGAAACACATAGGACAAGTGAAAACTCCATGAAATGGCCTGGAGTCTATCACAAAAGCAAGAGGATCTCTCATCTGAGTACAGAACATCGGAACCTTCCTGTTTTCCCTGGTTGCCATTAGAACTATCCCTGTGATCACCCAGTGTTGAACAAGCAGGTGGGATGCCTCTGGATGAAGATCCCAGTATCCTGGATCTACGTCTTGATGACTGAGAAAGTCTGCCAGTATATTTTCCACTCCTGGAATGTGTATGGTTAGGATGACTGGAACATGAGCCTCCATCCAAGTGAGGAGATCCTTCTCTCTCCATTATATCTAGCTGCAGGTTCCCTCCCTTTGAGTCTGATGTATGCCACGGCCATGGTGTTGTCTGACTGAATGCTCACTGGAATCCTTGCGAGTACCTGGGAATAATGAAAAAGTCAGACGAATTGCTCTTAATTACAGAATGTAGATGGACAGTAGGCTCTCCTCCTCTGTCTACCTGCCGTGAGCAACTCAGTGATCCAGGATATCACACCAGCCTCTAAGGTTGGTGACAGTTATCTACAAGGTCCACTCTGAAATAACAAAAGGTGTCGCTCTTGCCAAGCGTGGCCAATGAAGCCACCACTGAAGAGCCTCCAGAGACAGGGTCATCTAATGGGGGAGATGTTCCAGATTCCCTCGATCATGTATGGAGGATGCCATTCTAAAGTTCCCTTGTGTGTGGAACTGTGAGTAGGGGACCGCTTCCGCAGCAGACCTCAACCGGCCCAGGATTCTCATGTAAGTCCCTAATCGTAGCGGATTGCCACACCAGTGCCTGAGACCCATTCTGGAGCAGAATCTGAATCTTCTCCTCCATGAGAGACTGTCCACTGAAACGTGTCGAACCTCTTTCCCAAAAACACGAAAACCTGGGATGGGAGAAGACTTCTTGATATTGAAGGCGATATCTTCTGAAGGAGCCTTGAGCAGGAAATCATCCAAATATGGTGTCAGAGAAATGCTTTGAGCATGGATGAAGGTAGACAATGCTGCCATGATCTTTGTGAAGATTCTGGGTGCCAAAGCCTGTCCAATGTCACAGTACCTTGTTTCCAGCGCCGCTGCTTCAGTGATGCTCGGCATCTTTCAACGCGTCATCTGCAGGCAAGAGGCTTCAAGCATGCTGCAGGCCTCTGTTTTATGTGTGTTTGTTTCCTGTAGTCTCCTCCTGCCTACTTCCTCCCTCTAGCTGCTCCTCCTACCTACTTCCTGTGGAGGGGTTTAAAGGGCAGACTGAGTTCTGACTCAGTCACCTTTACGTTGTTGTTCTGAGCAGTTCATTTTCTAGTATTCCTGTGTATGATCCGGCTTGTCTGTCCATCCATTCTGGTGTTGACGTGTGGCTCTGACTATTCTCCTTGGCGTTCCGATTTGGTTCAGATAGCCTTTCTGGTGCAAACCTGTGGCTCTGGCTGACTACCAGCTCCGTGTATGACCTAGGCTTGTCTGACTGCCCACTCTGGTGTTGACCTGGAGCTCTATCCACTGCGCATCCAGCATACATACGCTCCAGTGGATATCCTATCTGGTGCAAACCTGTGGCTCTGGCTGACTACCCACTCCGTGTATGAACTAGGATTGTCTGACTACCCACTCTGGTGTTGACCTGGGACTCTATCCACTGCGCATCCAGAATTCCATCGCTTCAGTGGATATCCTTTCTGATGCAAACCTGTGGCTCTGACTGACTACCTGCTCCGTGTATGACTTTGGCTTGTCTGACTATCCTATCTGGTGCTTACTAGGAGGCTTTGTCTGTTCGCTCAGTTTGTTGGTTCCGTTATTCAGACATCCTTCCTAGTACTGACCTGGGGCTCTAGCAGACTCCTAGCTACTGACTGCAGGCTGAGTCAGTATCTCTTGGGCGTTACCTTACCACGAGACTCCAGTGGGCTGAGGCCTAGTCTCGGACAGTGTGGTGCAGAGATTGGGAGAATGCTATTCCAGATACAGTGCTGGTCATTTCTATCACCCATTGTGTGTATATTTATATATTGCATTACTGTCATTATTCTCATAATAAAGGTTCTATTGACTATACTGTCTGACTCCTGGTTTTTCTTGCCAACCATAACACCAAACTGCAGAGCCATAAACTGGTAGTGATTGGAGTGGAATAAAAACACAGGTAACGTTGGCAGTCTGGGTAGATAGGGTTGTGTAGGTATGCATCCAGGAAGATCCAGGGTGGTCAAGTTACTTCCCTGGGCGCATTGTTGTAATAATAGAATGCAAAGATTCCAGCTTGAAGCACGGAGCAACCACGTTCCTGTTGAGGCATTTTAGGTCCATGATAGGTGCCGTCCCCCTTGGGAACCACAAAAAAGGTTGGAATAAAAACCTGAAACTGGCCTTGGGTTGAACCGGCACCGGAACCTGTTTTTCCAGGTTTTTGAAACAGCTTTGTGAAAAAGTCTTGCTTTGTCTGGGTTCTGTGGAATCTTTGAGGAAAAGAAGTGATATGTTAGAAAAGGATCTGAAATCTATGCTGTACCCTTCTGATAACACTGCAAAACCCACTGGCCTGTTTTGAAGGATACCCAGGCGTCTCAAAGACGGAGCCCCCCTACAGGCAGGGATGGGCCGGGATTCTGTGAGTCATGAGGAGGTAGGTTTATCAGACTTTGCAGCTGATGGCTTGGGTGCCAGGTCAGTCTGGCCTTCGTGACAGGTCACTTTTGGAGAAGAGGGGTTTTGCGCATTCTGCTCCCCAGATTGGTGGTGGTGGGGGATGAAATCCATGTGGTTTCCTTGCAAAAGGACAGCTTGGTTGAAATTTGAGGCAACAAAGTGCTAATACAACCAGTAGCATCACTATTGATGTGTTTCAGGTCTAGCCCAAAGAGGGCCTTCTTAGAAAATTGGTCCACAGACAAAATATTAAGCTACAAGGTGCAGTAGACAGAGACGGAAGATACTGAGGATCTTCCTGAAAATCTGTCAGCATCAAAAAAAGCCTTGGGAATGTAGTAATGAACTTCCATGATGTTGACCACCAAAACTAGCGAGTCTCTTAAGCATGTCAACATGCATAGTTTCTGACAGCTGCTCACCTCAGTTGAAAAAGGGTATGGCTTAGAGAAACTTTATTAAGGAAAAGTCTCTTATTAAAAGTTTTCCACTCATCCATAAAGATCTGATCAAGTGTATTATTGTGGTGAATAATGGGAATCCTTCATGTGTCTCTGGAAAATGTCCAGTGAGGTAGATGCCCCACCTGCGATGACAGCGAACTGAAGTGTTTCCAGCACTGCTTGATGAGCCCCTCAACAGCAGGGACTGGATCAGCCTCGTAGGAATCTCCATAACAGGAAAAGTCTATGTCCTCCTCATTCTCTGAATCCAGTTGTTCCTCAGAGGATGCCCAATAATAATCTGAGTATGCCCTTTAAATACAGATTCAACCTGTTTGAAGGTGGGCAGAGGTTTCCAAGAATGGTGAACCCCTGAACTGAAGAAAGGATTTGTGCCACTGATTAATCCTTAAGCTTTGGATTTCCCCATGAGCCTCTTAGAGTCAGAAATATCCAAGAGAGAGAGTCTAAATAAACTATAATTAAAAGACCCCAGATATTCAAAGGTTTAAACTGCAGAAGACAGCAAGGAGAGTCAGCCTCTGAGTAGAATAAGCAAGGTAGACTTAAGATGGCTACCAGTAAACCAGCTAATCAGAAGAAAGCCAGAGAAATTAGGCATTATGATAACTGTAGTCTTTTCCCTTGCTTGTTGCCTAGCAATGCAGGTTACTTTGGCTACAGGATGCTCTGTGGATACTCAAAGTGGACAAGATGATAGAACATGAAGAGACAAAAAGATAAAGCCCTCTCTGACCGTTGTATCCCAAACAGTTGCCGTGACATGTCTCAAAGAAGTTTCTTCCACAGAAGGCAATGGAACAAAGATGGCTCCAGTTCTTAAAGAATACTCTACACAGGGATCAATATAATAATAAAAAATAAAGCAGTAAAAAAAACTAATGTCCTAGTAGATGGAGAACAGGAATAAGGCCCCCAAAGCAACACCACCAAAAGGTACACTCACAATAATCAGAAACGGCAGTGAAAGGGTTCACTATCAGAAAGGACAGCAGCCATCTGTAGACCCCCATGAAGAGAAGAGGCAGCCATAAATGAGTGAATATTTATATGTACACGGAGTGTGAAAGATAATTCAGAATAGAACATACAGCGTACCAAGGCATTCAGAAGGTTACTCGCCAATCTTCTGTCTTTAGGTTCCCATAATAAGGTAAGAGCAGAATATCAGAGAGACCCATCCATGAGGAAAAGACTTGTCATAAAGTCAAACTCTACAGGACAAGAAAGATCCTCACAGTACCTGCGAGCTGCGCAATTCAACTCCAGGAAAGCCCAGTGATGGGATCCTGTCTAATGGGGGACTATTCAGCCCCATATCTAAAGAAAAACAAAAAACCCTAAGAAGAACGAATAGGATGTCCACTGTGCCTCCAACTGCTTTACAGGACACATGAATTCTGGGAAGGCAGGAGGTTGAGATGGAGGAAGAAAAGGGAGTCTGCTCCACAAAGACCCTGTCTTTTATGTACCCTTCTCTCCAGGAGGAAGGACTGAACCCCATGATACCCGTGCTCCATATTGGACGAAAGAGAAAAAGGACTTCTTGCTAAATCCTTTTCTCTTAGTCCATACAAGTTACTGGTAACTTTGGGTAGGCGATCAGCCCCTTTAATAGGCAGGAACTGTCAGGAACCCCTGGGATAAATGCTCTAATGTCAGGAACCCCTGGGATAAATGCTCTACGAAGAAGAGTAGTCACGGTTACAGCGACTCCTCCAACAAGGATTGGTAGAGTGAAGGCTTGTGTGCGTCGCTGGGGAGCGTGGCTGGTGTTCGCAGGCCCCCTGTAGTGCGTTGTGCTGCGGCCGAGGCCGTATAAAGGTGCTGGCCGCGAAGCCAGATGACCTCCTTCGGTTGAGCCGAAGAAGGCCCAGGAGAACGCAGTACAGTGAGGACACCCACCACCAAACTCCAGGGAAGGTGTATTTCCAAAAATTATACAAGGACTCTTTGAGGCAAGTCCAGAGGCTAGTAGGGTGAAGAGCTGGAAGACTAGCTGGACAAGAGGTAGGAAGGCTAGCTGGGAAAGATATTGGAGGCAGCTGGACAAGAAGCAGGAGGCAGCTGGACAAGATGCTGGAGGCAGTTGGACAAGATGCTGGAGGCAGCTGGACAAGACGCTAAGGGCAGCTGGACAAAATGCTGGAGGCAGCTGGACAAGATGCAGGAGGCGGCTGGACAAGATGCTAAGGGTAGCTGGACCAAATGCTGGAGGCAACAGGCAAGAAGCTGGGGATTGGACAGATGGCCAGAAGAGGCAGGGGGACACGGTAAGAGGCTGGCAGAACTAGATGGCCACAGAACTGGAGCAGCAGGCAAGGGACAGAGACACTAGGAACACACTAAACGCTATAATCGCGCACCGTTTCAGTGCGGCGCACAACTATTTATATTGCAAACCCGGACGTGTGGAAAGGGGATGACGTCACCACGCGAACGTGGTGACGTGACGAAAAACCCGGAAGAGAAGGAGGACGGCGAGAGAAGGAGGTTGTCCATATATGGAGTCACCAGATGCCGTTCTGGTGTAGGACGGATATCAAGGCTCCTAGGACTCTGTTGAAGACTTGAGGAGCCGTGGTCAGGCCAAAGGGGAGGGCAGAAAACTGGAAATGCCCTTGGTCGCAAGCAAAGTGGAGATACTGCTGACTTTCTGGATGAATGGTGATGTGCAGATAGGCATCCTGAAGATCCAGAGGGGCCAGAAGCTCCCCACGAGACATGGCTTGAGACATGGAGTTGAGATCCTTCAGATACAAAATGGGGCGACAGCCTCCATCCTTCTTGGAAACCACAAAGAGGTTGGAATAGAATCCCAAGCCCCTCTCCTGAGGGGGAACAGGCTCCAGGACCGCCTTGTCCAGAAGGGCCTGTATAGCTTACTTGAAAAAGCGTCTCTTTTCTGCCCCCAAGGAAGGAGGAGAAACAAAGGTCCTTGGAGGATGAAGAGAGGCGAAGGGAATCCAGTATCCTGAGGCCACCACTTGTAAAACTCATGGGTCCGCCACAGAGGCCTGCCAAGCTGAAAGGTAGTGTCGTAAAACAGCCACCTACCTGCGGGTGGGGACCCGGGTTCGGTGAGTCATGCAGAAGGTTTGGAAGCCTTGGGCTTCGTGGAGGACTTGGATCTCCATTGCTGCTTAGGCTTGGATGAGGAGCACGGAGTCTGAGGGACCGTCTGGGTCGTTTGGTGTGAGTCTGCCTGAAGGAAATGAAAAAGCAGATTCCTTTTAACAGGTGCCTTCTTCCTCAGGACCACTGGCAGGTGTGAACTTTTCCCTCCAGTGGCCTCGTTGATGAGATCCTTAAGTTCAGGCCCGAACAGGGAAGAACCCAAAAAAGGCAAAGACAGCAGAACCTTCTTAGAGGCCGTGTCAGCCGACCAGATCATAATCCAAAGAGCCCTCCTGGCTACGACAGACATGGCATATGCCCTGGCTACCATACGAACAGCATCAAACAGGGCGGCAGAGAAATAATGCTGAGCCTCAGCAGTGTTAGCGAGAAGATGCAACATGTCAGAAGTAGGGGCCTCCAACATCCCCAGAATGTTGACCGGATGACAGAACAAGGGAAAACCAACAACATGAGCCATCTCTGACCACGCTACGTGGAGCGGTTGCAGAGACACGTCCCAAACTGTAAAATCCTATAGAAGTGAATGGAGTAATGGCGTCTATGCGTTAAACGCGCGCCTTAAGGGCGCTGAACATAAAGTTAGCAAGGTGAATACCAAACTTAAAACCACTCAAATACTGAACTCAGCAGGGAAAGTGCCCAAAACCCCCCTTAAAGGTGCTAACCAGCAGCAAAAGAGTTAAGTTACCACAGAAACTTGCTCCAAACACCTCACAGACATATAGAATAAACCCAATGAGTGCATGAGTATGTAATAGGCACCCCAGTAGAGAGCCCTGTGCGGAGAGGAAGCATGTGACATGTGGACCTCAGCACTTAAAGGGTTGCTCACCTTTTTCAGCAGGTCTTCTGTCTTCATATTACCACATATCAAGAAGAAGCCTCAGTGGGCAACTCCTGGGGAAAGAACTTACAGCCAAGATTTTCTCCCCAGGGCTTAGGTCCACAAAAGAGCCTGGTAAACTGAGCTATCCACATTTGGATGATGGTAATCCACCTAATGGTGGTATTCCATTTCTAACAGAAAATAATAAAAAGCTACAACTATAGCAGAACTGTTCTCTTGCTTGTGTCTTGACCAAGGAACAAATCTTATTGGTTGAGGATTGGCTAGCTGCAAGCTAAGGAGAAGAGGTAGACTCCACCCTGCAGTCACTTCTCAGAACTGTTCCTGCCTATTAAAGGGGCTGTTTGCCTACCCAAAGTTACCAGTAACCTGTATTGGAAGACAGAGAAAAAAGTTTTCTTTAAGCCCTTGAGGAGTGCAGGTACCATGGGGATGTCCCAAAACAGAGGGAAGAACAAACATAAAAAATAAAGGCCTGACAACATTTGCAGCCAAAACTAGCACCTTAAGATGCAAAAATATGAAACTGAAAACTTAGCTAAAGTATGAACAGACAACCAAGTGGCCTCCTTTGCAAAGCTGGCCCAAGGAGGTCTGATTCTTGAAAGCTCACGGGCTGCTAGCGACACAAGTCGAACAGGCAGTAATCTGGAATGGAGTGGTATGGGACTTGAGCACAAAAGCTTACCTGAAAGTCCATGTCAGCCACAAAGCCAGTGTCTTCTTTGAAGCTGGATGGCTATTCCTAGAACCTTTCAGAAGGACAAACAACTAATGAAAAGATCTGGTACAATACACAATCTTTCAGAAACAGTGAACCATATCCAAATAATATAGAACTTCCTCCATCACATTTGAAGGACAAGGACACAAAGAAGGAAGAACAATTCCTGATTGATTTGGAAGTCAGAAACAATCTTATGTTGAAAAACAGGGCAGTTTTCTTGTGTTTAAAAAACAATGTGAGGAGACAGATCACTTAATTAAGAGACTCACCTCTCCGAATCAATAGCAGTAAGAAACACAATCTTGCAAGTGACATTTGGAAGAGAAATTGAAGACAGAGGTTCAAAGGAAGAAGACTGGAGCACCTCCAAAACCAGGTACAGGTTCAGGCGAAGGAGCCCTGTATGGTTGGAGGATACAAATCACCCCTTGTAGAAAACGTCTGAACCTCAGTAATGCCAGATACCTTATGCTAGAAAAGAACGGGTCAGCTGCCAAGCTGACAGAAGGAGATCCTGGTCCCAGGACCGTGCAGTGGCTCTTCAGCAGAGCCAAAACACCGCAATCTAAAAATAAATACTTCACTGAAACGGTCTACAAAATGTTCCTGGATTGCAAGCACACTTTGGAGGCCCCTGGCCGACTCAGGTCAACAGTGTGTTTCTACTGCAGGGCAAGTTGAATCTGGTACCATCTCTTAAAGTTCAGGGGTGCTCCATTAATAGCTGTTGTTCTGGCCTAGGTGTCTGATGTAACAGGGGGATCTCTATCCCCTTTGTCAATCTGTTACCTTGACTTTGTTTGCCTATATTCCTGTAGGTACAAATGGTGTAAGAATCGTACTAGTAGTAGTCGATCACTTGGTGGCAGTAATCCCCTGCTTTACCCTATCTGTGGGGTTATTAATTTTGTCGATCCTAATCATATACTATTCAAACCATGGTTGGATTTCCATCACATGTCATTGCTGTCTGACTCCATCTCTTTCACCACGGTATGGTGAGAGATATTCCTTACATGTTTTGGGTGAACCTTAAGCAGTCCCAGCTTGCTACATTTAAAGGGCTAGTCCCTATTGCCCTATGATAGAACCTTAAGCAGTCTCAGCCTGCTATCTTGGTATGTTTAGACAGCTGTAATATCCTAGAATCCACAGCCGGTGGGACAGACCAGAGGTCAACTCTGTATGTAGGGTCCCCCCCAATCCACCCCCACCCCCGATTTGGAGGCTTTAAGTTTGACCTCAGTAGCTTGAGGGTCAGACATAATTCAGGTGGGGGCAGGGGGGAAGCAAAAGAGTTCAACTGAAGGGCCTCCCAACAGAGGAAGAATGTGCACCTGCGCAATGCTCCAACACAATGGAGAAATCCCGCAGCTATGTCCAAGTCACGCACTCCCAAGAGGCAACGTATGAGAGACACAGAACTGCCCTCTCAAACATCTGGCCAACAGCAGGAGGGAACAGTGAAAACAGGAGGTGCTCCACCACCGGATCAACTCCTGCACTGTACAGAAACAAAACATTTTGAAATTATTGAAAGCAAAGCAAAGTCCACTATTGATGGCATGTTTCAGAAACTACCCTGAGGTCACTCAGAAAACTGTGCGATCTCCGGTTAGTGCTGGCAGAGAGGGCGGGCACTAGGAAGAGCTTTTTTATGAGTGACTTGTCTCCTTAAAGGAGACTCTCTATACCCCATGGTCCCTGCATCCAGAGAATCACAGGAATAAAGCATCAATTTTACCTCTGTTCTCCCTAGTCTAGGTGAGGTTTTATGAAGGATCTTTTTAGATTTTGGTGCAAAATAAAAATAATTAAGAGTACAGAAACGTGACACAAAGATAAAGTAAATTTAGGTATGAAGAAAGACCACATCATTTTTTGTTAACATTACAAAATAAGCTTTTATGGATGGGATATGATTATTATACACATATTATAGTCAAGACCATTATAAAAAGTTTCTATAGAACTTTATTAAGTCTGTAAGGTAAATGCATCCATTAATACTAACAAAATAGTTTCCAACTACAGCAAGGACAGAAGAATTTTACAGTAAAAATGTAGAATTCCTTGCTACTGGACACTATGTTGCAGATAAAAGATATTTAAAAAGGGAACATACAGGGATATACTGTGTATTAGTAGGCAAAACAGGAAAGTCTGACAAAGATTAACTTATTTGGCAGTAGAAAAGCTATAGAATTCTCATGTCTCTGGGGTATGAGGCAAAGATTGAACTTGATGGACTAGTTTCTTTTTTCAACCTAATTTACTATGTTACTATGTAAAAATGACTGAATACCTTTTTGGCAGAGTTCAATATACAGAACTATGACAATGAGTTACAACACTGGGTGTTGATAGAATGAGAAACTGGATTGTTATTTTGGAGACAGTTGAGGAAGAAATGGAAATTATATCACAGAAGATTTGTTTACCTTCCTTCAGAGTAAGAGAAATGGGATATGGAAAAAGTAAAACTCAAACAACTCATGTCTTTTTTTCCTAATTAATCACCTAAATAATTTTAAATACAGACAAGGCAAGACAGTTCAGAGCAGTCTGAGAATAGGAATCTTGAATATTCTATAGCGAGGATCAATGAACAGACCAAAATGTGTTTGAAATGATTTATTATATAAAAGAACACTGTGAAATAAAAAAGCCATGCTCACAGTATTGGATCCTCTGTCCCTGTGGACATTAAGTGCTGATCAATGCTGCACACCCTGCGTGTTTCAGTGCTCACCTATGTCTGGAGGGCTTGGCTGGATCCTAGGGGTGGGCTATGTTGCTAAGGCACCTAAATTCCTTCATTTATAGTGTAATATGCTCTGTTCAGGACCCTCTGGTAGTGAGGAGTTTAACCCTTTGAGTGCCAGAGGGGTAGGCAACGCATTGGTTTGCAATGTGCTGCATACCCCCTGGCACTCAAAGGGTTAAAGGTTATGAGGGAAGGAAACTGTTGTACAGGTTTAAAAGACAATTATATATATATATATATATTACATATTTACACAGTGGCACACTGCAGGAACCTTGAACTGTAACCCTTGAGAGGTATAGTTAGAGCAGAGTGTAGATGATCAGATGAGCAGACACTGGGACGTGAAGTGGTTTTATGGAATGTTTACAGTTTGGCACTTGAGTTAACAGCAGAGTCCAATTAAGGGCTATATGGATGGGACCTCCTGTATCCAAACAACCGTTCCAGGCTTAACTGAGAGTCAATATAGCGGAGACTGGCAACTGACGCAGTTACACACACACACACACGCCTATGAAAATTACTACTGCTTTATTATTGCTTTCTGTTATATACTTTGGTATGTCCCCAAGGTGATGTAGGAACACTCTGCTTATACAAGGTCACATCCCCAGGGTGAGACCATTTTGCAAGGTAGTACCCCTGTGGCTGTAGGCATATTGAATATTCACCTCACCGAAGAAGAACCAGAAATGGTCACACCACTCAGTGGGTAAGGTCTTTCACAAGGACGCTCCTCCCTGACGGCATGGCACACAATGTGAAGCCTGTACGAGTTTGACCGTGGGTGGTGCATGGAGGGCTGCCCAGCTTGCACACACATTTCTGTCCACAGGAGGGAGAGACTGTGAGTAAATGTGTGTATGCCTGCAAAGGGGCTGCTCACACACTGGGTCCTGCCACAGAAGAGAGTATGGGGGAAGGCCTGCATTTAGAACTGCTCTACTTGCAAATAAAGGGTCCTGCCATAGAAGATAGGGTGATAGTAGAGGTGGGTGCAAGGAAGGCTGCTCTAATCGTACACAGCATTCTGCTCATTGGATGAAGGTCTCACTAAGGGGCACCCTGCATGCTGGGTCATGCTTACATTGGGTGTGTGGGATGTCTTCTGCAAAGTTGAAGCAAAAAAGGGTGTCACATTGCTCCCTCTCCATATGGGCACTCCCCACATGACACTGTGCCCACACCCCAGCCAGGCTAAACAAGCAGAGCTATCTCTATTAGTCTTGTCCATTTCCCTAAGTGCATCCCTGTTTAATTACACTCCCTAGGTGTCACATTATCACACGGTATAGAAACAAAGCCCAACCAGGCTCCTACTGAAAGCACTCTGCCACATAACACCTGCTGATGGGTAGCACTAAAGTCCACCAAGATTACATGGACTGGTGAGATAAAAGTGGCACTGCCAATTAGCATGACTTTGGCACGGTATGGGCTCCTTGCAGAGCTCAGACCACACACGTTACAGGTTAAATATAAATAATAAACACATACTGTTCACAGGAAAGGGTTAACACAAATAATTTAAATAAATAAAGTAGAAAATAAAAGCCAAGATCTAGATACTAGAACCTGGAAGGAGTTATAACCCTTTCATTTCCAGTATGCTCTACTGTATTTAACTGTACATGACACTTTCTGCACCAATTACAGGAGGAAGCAGTGAGGGGTGCAATTACCAATTAGCTAAATCATTTGCAGCAGTGCCAACCTCAACCCTCCACCCTGGAAAAAAATACAGCACTGGTATTGCATGGCACAAAATCGGAATAAAATAACATTACCACAGAATATAAAGGGTCCCGTCCTACATATAATGCCTAATCAGGGAATCTTCATCTCACGTCACAGACAGGAAACAGTCACAAAAACTCCTATAACACACATCCTGTCCCTTGATATCAAGGCTTTTCAGTGATAACACAGAAGGAATAGTCCCAGATCCTCATATAATAGGTACTGTCTCTTGATGACATCACTGGTGTCAAAGACAGCAGTTTGGTGGATCTGAATTGCTCAAAGACTGGCAACTACAATACATGAGCAGCAAAGTTGGGATACAATAGTGCAGTGAGATTATCAGTGGATAACAGATGTGGGCATATACCTTTCAGTCATATGGCTTCAAGTGGAAAATGGCAGGGGGATTCAGGACTCTCTCACAGTGCACAAGCTCCTGATTGGCTCACAAGTTCACTCAAAGAGAGTACAGAAAAAGAAGCTGAGATATCAGATTCCTTTTCAGAGATCCATAGAGTAAAATGTGGGCAGACACCTTGGATCCAAAAAGTAGGCTCAGGCATTAGTGTATAGTAAGTCCAAGTACCCTCTCCCCTCTCCAACATTCCTTCTACAAATATAGCGCAAGGCACAGTAACGTGGGCACCTCTTCACACAGACAGCTAAATACACCTGGAGCGGGGCAGGGAACCTTGATGTCAGCGGGCACACAGTGTCATGGCTGGTGAACTCACGGCTGCAACCTTGGAAGGACCAAGGAATATGGTGCTGGTGACACAAGTTCCCATTAGTAGCTCCACGATGTCTCTGTGGCAGTGCCATAGCTTTGCACTTTGCCCGTTTTGTTAACCCTTTCCCTCCCGCTCTCCCACGTGATTCCTTGTCTCAAATCCAGCCACTAGCTATATGTTTTGGCTCATCTTGGGGTCCTGGGGAGGTAGAAAATAAAAGGTGAGGCGCTCAGCTGTTACTTGATACCATGTTGAGAACTTGGTCCAGCTTCTGGCGCAGTTTGTGTTTCCGACAGTAAGAATCACGATCAAGGGCAGTAAGAATCTGTTGGGTGAAGAGGAGACAGCACAAGTAAGTGAAGAAGATTAATGTAACAGAAAGCAATAAAAGTTCATGCATGACCACAGAGAATTGCAGTTAGTGGATTTTTTTAATTACTATTATATGTCTTAAGTGACATGAATTGCTGTTCCCAACATACATCCTGTGGCTGCCACGAAACAATCCACATAAAAGTCCAAGCGATATGACTCAGACTAAGGTGAGGACACCAAAAGGTCATATTATAAAATGCTATTTCTTACTGAGCAGCCGATCATAACTACTAAGCTGCCGATTACCCACCTGTGATTAATCAGGGACATTATGAAAACATGAACTGATGGTGTCCCTTAAAGGGACAGTAATGTCCCATAATTTTTTTTATACATTTGTAGAGGGTAAAAAAAAAAAATCTCATTGCCACAAACCCCATCTCTCAAACCACTATGGTTTGAGAGATATTGGCAATCAAAATTTCCCCTTCCCTTCCCTTGATGTCAGCTGTAATCCGTGTTGGACGACACAACGAGGCTCTTCAGTAGAGCCGAAATCCTGTTATTAGAAAAGAACTACTTCATGGGAAAGGTCTACAAAGTGTGCTTGCAAACCAGGCACACTTTGTAGACCTTTCCAGTGCAGTAATCATTTTCTAATAATGGTATTTCAGCTCTGCTGCAGAGCCGCTGGCTGGTCCCCGGACTGGGATCTCCTGCTGTCAGCTAGACGCTGACGTCAGGAGAAGGGGAGGGAAGGGGGATCTTTGATTGCGAATATCTCTCAAAGCATAGCGGTTTGAGAGATGTGGTTCTTTTTTTTACCCTCTACAAATGCCTGGCATTCCTCTTCTCGCACCACACCTGCCACCTTTTACTATCCTGATCTCAACACCTTGTACCCCATACCAAATTCTATTAACATAAATCACAACTACATGAAATTTATTTTCATCCTGTACTCAGCCCAGCCCAAATTCTCCTTTGAAAAAGACAGACATCTCTCTTCTCATCCCTAATAGGACCTCTATTTCTAATAAGAGAATGTCCGGTGCAGTGTTAATAAGATGGATGTCAGAGGAAATATGGGAATGTCCGGTGTGGTCTTAAAGGGACAGTAATGTTTCACAAAAACAGCATCTCCAATTAATCTTTATAGTACTGTGGCCATGGAGTGTGTTATATCAATACTGTCACAGTTGTAGTACAAAAGTAATGAATGATAAAGTATCCCTTTCTCACCCCTTTTATCTAGTGTAACACTGCTCACCTCAGATGTGGAATATGGTCTCTTGACAGGACAGGTCACAGCAAGGGACAGTCTTCTTACTGTGATCATAAGGAAAACCCTGACCCTCTTGACAGGTTTTCCTTATGCTCACTGAAGATTGTCCCTCTCTGTGATCTATCCGAACAGTCTTGCTGCTGTGAAGTGAGCACTCATCATGGCCCAAATATTATGAAGATTAATTGGAGCTGCATTTATTGTGAAACATTACTATCCCTTTAATAAACTGATGTCAGTCAGGGGCAATAGGGAAATGTCCAGTGCAGCGTTTATATATGGATGTCAGTCAGGGTAATAGAGAAATGACAGGTGTGGTGTTTATAGATGAATGTCAGTCAGAGTAATGGAGGAATGTCAGTTGATTTGTTAACAAACACGTCAGTCTGGGGGGTTACAGGGGAATGTAAGGTTCTGTGATAATAGACTGATTTCAGTTAGGAATAACAGGGGAATGTAAGGTGCAGTGTTAACAGACTGCTGTCAGTACCATCCCAATGAATCTCCTAAAGGACATCATGTACACTTCTCCCAATACTTTCTACTACTACTAGCACCATGATGGACATCACTGTACACTCCCCCAAAACACTGTACTGTTACTACGATGGACATCCTAGTACTCCCCCAATACATTCTCCTTTTACCATGATAGCTATCCCTGTACCCCACCCCATTTTAAGTTCTCCTATTTACATGATGGACAGCACTACTCCAATAAAGGTTTAGGATTGCACTCACTTCCTCTCGGTATTTGTTCACATAGAAGTAAAGCTCGCTAAGAGCACTCAGGGAGTTAAACTCGTTAGAATGCAGACGGGATTGCTCCACTAGGTATGCATCCATGTCCTGATCACTTATGGTTGGCATCTTTCCAATGTCTCTGTAATACCTGTACATGAAAAAGGATAGGTGAAATGCCAAAATAGAACTACTATATGCAAACACCCTCTAATTTAGAGCAAGGGTAAAGAAAACACAAAAAGACAGGGCAGAACTCTTTCAGGTGTAGATCACAGAAGATTCAAAGGTTAGGAGAAACGCCGCTTTACCCATACATATATACCCACCCCAAAAAGTGACTCTTAGATACCTGAATAAAGGGAAGCACCAATACCCAATCAACGGTGTGCAGAAACCAAGGGGTAACCTGAATTTTGATTGGGGGACAAAAATAAACAGAGCAAGGCAGTACTCATTTGAAGAAGGTGAATTTTGTTACCAGTGAGATTTTTTTCTTCAGGATTTCTATGGCAGCACACCATAGAGAGGCTCTCTACTCCCTAGGAACGGAAGGACACATTTCAAATAAGCCTCTCACCAACCCCGACGTTAGAAAAGAGCCAAACCAGGACACAACTTATGCTCCAAAATTACTTTAATATAGTAACAAAGTTGATGAGGCTGAGAAAAGACATGCATCCATCAAGTTCAGCCCATGCCATATCACCTGCTGATCCAGGGGAAGGCAAAAAAATACATTGAAGCAATTTCCAATTAAGCCCCAAATTGGGAAAAAATTCCTTCCTGTTTCAAAATGGCAGGTGGATATTTCCCTGGATAAACAATCTATAATAATGGTGGAAAGTCTGTGTGCTGCCATAGAAGACCTGAGGCCAAAGGAAATTACAGAAAGTATAAGTCACCATTACTTTCAGAGTATCCTGAAAGCACATTAGTGAGAAGAAAAGAAAGCAAAAACCAAAAAAGGAGAGCATTATATAACAGCCTGCAGAACTTTGATCCAAAGGAAAATTCCTTGGAAGCAGGAAGGTCTATATCTTAGTGCTTCGTGAATATGTGTGGCCGTTCTTGAAGGTGGTATCCCTACATTACTACTTCACAGATATCTCCTGCTTTTTTAGCCTATGAAGTTGCTACAGCTTTAGCTGAGTGTTCTCTCTTTGGAGGTTCCTCAGCTTGAGAAATGTAGGCTTCAGAAACGGATGATCTTGAATATTATTCATTTGAGTATCATTTGGAAATATTGCCCTCTAGTTAGCGAGCATCAAAAGATCAGAATGTCGCCTGCACCATGCGGGCAAGATCAGAATATCGCCCACATGAAAAGGACAATATTCTCATGTCTCTGTTTTGATGGTAACATCCTGCTGACTACTACTTCCATACATCCACAAGGACTACAAGGAGAGAGAGAGAGAGAGTGGTGTTGCTGCAGCCCCCTCTGCACATGTGATCGCCGCTACACATGGATAAATAAGTATTATAGTATAGTATTGCATCCGCACACAGGGATGAATAAGGGGTTAGATTAGCAAGCAGTATTTGGGAACTGTATCCCATGCCGTGGACTAACCTATTTTAGTGGCCGCCTCCTTCTAAATAACAGAACCCTGCACAGCACAGTTAGGCAGAGCCAGGGAGAGGGGATGCGCTGATCTAATCAGAGACCAACACTTAGCCTCAGTCTGCCATCTCTCTTTGCCTTGGCTAACCTGGTCATTCTTGGTTGTGTTATTTAGAAAAAGGCGGGATCAGTGGGTATGAAGTGGGTACTGTCTATCTCCTCGCAGTCCTTGTTGATGTGTAAATGTAGTAGTCAGCAGGGTGCGAGAATCAAAATGAGACATGAGAATATCGCCCTTTTCCCGTGGGCGATATTCTGATCTCTCCCGCATGGTGCAGGCAACATTCTGATCTTGCTGTTTTGATGATCTCTAACTAGAGGGCAATATTTCTAAAGTAAACCATTCATTTGTAGGCTTGGGAGCCTTTAGAAGAACCAAACAAGTGACAAACTTCTTAATTTAGGTTTTCTTCTTCATAGGTAATACTAAAGGCATCTATTAAGGTCTAGTTTATGTAGGGCCTCTGCTGAAATACAAGGTAGGCAATGGCCAGTTCCGGAGGAAGCCCAGATAAGGTTCCCTTACAGAAAGGGCTGAAATCTTGCTACATCTTCCGGTTAATGTGCTGTTGGAACTAAATTTAGATTCCTTAGATGGCATAAAGGCTTAATCCTTGGTCTCAGTTGAATGATTTGATCAATAAGTTGACAAGTTGGTGTTCAGAAAAAAAGAGGCATAGAATGCTACCCCATGCAGATATTTGAACCCCCGAGGGTGCTTGCACACAATCTTCTCTCACAGCCACCAGACAAACTTCAGAAGGAAAGGAAATGAATGAGAAATTGGGATTTTCAGTCTTGCCACACACAAAAACTGGGATTTCAGTCTGATCTTGTTAAATCCTTTTCTTTTAGTCTATATGGAACATAGGTACCATGGGGGGATCTTCCATTGAAAGGTTGAACACATAAAAAAAAAAGACAAGGTCTTGAGGGTGGAGCCTTCCCTCCCGTTCTGCAGGCCAACCCCTCTCCGCCTCCAGTTTTATAATGTGAGAGAACACCCCAAGTAGGGTCAGTAAGAGAAGAACAAAGCTCCTGCGAGAAAAGACCCTAGAAGGACTCCCACCCCCAGACAGGCAAGAGATGTCCCTTTTTCTGGGCAGAAAACCTGTGTTCCATATGGACTAAGAGAAAAGGATAGTTAAGACTAAAATTATATTTTCTCTATCATCCAATATGGAACACAGGTACCATGGGGTTATACCAACAGTAGGTGCCCAGAGGTAGGAAGAAGGAGAAAGGACTTCATGCCTGTATCCATGATACAAGAGTTCACTTGGACTACACAGAATTGGAACAGCCCCAACACAAAGGACACTAAAAAATTGGCAAAGCACACAAAAAAACAAGAGCCAACCAGGCTCAAAAAGTTATGCAAAAAGTTATGCAACAGTAAGGAACAGGAAAAGAGATCTTTAGACAGGCAGAACACCCTGAAGGTCCATCCTGCCCAAGTTGGCCCCAGCAGAAGCCATAACATCCACATGATAGTGCTTGGCAAAGGTATGCAAGGAGGACTAAATTGCAGCCTTGCACAATTGCTCAGCCTAGGCCTGATTCATGTAGGCCCAGAAGGCCCCAACAGACCTGGTGGAATGTGCTGCAACTCCAAAGGGAACAGGCTTCTTCCTGAGTTTGTATGCCCTACAAATGGTAGACTTGATCCAAGAGGCAATGGTGACCTTGGAAGCAGCCTGACCTGCCCTGGGACCATAAGGAATGACAAACAAGGAATCAGTCTAACAAAAGGACTCCGTATGGTGCATAAAACGTAAGGTGCCGAACCACATGCAACAAGTGGAGATTCCTTTACTTGTCAGACTTTGGGTCAGGACAAAAAGGCGGCACAACAATCATCTGATTGATGTGCAACTCAGAGACCACCTTAAGAAGAAATTCCTGTGAGGACAGAAGAAAAGATTTGTCTATCTGAAAAACCAGGAAAGATGGCTTGCAAGATAAAGCTTGCAACTCAGCAACCCTACAGACCGAAACCACAGCCAGAAGAAAGGCCATCTTCCACGTCAATAGACACAAAGGAATGGTAGCAAGGGACACAAAGGAAGGCCGCTGTAAAACTCCCAAAACCAAACTTAGTTCCCACGGAGGAGTGGGAGCCTTATAGGCAGGGAAAGCATGAGCGACCCCCTGCATGAACACCCTGACATCAAGCAGAATGACAATACACCTTTGGAAAAACACAAAGCACAGAAATCTGAACCTTTAAGGAGCCGGAACAGTCTTTTGTTTACACCATCCTAATTAAAAGACAGAATCACCGGCAGGTCAAAGTCCTGTGAAGACAGGTCCCTGCCCACACACCAAGAATGAAAATGGACCAAACCGTATGGTAGGCTTTAGAGGAAACAGGTTTCCTAGCCTGGTTCATAGTAGAAATGACCTCAGGAGAGAAACACTTCTTCCTCAAGATGTGGACTTCAACAGCCATGCCGTCAAAGACAGCCTCTCCACGTCCTCTTTCCAAAGGTAGACCTGAAGGAGGAGGTACGGTCTGGGTGGCAGTTGAAACTGATCCTGAATGGAAAGACTCACCAGTTCCAGAAACCATGCCCTCTTGGTCCAATAAGGAGTGACTAGTATCACAGTTGCACTGTCCATCCATATGTTCCCGAGTAACCTGGGAATAAAGAGAATCAGAGGAAAGATATAAGCGAGGTGGAAATGCCATGGAATCTCCATTGAGGATCCCCTAATGGAAGCAAAACACCAGAACCTTCATGTTGTCACTCCTGGCCATTAGGTCTATCTGTGTCAGTCCCCACTGTTGCACAATCAGGTTGAACACTTCTGGATAGCGTTTCCACTCTCCCAAATCTACATTCTGCTGACTTAGAAAGTCTGCCAGAATGTTCTCTACCCCTTGAATGTGAACGGCAGAGATGGCTGGAATGTGGGCTTCTGCCTAGCCTAGAATGTACTTCACTTCATACCAGGTGGTGGCACTTCAAGTGCCCCCTTGATGGTTGATGTAAGCCATGGCTGTGGATTTGTCTGACTGGACTCTTACAGGATGCCCCTTTAACTAAGAGGACCTGTACACCAGAGCAAGGCGGATTGCTCTGAGCTCCAGAACACTGATGGACTGAAGAAACTCCTCCGCAGTATACCTGCCCTGGATCCCCAGGTGAACCATTACCGCACCCCAGCCTCTCGGGTTGGCATCAGTCGTGATCATAGTCCATTCAAGAATCACAAATGGCTTCCCCAGGTCCAGGTTGTGCCACTGTAAACCTCCACTGCAGGTATGGCTTCAGGAGGAGAAGTGGAGAGTTGAAGATACAAGAGATCCTGGTTCCCATGCCACGTTTGGATGACAAGTCTCTGGAGTTCCCTGGTGTGCACCTGAGAATAAGGTACCATTTCTAGGGTCGACACTAGGCGGCCCAGAACCCTTGTGTACTCCCTGACTAAAGGCCACTCCAGAGCTTGGGAAACATACTGCATGACATACAGGATCTTGTACTCCAGTAAAAAGACCTTTCCCAGGTGGGTGTCAAACCTCATGTGCCAAGAAACACCAGGTCCTGGGATGGAACTGGTGAGGACTTTGACATGCTCAGAATCCAATGATGGTGGACCACTCATTCTTGGACCGACCTGCTGAGTCAAAAGTTCCTCCAAAGGAACCTTGAGCAAAAGACTGTCCAGATAAGGGGTCATATTAATGCTGACAAGGGCCTTGTGGGTCCCATGACCATGGTAAACACCTGAGTAGTTGAGGTCAGGCCAAAAGGCAGATAGGTGAACTGGTAGTGCTCCGAGTCCAAGGCAAAACGCAGTCTGGGTGGATCGGGATGTGTAAGTATGTATCCTGAAGGTCTACGGATGCCAGATACTCCCCCAGGCACATTGCTGTGATGACAGAGCACAAGGACTCCATCTTGAAGAGAGCAGTCTCCACATACAGGTTGAGACACTTGAGGTCCAGTATGGGACTGCAGCCACCGTTGTCCTTTGGAACCACAAACAGGTTGGAATAGAAACCTGAACATTGCTCCTGATGAGGTACTGGTACCAGAACTTTCTTGTCCAGCAGGAAGTACATTGCTTCCTGGAACAGCTACAGTTTGGTGGGAGCTTTAAGTATTCTGGACAGGAAAGAACTAAAAGGAGGAAGGGGCTTGAAACCAGATTACTTGCAAAACCCCCCTGGTCCGCGATAGAGATTTCCCAGGCATCCTGAAAAAAGCAGAGATGCCTTCCTACGAGAATCTGCAGACCAGGATTCCGCGAGTCATGCGGAAGCTGGCTTGACAGACTTAGGACTTGAAACTGCTCACTTGGGCTGCCATTGCTGTCTGATTGGTGGGGGCAGAGGGAGTACTGGGTAGAGCCCTGCGAAGCTTGCAGCCTTTGCACTTCTATTTGGCGGGGACGAAAAAAGACGCAGTTTCCTTGCCATAGCAGGGTGCTTGGTGGACATCTGCAGAAACAGGGTGCTCTTGCCCCCACTAGTGTCACTGATGATCTGTTTCAACGCAGGTCCATATAGAAACTTGCCCTGAAAGGGTAAGGAAACCACTGACTTCTTGGAAGATTGATCTGCAGACCAAATCTTAAGTCACAAACTATGTTGCTCAGTAACAGAAAAAGAGGAGGCCTGACCGCCTCAAACAGGGCATCTGAAACATAAGAGTTAGCATCCATCATGTTGTCCAGAAAAGCCTTGGGAGGACTTGGGAGCATCAGCACGGACAGCTTCCATTATCTGTTCGCCCCAGACCGCAACAGCTCTGTTGACCCACTCAGAGTCAAAAGTTGGCCTCAATGCAGCCCCAGTGGCTGCAAAATTAGACCCGAGGATAGAATCAAGCTTCTTATTCACCATGTATTTAAGTCCCGCAGCATCTGCCAATGACAGAGCAGCTAGCCTGGAAATTTGGTGATCCACAGAAGGAGAAGAGGCCTACTATGCCAAAGCTGCCTCAGAGAAAGGGCTTAGAAAACCTCTTAGAGATAGACAACCTCTTATTTGGTGTGTCCCGCTCATCCTGAAGTATCTGATCCAGAGTGGTGGATTTCCTATGCCTCTGCAAAAAATTTGTAGAGGATGTACCCTCATCAAGGGTGTCAGGGACCTGAAGGGTCCTCAAAACAGCCTTGATAAAGCCTTCAGCAGGGGAGAGAGGGTCAGCCTCATAAGAGTCCCCATAGGGGTAGGAAAAATCCATATTTTCATATTTCCCTTACTCCCGTTCATCCTCAGAACAGTTCACTAGTAGAGCAGGCAAACTCTGAGTCTTAGGGGCCACATATCTGAAAGTGGTAGGGGGCTTCCAGGACTAAAGGAACCCTTGGATGGAGAGAGGAAACTGAGCCATAGTGGACAAAAAGTAGTGTCTAAACTAATATAAATCACCAGTAACAGACCCCCAAGACTAATAATTCACCCAAGAGAAGCCCAGAAAGTACTTATCTGGCAGGCAAAGGTTTAATCTGGAGACAGAGAGCAAGTAGAGTCTGTCTCTGTGCAGGTTAAGCAAGAGAAGTAAAATGGTGACTGCAAAACAGGCAGCCAATAGGACAGAAGCCCACAAAAATGGCATTTTGGGTAATGTAGTTTACTCTGTTGCCTAGCAACGCCTACAACTCTGTCCACGTACCCCCAAGATGCTCGGGACATGAACCAGAAGGAAGGGCATGAGGAGACAAGAAGAATGAGCTATGTATGACAAACAGTTGCAGAGATACTCAAAGGGTTACTCATCAATCTTCATCTTCTGTCTTCAGGTTACCATTGTGAAGGGAGCAGAGCCCCAGAGGTCCTGTCGGAAGTGAAAACTTTGGTTACAAGATCCTCTCCACAGGGCTGCAAGGGTCTACACAGAACCTGAACACAGGTCAATCCAAAGTTTGGTAGTGGATGGAGCTCCAGGTACACCTACACTATAGGTTAGATAATAGTGGTGTTTGGTAGTGGATGGAGCTCCAGGTACACCTACACTATAGGTTAGATAATAGTGGTGTTTGTTAGTGGATGGAGCTCCAGGTACTCCTACACTGTAGCTTAGTCAATACTGGTGTACAGTGGTGCCTGGAACTCCAAGCACATTTACAATAGTGTTCTCACATGGGATAGATGAATGGAGCTCAGACTGACAACCACCACCTGGTCTCTCTCTTCTTCATGCATTTGACCAAACTGAAGCCTCTAACCCCTTTTCACACATAATTATTACAGTAAAAATTTCAGAATTTTACTACTAAAGGAAAAATAATGCAAACTAGGAATACAAGACATTTAACAGGAAATGAATCCTTTCCATTATTATTGATTATAACGTTCTTTAACGCCTTCAAGACCGGCTGAGCGGCTGGTAGTTAACCCTGAGTGGCAGAGGGGTATGGAACGCATTGCAAAGCAATGCGTTCTGTACCTCTCTGGCACGCAAAATGTTTTAACCACTTAAGTACAGGAAAATCTGAGGTGAACTGCATTTAAGGACCAGAGCAGTTCTGACCTTTTTGACTATGTCTTTGTTCAACAGTTTTCTCTCTAAGTCTTTTATTCCATCCACATAAATTATATACCTTTTTTTAAGCACAATTAGGGCTTTCTTTTGATACTGCACTTATATTGATAACCCACCAGTTAATTAAAATTAAAGAAAACGGTAAAAAAATGGGCAGTTTTAAGTGGGCACTGTCCCTCTAGGGTGAAAATCCCCATGTCCCTCTTTTCCTCACAGATTTTCTATTTTTACATTACTGTTTGGTGTGTATATAAGTGCATTACTGTGCTTCACATGAATAAAACTGACATTAAACATTTTGTTTCGTTATCTGTGTTTTCAACTAAAATTTTGTACATAAAATAAATTAAAATTTCTCAACATTATTTTACAATTAGAGTGGTGTCAGTAGGTCATAAGAGACCTACATTTATCCTGCCACCAGCACCGAAGGGGTTAATATCCCCAACTCTGGCCTCAAATTCTTCCTTTGTCTGGTCTCTGCTTCTCTCTCCTTTACTTTCATAGTAAGGAAGAGAGGGCAGAGAGCAGTCACAAACGCAATGTGTGAAACTGTGTGAAAATGTGTGCATGAAAATGCCCGTATGTGTGATTGCTCTTGGAGTGATCGCATGTACCAGCAGAAGACGGAAGCACAGAAACTGAACACTCCGGTCCTGCAGTGCTCAGTTTCTGTAGAATGATAGCAGCGTGCACGAGGCGTGCTGCTATCATTTAACCCATGACATGCCAGGACCATCATGGGTCCTTATGGAAAGTTTACCCATGCTGGTTCTGGCACGTCATGGGCAGTTAAAGACCACAAAGCTTTTTTTTTTTTTAGCGATATCGATTCAGTGATCCCCAAGCAGCATGCAGCCAAACAGAATCTGTTTGGCTACAGGTGGACGAACCATAGGAAACAAAAACATTAACCATTGTAATGTCAAGTAAATAGATGGACAGCAGCAATGAAAAGGTTCTGCCCCCCCCATCCCCCCCTCAAAGTACAAAAATGTCCCTGGAATAAGAGGAAATCACCAACCTCTTCCTACTTGTGAGTTTCCATCTTCCCTTTCTAATCGCCCTAGACTTACCGCTCCACCCAGGTCTTGTAGTTGGGAATATCCTTCGCATAGAGAAGTTTGTTACTGGGGGAATCCTTGCCGAGTCGATGCTCAGAAGTAGAGCAAGAGTCCATGAAGGTCTGAGCCACTACCGAGAGGCAGGCGTCTGTGATGCTATTCTTGTGGATGTCAAAGACAAACTGTGGGTTCTTGATTACATTCACCCAGAAACGCAACGGGAGGCTGAGAGGGATATATGAGATTAGGAGTTAAATCAATTCAATTCCATTTCTCCCTGTTAGGGGTCACAGACTGATACCGTTAGGGAAGGAGAGGTAGGGAAAGAGGGGAGGGACAGACAGACACTGCTAGGGAAAGGGGACATACCCACAGACTAACACAGGTTAGGGCAAGAAGGGGGGGGGGCCACAAACCGTCACAGGTAGGGAAAAGAAGGGGGGCACAGACCAACACCGCTAGGGAAGGAAGGGGTGACACAAACAAACACCGCTAGGGTAAGTAAAGGAGACACAGACCGACACCGCTAGGGAAAGGAAGGGGGATACAGACCGACACTGCTGGGGAAGGAGGGGGGACACAAACACATACTGCTAAGGAAAGAGGGACACAAACTGACACTGCTAGGGAAAGGAATGGGGGACACAGACTGACACCGCTAGGAAAAGGTGGTGGTGGTGGGATAGACTGACTCTGCTAGGTTTGGAAGGGTTGACACAGACCAACACCACTAGGGAAAGGAAAGGGGGACACAGACTGACAACGCTAGGGAAGGGAGGGGACACAGACTGACACTGGTAGGGAACATGGGATGGGGGGGCACAGACTCACTCTGCTATGTTTGGAAGGGGACACGGACCAACACCACTAGGGAAGGGATACCGACCAAACACTGCTAGGGAAAGGACACAGACCAACACCACTAGGGAAGGGATACGGACCAAACACCGCTAGGGAAAGGACATGGACCAACACCACTAGGGAAGGGACACGGACCAACACCACTAGGGAAGGGATACGGACCAAACACCGCTAGGGAAAGGACACGGACCAACACCACTAGGGAAGGGACACGGACCAACACCACTAGGGAAGGGATACGGACCAAACACCGCTAGGGAAGGGATACGGACCAAACACCGCTAGGGAAAGGACACGGACCAACACCACTAGGGAAGGGACACGGACCAACACCACTAGGGAAGGGACACAGACCAACACCACTAGGGAAGGGATACGGACCAAACACCGCTAGGGAAAGGACACGGACCAACACCACTAGGGAAGGGACACGGACCAAACACCGCTAGGGAAAGGACACGGACCAACACCACTAGGGAAGGGACACGGACCAACACCACTAGGGAAGGGACACGGACCAAACACCGCTAGGGAAAGGACACGGACCAAACACCGCTAGGGAAAGGACACGGACCAACACCACTAGGGAAGGGACACGGACCAACACCACTAGGGAAGGGACACGGACCAACACCACTAGGGAAGGGACACGGACCAACACCACTAGGGAAGGGACACGGACCAACACCACTAGGGAAGGGACACGGACCAACACCACTAGGGAAGGGACACAGACCAACACCACTAGGGAAGGGATACAGACCAAACACCGCTAGGGAAAGGACACGGACCAAACACTGCTAGAGAAGGGACATGGACCAAACACCGCTAGGGAAGGGACACTGACCAAACACCGCTAGGGAAGGGACACTGACTGACAGCGCTAGGGAAAAGGGACACACACACACAGACCGACACCGCTAAGGAAAGGAGGGGGGACACAGACCAACACCGCTAGGGAAAGGAGACACAGACTGACACCACTAAAAAAAGGAAAGTGGACACAGACCAACACCACTAGGGAAAGGAAGGGAGACACTGACCAACACCATTAGGGAAAGGAAAGGGGACAGAGACCAACACAGCTAGGGTAAGTAAAGGAGACACAGACCGACACCGCTAGGGAAGGAAGGGGTGACACAAACAAACACCGCTAGGGTAAGTAAAGGAGACACAGACCGACACCGCTAGGGAAAGGAAGGGGGATACAGACCGACACTGCTGGGGAAGGAGGGGGGACACAAACACATACCGCTAAGGAAAGAGGGACACAAACTGACACTGCTAGGGAAAGGAATGGGGGACACAGACTGACACCGCTAGGAAAAGGTGGTGGTGGTGGGATAGACTGACTCTGCTAGGTTTGGAAGGGTTGACACAGACCAACACCACTAGGGAAAGGAAAGGGGGACACAGACTGACAACGCTAGGGAAAGGACATGGACCAACGCTGCTAGGGAAGTGACACAGACCAACACCGCTAGGGAAGGGACATGGACCAACGCCGCTAAGGAAAGGATGGGGGACACTGACCAACACCGGTAGGGACACAGACTGTCATTGGTATGGAAGGGACAAAGACAGACACTGCTAGGTATGGAATAGGGCACAGATTGATACTGCTAGTGAAGGGAAGGGACTCAGACTCCCAGTGTGATAGGGCACTATTGGCGCCCCCTGTTCTTTTTTTCTTTCCTACATGTACTTGACTGAGTGGATGGAGTCCATTGGGGTGAGCAGACTGGTGGAGATTTATCACAGATGCTGTTTATGGGAGAAGCTCTAATTGCATGGGCACTATAGTTGGTCTGCACATAAGTGCATTTCCAGCATCTACATCTAGTGAGTAGCTGTCTAAGGGTGATGGTGTGGTGAATTTAAAAAGTTAAGAGGATATTGCACACAAAGCTCCTTCTCTTTTTGTTTTTCTATCAGTAGGGAAGCGAGCAGACACAGACTAAACACCTGTAGTGAAAGGAGGGGACGCAGACTGACAACGGTAGGGAAGGGAGGGGACACAGACCGACACCGGTAGGAAAGCGAAGGGACACAGACCCACACGGGAAGGGAGGGGACACAGACAAACACCAATAGGGAATGGAGAGGACACAGACTAACATGGGAAGGGAGGGGACACAGACAAACATGAATAGGGAATGGAGAGGACACAGACTAACATGGGAAGGGAGGGGATACAGACCAACACCAGTAGGGAAGGGAGGGTACACAGACCGACACCGGGAGGGAAGGGAGGGTACACAGACCGACACCGGGAGGGAAGGGAGGGTACACAGACCGACACAGGGAGGGAAGGGAGGGGACACAGACTGACACCAGGTAGGGAAGGGAGGGGAAACAGACCGACATCGGTAGGGAACACAGACCAACACTGGTAGTGAAGGGAGGGGGAGGGGACACAGCAGACTCACAGCAGGTAGGGAAGGCAGGGGAAACAGACAGACACCGGTAGGGAACACAGACTGACACCAGGTAATGAAGGGAGGGGACACAGACCGACACTGTTAGGGAAGGGAGGGAACACAGAGTGACACCAGGTAGAGAAGGGAGGGGACACAGATTGACACCAGGTAGAGAAGGGAGGGGACACAGACCGACACTGGTAGGGAAGGGAGAGGACAAAGACCGACACCAGTTGGGAACATAGACCGACACTGGTAGTAAAGGGAGGGGACACAGACCGACACCGATAGGGAACACAGACCGACACCGGTAGGGAAGGGAGGGAACACAGACCGACACCGGTAGGGAAGGGAGGGAACACAGACCGACACCGGTAGGGAAGGGAGGGAACACAGACCGACACCGGTAGGGAAGGGAGGGAACACAGACCGACACCGGTAGGGAAGGGAGGGAACACAGACCAACACCGGTAGGGAAGGGAGGGAACACAGACCGACACCGGTAGGGAAGGGAGGGAACACAGACCAACACCGGTAGGGAAGGGAGGGAACACAGATCGACACTGGTAGTAAAGGGAGGGGACACAGACCGACACCGATAGGGAACACAGACCGACACCGGTAGGGAAGGGAGGGAACACAGACCAACACCGGTAGGGAAGGGAGGGAACACAGACCAACACCGGTAGGGAAGGGAGGGAACACAGACCAACACCGGTAGGGAAGGGAGGGAACACAGATCGACACTGGTAGTAAAGGGAGGGGACACAGACCGACACCGATAGGGAACACAGACCGACACCGGTAGGGAAGGGAGGGAACACAGACCAACACCGGTAGGGAAGGGAGGGAACACAGACCAACACCGGTAGGGAAGGGAGGGAACACAGATCGACATCGTTAGGAAGGGGAGGGAACACAGACCGACACAGGTAGGGCGGGGAGGGGACACAGGCCTACACCGGTAGGGAACACAGACCGACACCGGTAGGGAACACAGACTGACATGGAAAGGGAGAGGACACAGACCTACACCAATAGGGAAGGGAGGGGACACAGAGTAACACCAGCTAGGGAAGGGAGGGGACACAGACCAACACTGGAAGGGAAGGGAGGGGACACAGACCAACACTGGAAGGGAAGGGAGGGGACACGGTCCAACACCAGTTTGGAACACAGACCGACACCGGTAGGGAAGGGAGGGAACACAGATCGACATCGTTAGGAAGGGGAGGGAACACAGACCGACACAGGTAGGGCGGGGAGGGGACACAGGCCTACACCGGTAGGGAACACAGACCGACACCGGTAGGGAACACAGACCGACATGGAAAGGGAGAGGACACAGACCTACACCAATAGGGAAGGGAGGGGACACAGAGTAACACCAGCTAGGGAAGGGAGGGGACACAGACCAACACTGGAAGGGAAGGGAGGGGACACAGACCAACACTGGAAGGGAAGGGAGGGGACACGGTCCAACACTGGAAGGGAAGGGAGGGGACACGGTCCAACACCAGTTTGGAACACAGACCGACACCGGTAGGGAAGGGAGGGACACAGACCAAAACCGTGAGGGAAGGGATGGGACACAGACTGACACCGGTAGGGAAGGGAGGGGACATAGACCGACACCAGTAAGGAACACAGACCGACACTGGTAGGGAAGGGAGGGGCCACAGACCGACAATGGTAGGGAAGGGAGGGGACACAGACCGACACCAGTTTGGAAGGGAGGGGACACAGACCGACACCAGTTTGGAAGGGAGGGGACACAGACCGACACCAGTTTGGAAGGGAGGGGACACAGACCGACACCAGTTTGGAAGGGAGGGGACACAGACCGACACCAGTAGGGAACACAGACCAAGAACGGTAGGGAAAGGTGGGGGGGGTCCACAGACTGACACCGGTAGGGAAGGGAGGGGACACAGACCGACACCGGGAGGGAAGGGAGGGGACACAGACTGACACCGGGAGGGAAGGGAGGGGACACAGACCGACACCGGGAGGGAACACAGACTGACACCAGGTAATGAAGGGAGGGGACACAGACCGACACCGTTAGGGAAGGGAGGGAACACAGACCAACACTGGTAGGGAAGGGGGTCACATATCAACATGGAAAGGGAGAGGACACAGACCGACACCAATAGGGAAGGGAGGGGACACACAGAGTGACACCAGGTAGAGAAGGGAGGGGACACAGAGTGACACCAGGTAGAGAAGGGAGGAGACACAGAGTGACACCAGGTAGAGAAGGGAGGGGACACAGACCGACACTGGTAGGGAAGGGAGAGGACAAAGACCGACACCAGTTGGAAACACAGACCGACACTGGTAGTAAAGGGAGGGGACACGGACCAACACCAGTTTGGAACACAGACCGACACCGGTAGGGAAGGGAGGGACACAGACCAAAACCGGGAGGGAAGGGATGGGACACAGACTGACACTGGTAGGGAAGGGAGGGGACACAGACCGACACTAGTTTGGAAGGGAGGGGACACAGACTGACACCGGAAGGGAGGGGACACAGACTGACACCAGTTTGGAAGGGAGGGGACACAGACCGACACCAGTAGGGAACACAGACCGAGAACGGTAGGGAAAGGTGTGGGGGGGTCCACAGACCGACACCGGTAGGGAAGGGAGGGGACACAGACCGACACCGGGAGGGAACACAGACCGAGAACGGTAGGGAAAGGTGTGTGTGTGTGTATGTGGGGGGGGGGTCCACAAACCGACACCGGTAGGGAACGGAGGGGACACAGACCGACACCGGTGGGGAACGGAGGGGACACAGACCGACACCGGTAGGGAACGGAGGGGACACAGACCGACACCGGTGGGGAACGGAGGGGACACAGACCGACACCGGTGGGGAACGGAGGGGACACAGACCGACACCGGGAGGGAAGGGAGGGGACACAGACCGACACCAGTAAGGAACACAGACCGACACTGGTAGGGAAGGGAGGGGCCACAGACCGACACTGGTAGGGAAGGGAGGGGACACAGACCGACACCAGTTTGGAAGGGAGGGGACACAGACCGTCACCAGTAGGGAACACAGACCAAGAACGGTAGGGAAAGGTGGGGGGGGGTCCACAGACTGACACCGGTAGGGAAGGGAGGGGACACAGACCGACACCGGGAGGGAAGGGAGGGGACACAGACCGACACCGGGAGGGAAGGGAGGGGACACAGACCGACACCGGGAGGGAACACAGACTGACACCAGGTAATGAAGGGAGGGGACACAGACCGACACCGTTAGGGAAGGGAGGGAACACAGACCAACACTGGTAGGGAAGGGGGTCACATATCAACATGGAAAGGGAGAGGACACAGACCGACACCAATAGGGAAGGGAGGGGACACACAGAGTGACACCAGGTAGAGAAGGGAGGAGACACAGAGTGACACCAGGTAGAGAAGGGAGGGGACACAGACCGACACTGGTAGGGAAGGGAGAGGACAAAGACCGACACCAGTTGGAAACACAGACCGACACTGGTAGTAAAGGGAGGGGACACGGACCAACACCAGTTTGGAACACAGACCGACACCGGTAGGGAAGGGAGGGACACAGACCAAAACCGGGAGGGAAGGGATGGGACACAGACTGACACTGGTAGGGAAGGGAGGGGACACAGACCGACACTAGTTTGGAAGGGAGGGGACACAGACTGACACCGGAAGGGAGGGGACACAGACTGACACCAGTTTGGAAGGGAGGGGACACAGACCGAAACCAGTAGGGAACACAGACCGAGAACGGTAGGGAAAGGTGTGGGGGGGTCCACAGACCGACACCGGTAGGGAAGGGAGGGGACACAGACCGACACCGGGAGGGAACACAGACCGAGAACGGTAGGGAAAGGTGTGTGTGTGTGTATGTGGGGGGGGGGGGGGGGTCCACAAACCGACACCGGTAGGGAACGGAGGGGACACAGACCGACACCGGTGGGGAACGGAGGGGACACAGACCGACACCGGTGGGGAACGGAGGGGACACAGACCGACACCGGTGGGGAACGGAGGGGACACAGACCGACACCGGTAGGGAACGGAGGGGACACAGACCGACACCGGTAGGGAACGGAGGGGACACAGACCGACACCGGTAGGGAACGGAGGGGACACAGACCGACACCGGTAGGGAACGGAGGGGACACAGACCGACACCGGTAGGGAACGGAGGGGACACAGACCGACACCGGGAGGGAAGGGAGGGGACACAGACCGACACCGGGAGGGAAGGGAGGGGACACAGACCCACACGGGAAGGGAGGGGACACAGACAAACACCAATAGGGAATGGAGAGTACACAGACTAACATGGGAAGGGAGGGGACACAGACAAACACCAATAGGGAATGGAGAGGACACAGACTAACATGGGAAGGGAGGGGACACAGACAAACACCAATAGGGAATGGAGAGGACACAGACTAACATGGGAAGGGAGGGGATACAGACCAACACCAGTAGGGAAGGGAGGGTACACAGACCGACAACGGTAGGGAAGGGAGGGGACACAGACCGACACCGGGAGGGAAGGGAGGGTACACAGACCGACACCGGTAGGGAAGGGAGGGGACACAGACCGACACCGGTAGGGAAGGGAGGGGACACAGACCGACAACGGTAGGGAAGGGAGGGGACACAGACCGAGAACGGTAGGGAAAGGTGTGTGTGTGTGTGTGTGTGTGTGTGTGGGGGGGGTTCCACAAACCGACACCGGTAGGGAAGGGAGGGGACACAGACCGACATCGGGAGGGGACACAGACCGACACCGGTAGGGAACGGAGGGGACACCGACCGACACCGGGAGGGAAGGGAGGGGACACAGACCGACACCGGGAGGGAAGGGAGGGGACACAGACCGACACCAGTAAGGAACACAGACCGACACTGGTAGGGAAGGGAGGGGCCACAGACCGACACTGGTAGGGAAGGGAGGGGACACAGACCGACACCAGTTTGGAAGGGAGGGGACACAGACCGACACCAGTAGGGAACACAGACCAAGAACGGTAGGGAAAGGTGGGGGGGGTCCACAGACTGACACCGGTAGGGAAGGGAGGGGACACAGACCGACACCGGGAGGGAAGGGAGGGGACACAGACTGACACCGGGAGGGAAGGGAGGGGACACAGACCGACACCGGGAGGGAACACAGACTGACACCAGGTAATGAAGGGAGGGGACACAGACCGACACCGTTAGGGAAGGGAGGGAACACAGACCAACACTGGTAGGGAAGGGGGTCACATATCAACATGGAAAGGGAGAGGACACAGACCGACACCAATAGGGAAGGGAGGGGACACACAGAGTGACACCAGGTAGAGAAGGGAGGGGACACAGAGTGACACCAGGTAGAGAAGGGAGGAGACACAGAGCGACACCAGGTAGAGAAGGGAGGGGACACAGACCGACACTGGTAGGGAAGGGAGAGGACAAAGACCGACACCAGTTGGAAACACAGACCGACACTGGTAGTAAAGGGAGGGGACACGGACCAACACCAGTTTGGAACACAGACCGACACCGGTAGGGAAGGGAGGGACACAGACCAAAACCGGGAGGGAAGGGATGGGACACAGACTGACACTGGTAGGGAAGGGAGGGGACACAGACCGACACTAGTTTGGAAGGGAGGGGACACAGACTGACACCGGAAGGGAGGGGACACAGACTGACACCAGTTTGGAAGGGAGGGGACACAGACCGACACCAGTAGGGAACACAGACCGAGAACGGTAGGGAAAGGTGTGGGGGGGTCCACAGACCGACACCGGTAGGGAAGGGAGGGGACACAGACCGACACCGGGAGGGAACACAGACCGAGAACGGTAGGGAAAGGTGTGTGTGTGTGTATGTGGGGGGGGGGGGGGGGGGTCCACAAACCGACACCGGTAGGGAACGGAGGGGACACAGACCGACACCGGTGGGGAACGGAGGGGACACAGACCGACACCGGTGGGGAACGGAGGGGACACAGACTGACACCGGTGGGGAACGGAGGGGACACAGACCGACACCGGTGGGGAACGGAGGGGACACAGACCGACACCGGTGGGGAACGGAGGGGACACAGACCGACACCGGTAGGGAACGGAGGGGACACAGACCGACACCGGTAGGGAACGGAGGGGACACAGACCGACACCGGTAGGGAACGGAGGGGACACAGACCGACACCGGGAGGGAAGGGAGGGGACACAGACCCACACGGGAAGGGAGGGGACACAGACAAACACCAATAGGGAATGGAGAGTACACAGACTAACATGGGAAGGGAGGGGACACAGACTGGCACCATTAGGGAGGGGACACAGAATATCATCGGTAGGGAGGGGGCACAGACTGGAACCATTAGGGAGGGGACACAGGCCGACACCGGTTGGGAAGGGTACAGACAAAGGCCAACACCGGTTGGGAAGGGTGCAGACACAGGCCGACACTGGTTGGGAAGGGAGGAGACACAGTCCGCCACCGGTAGTGAAGGGAGGGGACACAGACCGCCACCGATAGGGAAGGGGACACAGACCGCCACCGATAGGGAAGGGAGAGAACACAGACCGCCACCGGCAGGGAAGGGACACAGACCGCCACCAGCAGGGAAGGGAGGGGACACAGACCGCCACCGGTAGGGAAGGGAGGGGACACAGACCGCCACCGGTAGGGAAGGGAGGGGACACAGACCGCCACCGGTAGGGAAGGGAGGGGACACAGACCGCCACCGGTAGGGAAGGGAGGGGACACAGACCGCCACCGGTAGGGAAGGGAGGGGACACAGACCGCTGTGCACTTGCTCCTTCTCTAGCATCTTGGCCTCACACTCCATCCTTCTCTAAGAACGTGATAGCGCACTACTTTCTTCTCTGTGAAGAATACTATGTATGTGTCCATTATTTTGTCCACCTCCTGTATTTACCATCACTTTGTGACCCTTCCTTACCAGTTACTCTTCCAGGTATGCCGAACGTCTGGGTCTGTGATCTGTCTCTGATCTGCCTGCTCATCTAAGAAGTCGAACATGTACTTGATGGCAAGTGGGAGAGCACTACCCCTGTGGGCAGTGCTGAACACAGTCTCAAATAGGTCATCCACAAATTTCTGCAGTGTTCCCTGAGGAAAAGCATAAGCAGAGTCAAAAAAGGCAGCTCCCTATCACCTCTCCTATCCAAACTAAGACAAGTGCCGCCAACCCCTTACCCATATCAGGAATGACTCTCACCTTGGTGGCTAATAATCGTGTAAGGTAGATCTCTGAAACCATTTTACTGCCACGGTCACCCTCCTTGTGATCGATGTGGTCATGGTTCTTCACCAAATGCCACAATTTTGTGCCAGTCTCCTGATCCGGAGTTATCATAGGGGCACGAGAACGTAGGCTGTCAGGACTGCTGGATGTGCGCAGAAGGCTCTCTGCCAGGGCAAGGTAAAGCGGAGATGGGTTATTGAGCAGACAGTCTCAAAGTGATCTGAGCAGCACGAGCGTAAAGAAAGACCCCACGGTACAAAATGGAGAACTTTCAAGAAAAAAAGGAGCCAAGTGTCAAGTGAGAGAGAGGGAGAGAAAAAAAGAGTGAGTGTGTGAGAGAGAGAGAGAGAGAGAGATGGGAGAAACAGCTCAAGGGACAAGTGACTGGGATTGAGGAGGTACCTTGTGACCACTGAGTGTGGGTGTGAGAATGATGTGGGGGATGGGCAGCTCAAGAAGCAAAGGAGTGAGGAGGGGCCTTGTGACCAATGAGCGTGGCTGTTTGAGTGTGTTAGAGAGAGATGATGATGAAAGGGGAGAGAGAGATGATGATGGGGGAGAGAGAGAAGATGATGACGGGGGTGAGAGAGAAGATGATGACGGGGGTGAGAGAGAAGATGATGACGGGGTTGAGAGAGAAAGGGATGAGGGGTGAGAGAGAAAGGGATGAGGGGTGAGAGAAAGGGATGAGGAGAGAGAGAGAGAAAGGGATGAGGAGAGAGAGAAAGGGATGAGGGGGAGAGAGAGAAAGGGATGAGGGGGAGAGAGAGAAAGGGATGAAGAGAGAAAGGGAGGCGGGGGGGAGAGAAAGGGATGCAGGGGGGAGAGAGAAAGGGATGCGGGGGGGGGAGAAAGGGATGCAGGGGGGAGAGAGAAAGGGATGCGGGGGGGGGGGAGACAAAGGGATGCGGGGGGAGAGAGAATGGGATGCCGGGGGAGAGAGAAGGGGATGCCGGGGGAGAGAGAGAAGGGGATGCCGGGGGAGAGAGAGAAGGGGATGCGGGGGAGAGAGAGAGAAAGGGATGAGGAGAGAGAGAAAGGGATGAGGGGGAGAGAGAGAAAGGGATGAAGAGAGAAAGGGAGGCGGGGGGGAGAGAAAGGGATGCGGGGGGGAGAGAAAGGGATGCAGGGGGGAGAGAGAAAGGGATGCGGGGGGGGAGAAAGGGATGCAGGGGGGAGAGAGAAAGGGATGCGGGGGGGGAGACAAAGGGATGCGGGGGGAGAGAGAATGGGATGCCGGGGGAGAGAGAAGGGGATGCGGGGGGGAGAGAGAAGGGGATGCGGGGGAGAGAGAGAAGGGGATGCGGGGGAGAGAGAGAGAAGAGAATGCGGGGGAGAGAGAGAGAAGAGAATGCGGGGGGAGAGAGAAGAGAATGCGGGGGGAGAGAGAAGGGGATGCGGGGGGAGAGAAGGGGATGCAGGTGGAAAGAGGGGGATGCAGGTGGAAAGAGGGGGATGCAGGTGGAAAGAGGGGGATGCGGGGGGAGAATGGGATGCAAAGGGGAGAAAGGGATGAGGGGGAGAGAGAAAGGAATGAGGGGGAGAGAGAAGGGGATGAGGGGGAGAGAGAAGGGGATGAAGGGGAGCGAGAGAAGGGGATGAGGCGGAGAGAAAGAAGGGGATGAGGCGGACAGAAAGAAGGGGATGAGGCGGACAGAAAGAAGGGGATGAGGCGGAGAGAAAGAAGGGGATGCGGGGGGGGAGAGAAAGAAGGGGATGCGGGGGGGAGAGAAAGAAGGGGATGCGGGGGGGAGAGAAAGAAGGGGATGCGGGGGGAGACAGAAGGGGATTGTAACATAGTTAATTAGGTTAAATAAAGGCACAAGTCCATCGAGTTCAACCTTTGCCTCATACCCCAGTGACTGAGAATGTTATGGCTATCCTGCTACCAAATTAGTTAGTCTTTATCAGACCTTTCTGATTTGCCTACTAATAAACGGTATAACCCCCGGTATATTCCCTTTTGAAAGAAATGTATGGCAATGAGTAAATACACGCCCTGAAGAGCCAGAGAAGCGAGGAATTCCCCGGAAACATGGCAGCAATCACTGTTCGTAGAGATTCCTGGTGATAATGGGTCCAGGTCACAAAGGAATTGAGATCCTTCAGATCCAAAATAGGGCGACAACCGCTGTCCTTTTTGGCTAACACAAAGAGGTTTGAGTAGAACCCCGAACCCCTGTCCTGTATAGGCATTGGCTCCAGAACATCCTTGTCCAGAAGAGCCTGAACAGCACTGTCAAACAGACAGCGTTTCTCTGTACCTTGAGGAGTAGGAGAAGGACGAAAGTGAAAGGGAGGAAGAGAAATCAAAGGGATCTTGTACCCTTCCGTTACCACTTGTAAAACCCATGGGTCCGTCACAGATTCCTCCCAAACTCTGTGATAGTATCGCAGAAGACCACCCACAGCTGGGTGCAGACCCGGGTTCGGTGAGTAATGCCGAAGAAGTATTTGAAGCCTTGGGCTTGGAGGAGACCTTGGGCTTTCATTGTTGTTTGGGCTTGGAGGAGGGACACGGAGCTGAGGGAACCGTCTGATTCACCGGACATGTCTCATTCTGAAAGGAATGAAAAAGCCGGTTAAGCTTAAGCGGCAACTTCTTCCTAGGAACCAACGGTAGAAGAGTATTCTTACCCCCTGTGGCCTCACTGATCAAATCCTTAAGATCTGACCCAAACAAAGAGGTACTGTGAAAAGGCAAGGAAAGTAAGACTTTCTTAGAAGCCGTGTCAGCAGACCAAATCTTGAGCCAAAGAGCTCGTCTGGCCACCAGGGACATGGTGGAAACCCTAGCCATCATACGGACGGTGTCAAATAAGCAGCAGAAACATAGTGTTGTGCCTCAGAAATGTTGGCGAGAAGGCACAACTTATCTGAAGTAGAGGCTTCCTGACAGACAGCCTTGGTGAGATGCTTGGTCCAGACCGCAATGGCCCGGTTCACCCATGCAGCAGCAAACGCTGGACGCATAGCGGAACTAGCAGTGGCAAAAATGGACTTGAGGGAGACCACTGAACAAGCGCAGCTTCAAAAAAAGGGATAAAGCTTAGCAAACTTTTTGGACACAGAAGCTTTCTTGTCCGGGGATTTCCACTCCTCAGACACAAGGCGATCAAGAGTGGGGTTAGGTGGAAAGTATGTAAGGGGCTTAGCAGGCTCCTGAAATACATCAGAGGGATCAGAAGGAACCTCCTGAAATAGGGGAATGTTAAGCATAGTTAAAACAGCCCTGATTAAGCCCTCAGAGGAGGGCTCTGGATCAGCCTCAAAGGGGTCCCTAAGTAACTGAGAGGATTCCAGTACAGAACAGTCCTCAACATCTGAATCCACCAGCAGTTCCTCCTCAGAGGAATCTGACATGTCAGGTACTCCCTGAGGTTTAGGCAGGGAAGACCTGTCTGAGGAGGGGGCCTGCCAAGCCTGAAAGGCCCCCTGTATTTGGGATGGAAAGAGTTGCAATGTGGACCTAAGGTCCCTAGTCGCAGCCTTGAACTCTTGCACCCAAGCTAGCTCTATAGCATGGCTGGAGGTCCATGGAATGCTGTCAGGGACATCAGAACATGCTGGGCATAAGTGACCTGAATACTCTCTAAGTAGCCCTGAGTGACAGGAAGAGCAATGTGCAATGGGGGATACAGAGACCCCAGCCTCCTTAGTCTTAGGTCTAGTCCCAAGCTCCAGCGGTATAGACATACTCACAGTGTCAAATTAACCAACTGTACAATAAATCACCCAGTTATAGTGTGTAAAGTTAAAGTTTCACCCCAGAAAATGCTAAAATAAACTTATTTGGCAGGCGAAGGGTTAATCTGCAGAGGAGAGAAGGAGATTCCAAGCCCTGCGTAGGATATTTGCCCAGAAATGCTCACAAAATGGCTGCCACGGCAGTAGTCAATCAGAAACAAGGGCGCGAAGCAAGTGCTCATGGGAAATTGAGTTTTTCCCAAAAAGTACCCTAAACAATGCTCGAAACCACCTGAGCCCCCCTACACACTAGAAACATGAACTGGATGATAGCGCAAGGGTAGACAAGTAAAATGAGCCATCTCTGAAGTCGCTAGGTTAAACGGTTGCAGAGATACGTCCCAAACAGTACAGTCCCATAGGCATGAATGGAGCAATGGCGCCTATGAGGTAAAGTGCGCCTACACAAATTTGGTAAATATTAAAGTAAAACATCAATGGAACATGTAAGGATACCCAGAAAACACTAATCCAGTAGGAGAAGAGTCATAACCCCCCCCCCCCAATAAAATGCCAACCAGCAGCTAAAGGGTTAAGTTACCACATAAACCTGCTCCAAACCCCCAACAGACATACAGATATACAGAATGAGTGCTGGAGTGTGCAATAGGAACTCCAGAAATACACCCCTGTGCGGAGGGGCACTGTGGGACAAGTGGACCTGCAGCACTCAAAGGGTTGCTCACCTTTCCTGCAGATCTTCTGTCTTCAGATTACCATGGAGCAAGAAGTACCTCAGTGGGTAACTCCTGGGGAAGCACTTGGAATCAAGATTTTCCCCATCAGGGCTTAAGTTCCACAAAAAGCACCTGGATACTGAGCTAGCCACATTTAAGGGCATTTGTCAGTCATGGTGATCCACCTAATGACTCTGACCTCGATAGAGAAAAGGACTTAACAGATAAGACTAAAATCCTATTTTCTCATTGTGTGTAGAGGGATGCAGGGCATATTACCCATTGATGTAATCTCGCATGAGGTGGCCTTCACTTCTTTCTCTGTTTTGTATAACGGAAAATTGAGTGATCTCCGGTTAGTGCTATGGTATAGAGGGCAGGCAGTAGGAGGAGCTTTGTTATAGAGTGCTCTGTCTGCTTAAAATTCCCCATAGCACTTGCACTCCTCTATGGACAATGTGAAAAGGATTTATTGGTAAACAAATCAAAATGAAAAAACCTTTTTCTCCCCCTTCTCTCACTCTCCCACTCCCCCTTGCTCTCCTCCTCTTTTATCCCCCTCATCCCCTTCTCTCCCCCCCACATCCCGTAGAAATTGAGACTAAATGTGGTGTAAAAGGTTAAAAAAAGGTGTTGGTGGGTATATGCTACAAACCACCAAATATTGATGACGATGTTGAGGCCCAACTGCTATTGCAAATTAGGAAAGCTGCCCAGCTTGGACATACTATAATTATGGGAGATTTTAACTGTCCAGATATCAACTGGAAAAATGAGACCTGTCAGAGTGCTAAGGGAAGCAGGTTTGTGACCATGCTTCAGGAAAGCTACATGTCCCAAATGGTGGCAGTGTCGAGAAGAAATAATGTATTGGAACTAGTGATAATGAATAACACAGAAATAGTATCTGATATTAAGGTAAGAGAACATTTGGGAAACAGTGATCACAACATGGTTACATTTGAGATTAGTCTGTCAAAGCAAAACTGTATAGGTTCGTCAAAATGCTGTCCTGCACCTGCTGATGGAGGAGTTTCGGAGAAGAGGCCTTCAGAAGAGGTCGTCCATATATGGAATCACCCTGATACCGTTCCGATGTAGGACGGAGATCAATGCTCTCAGGACACTGTTGAAGACTTGAGGAGCCGTGGTCAGGCCAAAAGGGAGGGCAGAAAACGGAAATGCCCTTGGTCGCAAGCAAAGCAAAGATATTGCCGACTCTCTGGATGAATGGTGATGTGCAGATTGACATCCTGAAGATCCAGAGTGGCCAGAAATTCCCCAGGGGACATGGCCTCCATCACTATGCGCAGAGACTCCTGGCGGTATTGGGACCGGACCACAAAGGAGTTTATTTCTTTCAGATCCAAAATGGGATGACAGCCGTTGTCCTTCTTTGAAACCACAAAGGAGGTTGGAGTAGAATCCCAAGCCTCTCTCCTGAGGAGGAACTGGTTCAGGACCGCCTTGTCCAGAAGGACCTGAATAGCTTCCTCAAAAAGGCGGCGCTTTTCCGCTCCCAGAGGAAAACAAGTAGAGAAGGTCCTGGGAGGAGGAAGGGAGGTGAAGGGAATCCTGTACCCCATAGCCACCACCTGCAAAACCCACAGGACCGCCACAGAGGCCTGCCAAGCCAAGAGATAGTAGCGTAAGCGGCCACCTACCTGCGGGTGGGGACCCGGGTTCCAAGAGTCATGCAGAAGGAGGTTTGGAAGCCTGGGGCTTCGGGGAGGACTTGGGTCTCCATTGCTACTTAGGCTTGGATGAAGAGCGCGGAGTCTGAGGGACCATCTGTGTCGCTTGGCGCGAGTCTGCTTGAAATGGACGAAAAAGCCGATGCCGTTTGACAGGCACCTTCTTCCTCAGGACCACTGGCAGGTGAGTACTCTTCCCTCCTGTGGCTTGGCTGATGAGATCCTTGAGCACAGGCCCAAACAGGGAGGAGCCCTGAAAAGGCAAAGACAGAAGAGCCTTTTTGGAGGCCATGCCAGCAGACCAGATCTTGAGCCAAAGAGCATGTCTGGCTACCACAGACATGGTAGAAGCCCTGGCTACCATACTGACAGCGTTAAACAGGGCAGCATAGACATAATGCTGAGCCTCAGCAATGTTAGCGAGAAGTCGCAGTATGTCAGAAGTAGGGGCCTCCTGACAGACAGCAGAATTGAGCTGTTCAGTCCAAACAGCCACAGCCCTATTCACCCATGTTGCAGCAAAGGCTGGGCGGAAGGCAGAGCCAGACATCGCAAAAATAGCATTGAGAAAGGTCTCAAGCTTCTTATCAGCCCAGTCTTTGAGAGCAGAGGCGTCAGCCACCAGCAAAGCAGTGGACTTAGAAAGCCTGGAAACTGGGGATTCCACTTTTGGGGGGATGGACCCACTGCGTGAGGGCCGTTTCAGAGAACGGGTAAAGCTTATCAAACTTCCTAGACATGGATGGTTTCCCTGTCTGGAAATTTCCACTCCTCAGACACCAAGTGGTCAAGGGTGGGGTTAAGTGGAAAACAAGTATGGGGCCTAACAGGCTCCTGAAACACATCAGAGGGGTCAGAAGATGTCTCCTGTACCAAGGGAATGTTCAGGGTGGTCAGCACAGCCCTGATCAGGCCCTCAGCCAAGGAAATGGGGTCAGCCTCAAATGGGTCCCCAAAAAACTGAGATGAAGGAACAGCTGAACAGTCATCATCATCAGAGTCCACCAATACTTCCTCCTCAGAGGATTCAGACACATCAGGTACACCCGGCGGTTTAGGCAGGGAAGATCTGATAGGGGCGGGGCCTGCCACAAGTGGAAGACCCCCTGTAAAGTGGATGGAGATGTAGAGTGGACAGGAGGTCCCTGGTAGTAGCCTTAAACTCTTGCATCCATACTGGCAGTAGTGCATGGCTGGAGGCCCCTGCAGGGGATTCAGAGGCAGCAGTGCATGCTGGGCAAACATGACCTGAGTATTCTCTAGATAACCCTGAGTGACATGAGGAGCAATGGGGGACCCAGACACCCCAGAATCCCTTGTCTTAGGTTTAGCTCCAAGGTCTAACAGAGTAGACATTCTCACAGAGTCAAAACGGTCAAGGTATCAAAACACCCACAAAACGGTGTGTATGGTAATAAATTCACCCCAGAAATGCTAAATAAGACTTATCTGGTAGGTGAAGGGTTAAACTGTGGAGGAGAGAAGGAGAGTCCAATCCCTGTGTAGGATACGTGACCTGCAAACACACAAAATGGCTGCAGCAATGGGAGCCAATCAGAAACGAGCATGCGAAGAGAGCGCTAATGAGAAATGCAGTTTCGCTAATGGAGTACCGCAACTGTGCCCAAAGCCCCCTAAGGCCCTCAACATGCCCAGAACTTTGACCAGATGACAGAGCAAGGGCAAACCCACAAAATGAGCCTTCTCTGACCTCGCTATGTGGAGCGGTTGCAGAGATATGTCCCAAACTATAAAGTCCCATAGAAGTGAATGGAGCAATGGCGTCTATGCGGTAAAAGCGCGCCTTCAAGGCGCGGAGCACAAAGTTAACGAGGTGAATACCAAAAAGTAAAACCACTCAAAAGCCCACTAGAATTAAACAGTAGACCCAATAAACACTGGCCCCAGTAGGGAAAGTGCCCAATACCCCCCAAAAGGTGCTAATCCAGCAGCAACAGGGTTAAGATACCACAGAAACGTGCTCCAAACACCTCACAGACATACAGGTAAACCCAATGAGTGCATGAGTATGTAATAGGAACTCCGAATGAGACCCCTGTGTAGAGGGGAAGTATGGGACATGTGGACCTCAGCACTCAAAGGGTGCTCACCTTTTTCAGCAGGTCTTGTCTTCAGATTACCATATATCAAGAAGAAGTCTCAATGGACAACTCCTGGGGAAAGAACTTGCAGCCAAGATTTTCCCCCCCCAGGGCTTAGGTCCACAAAAGCACATGGCAAATTGAGCTATCCACATTTGGGTGATGGGAATTGTCAGTGATGGTAATCCGCCTAATGGTGGTATCCCATATCTAACAGAAAAAACACAAAAAAGCTAAAACTATAGCAGAACTGTTCTCTTGTCTTGTGTCTTGACCAAGGAACAAATCTTACTGGTTGGGGATTGGATAGCTGCAAACTAAGGAGAGGAGGTAGGCTCCACCCACCAGTCACTTCTCAGAATTGTTCCTGCCTACTTAAAGCGGCTGATTGCCTACCCAAAGTTACCAGTAACCTGTGTTGGACGACAGAGAAAAGGATTTATTAGTAAGTGAAAAATCCCATTTTCTCCTGGTCAAAGAGGAACACAGGGACCATGGGAATGTCCCAAAACAGTCCCAACAACTGAGAGAGGGAGAGCAAATTAAGGAATAACCTCCTGTAAAACTTTGTGGGCAAAACTATCATCCTGAGATACAATTAATTTAATAAATCTTAGTGAAAGTGTGAACAGAAGACCAAGATACCGCCTTGCAAAGCTGGTCCATAGGGACCCTATTTGTGAAATCCCACAACATGCTAACCACACAAGTCAAATGGACAGTAATATGGAATGGAGCCAGACAGGACTTGAATACATACGCTTGTCTAATAGTCCATTTCGGCCAGGAAGTTAGAGTTGTCCTTATCAGGAGAATCAGACTGATAAAAACATAGGGTTGAAGTAACTTACTGCCTGAGACAGCAAACCTCATACAAAGAGTGGAGACATTCCTCCATGGAATTTGAAGGCTAGGGACAAAAGTACGGGAGAATAAGATTAATTGGAGTTGCTGTTTTTGTGAACTATTACTATCCATTTAATAGAACTGACTCAAAGTCCTTTCTCAAGACCAGTTTGAAAAAAATCCAAATGAGACTAAGAAAAATGCAAGGGATCAAGGTCCGACACCGCTAGGGAAGGGAGGGGGGCACAGACCGCCACTACTAGGGAAGGGAGGTAGGACACAGACCGATGCCACTAGAGAAGGAAGGTGGGACAAAATGGATCAACGTCCAAATGATCACGAAAACTAAAGTAAATGGTAGATTTTCACCTAGACAGGCCTGCAAACTTGCAGCATAGTCTGGATAACAAAATCACTTAAACTCTTGTGACGTTAAAGTGAAGTTTTCCAAATTAGGATTAGGACAAAAACTCCGGCACCAGAGGATGATGCCAAAGAGTCTCTATGGATATCTCAAGCAGGTGATGAAACCAAACCTGTCCTGGCCAGAATGGAGTGATGATCGAATCTTGGCAATGACCCAAGGAATCATGAGCAGAAAAGGAAATACATACACCAGGGTGAACCATCAGAAAATAGTCAGGCTTGTGGATCACTTGCCCTGGAGCAGAATGCTAAAAGGTTTGCATTAAGACTAGATGCCTTCATGTCAATGTCCAGCTAATCCCACTAGCTGAAGAAAATGTCCTGCTTCAACACCCATTCACTTGGATCGATGTACTACCTGCTGGGATAATCCGCCTCCCAGTTGTCTATACCCAGAATGTACTTGGCAGGCACATGAGCTTCTGCCCACAGCAGAATCATCCACATCTGCACGCTGGCGGCTCTGCTCCTGGTGCAAGCTACAGGAAGGCCCTGATATATACTTGCCCATGACAACAAAACATTGAATATGGCCTAAGCTCCAGAATATTTATCTGAAGCAGCACCTCAGTGGGAGACCAGTGGCACTGAATCAAGTGATGGCCGCATACAGCTCCTCAGTTGAAAAGGCTGGCGTCCATGGACACAAACGTACAGTCCAGAGAAGGAAGGACAAACCAAGATACAGAGCCTATCTCTTCAGCCACCACTGGAGAGATAGACTAGTGGTCCGAGAAAGAGGCATTGAGTGGTGAAGGTGCGCTGGTCTCCAAGACCAGTGTTACAGTATATTGAGCTTAAGAAACCACAAGTGAAATTTTACAAATGTAACTGCTTCAATCACGGACACCAGAGTGCCAACCAGATGCATACAGTCTTTGATCAAACATCTCAAGTGCATCAGGAAGAGATCAACCTTCTACTGCAAACTGGAAAGTTTGCTCTGAAGCAGCAAGATTTTGTGGAGAGACATGTCAAACAAGGCCCAGGAACAGCAGTCAATGAGTTGGGATCAGATGAGATTTAGGAAGACTGTTGAATCACAGTGCCTACAGATATGGGGTCACACTGTTCCCAAAGGTCCACAGTTAGGCAGACAGAGGAGCCAACACCTATGTAAACATCCGCAGAGCCACGGTGAGGCCGAAAGCAGAGCAACAAATTGAAAGTCAGTGATGTGTCGACCAAATGGGAAAATGACAATAAGCATCATTAATGCTGAGGGAGTTTGACAGACTCTACCTTGAATTTGGGTACCTCAACAAACTAATTTAGTGCCTTGAGCTCCACTACAGGAAGAAAATTTCTGTCCGTTATTGGAATGATAAAAAGATTGAATAAAACCCCTGGAACCAAGGAACTGGAACCACTATCCCAATCTCCACAAGAGTATGGATTTCTGCATGAAAATACAGAACGAGACTGGTGACTGTAGGGACCCTTGACAGGAAAAATTTATCTGGAGTGATAAAAGATATGCATCATCCCCCCTCCACTAATTGCAGTACCCAGGTATCCAAAATGGTGTCCCTCCACTGATGAGCAAAGTCACAGAGCCAAACCCCTCTCCCCCCTATCTATGCAGATATAGGTTTGTGATCAGGAGACTTGCATGACTTCTCTTGAGGCCATGTGGACTTGGACTTTCCTGAATAATGAATGGAAGAGCCAGTTGTTGTAGAACGGGACGGGCGTGAAGAACCCCAAAAATCTTTATCAGCATGAGAGGAAGAACCCTTCTTCTGAAACCAAATTTATGGAGTTTATTCTGAGACAGCAAAGTACTCTTGCCCTGTGGACTGATTAACCATCATATCAAGTTCAGGGTCAAACAGAAGTGAACAAGAAAACAGTAAAGCCACAAAGGCTTTATTAGAGGCAGAATCAGCATTACAGATATGGATCCACCAAACTCAGAAAGCAGCCACGGAAAAAGCCAAACATGTAGCCGCCATTTCTGCAATGTTCAAAGTAACCCCGTCTGTATAAACAGTAACATCCTGTAGAAGACCAACAAACTCCAAAAGGTCATCTTTAGGAGTGTCCTCCTGGACAGCCTGCAGAAGCTGACCCAGCCAGGCATCCAGTGCCCAACAGGCCCAAGCCAAGGCAAAAGCACCACACAGGATAGCCCCTTGAACCAAAAATAATAATCTAGTAAGAGAATATAACTTATTAGTGGATTCTTGCTTCACAGCTGAGCCCTGGACTGGCAAAGTAATGTGCTTAAAAAGACAGAACACCATAAAATCCACAACACGAGGGACTATTTACATGTATACCCTTATCTGGAGGAAAGGGATACAGCATGAAAAACATTTTAAGAACAAAGAGAGCCTGATCAAGAAATCGCCACTCATCCTGAACAATCTGATCTGATTCTGTGTTAGCCGGAATGTACAGAGACTACTTCTTTTTACACTTAAAGGGATAGTAATACTTTGTTTTATCTTTATGTTATTTTGTAGGCATTAAAAAAACATGAAGAACGATATAAGTCTTATCTCTCAAACCTTTATGGTTTTAGAGAGATTCACAAGCAAAGTTTCCCCTCCCGCCCCTTTTACCTAGTGTGAGCCATCTCTTCTCAGATGTGGAATGCAGTCCATAGACCAGACAGATAACAGCAGGGGACAATCTTCTTCCTATGAGAACAATGAAAGCTCTGCCCCCCTTGACAAGTTTGTCAGGTTTTTCCCTTGTTTTAATTGAAGATTGTCCCTCTCTGCAGTCTACCTGGGCACCTCCCTTCTGATCTGGCTGAGTAGTGTTACATCAGTAAAAGGGGTGGGAGGGGGATACTTTGTCATTGAATTACTCTTGTACTACGACTCTGACAGAATTAAAATAACACTCTCCAAAGTCCAAATACTATGATGATTAATTAGAGCTGCTTTTATTGTGAAACATTACTATCCCTTTAAAAATGAAACCGTCATGCTCTCCTGGGACAGACCCTCCAAAATTTGCAGCACCTGTAAAATAGCTGTAATTAAAGACTCAACAGATTTGGGCTCATCCCTGAATGATTGGTCCAGTGCTTTCACTGAGAACCTCCCCTTCTTCCTCAGCTGAAGGGTTGGGGTCCAAGGACATTTAGCTATGCACTGTGGTGGATCAACCAGACATTGTGTGAGGACCGGATCAAGGCAACAAACAAACTTATCATACAGAATCCAAGCCCTCTAAGACGCCAAAACTGGAGAAGGCACAAGAGCATGTCTTGTAAAAGGGCCAGAAAGGCTAATATCAGAGGAACCTCACCCTTGTGGGCTGGAAGAGGCCCCAGGATCACAGGGAAACAGTAGAAAGTTTAGAGCCTTTACGTCTGCTCTCCCACTCTCCAAGCAGACAAAAACAAAGTAAAAGGCATGCTGAGCTCTCCCCAAGGAGCAAACCTGCTAAACCAAGGAATGCAAAAGCCGAATGTACCAGAAACTCCGGATGCACATAAGGAAAGCAGAGCCAGTGCACACGCTTCCTCAAGGAGTGGAAGACCATAAGAAATTCAGTAAAAAGCCGGAAGCCACGAGAAAGCCGGCTGAGCTCCACACAATGTGCAAACTAGAGACACCAGGCCCCTTGAAGCTGTGCTTACTGGAAACTCTGGACATCTATAAACAAGGCCCGCAGACTTGTCAGACGCTCCAACAAGAGAAGGGGGTGGGTGGATGAGAGAGAGAAAGAGAGGGGGTGGATGGGAGAGAGAGGGGGGATGAGACAGAGAGAGGGAGGGATGCGACAGAGAGGGGGTGGATGAGACAGAGAGGGGGTGGATGAGACAGAGAGAGTGAGAGATGTAAGGGGAGAGAGGAAAGGCAGAAGAGAAAGAAATGGGGGGCACACCTCAGGAGAAAGAGAAGACATTTCAAGCACTCTGTTCCAAGTACCAGAATATTAACAGATATTTTCACACTCCTTTAAAGCAAACATATTTAATGAGTCCCTGAAGAGGCAGGTGGGTTTTAGAGTAATTGGGTAGAAAACAGTCCCTGCTAGATAAATCTTGATAGTTATCAGCCTATAATTAGACGTTCACAATCCCAGAGGCTATGGACGGACATTACAGATCAAACAGGACATTTGCATTTAATCATTGTTATTAGAGACTAAAGTTTGGCAGGTATTTACAAAGCAAGGGATGGGAAAAAGTGAATTTGAGGCCCCTTGCAGTGTTACTGGGTGCCTTGCACACCTGTTGCCATCTTAATACAGGTGGCATACACTTGTGTGCGGAAAAAAAATACAAACACATACATCACTTTAGAAATGGTTGGGAGAAGGGTATCCTGCATGTCATTTTGTTGGGGAACAGCTAGATGAGAGTTAAAGACTTCAGGGCCTCTCTCCAGACAAGGGGGCCAGCTTTCTGGGTCCCTGACAGGAGATGTTTTGGGGCTGCACAGTGCAGTTTTTCTATTACTGTTAGACCAAACTTAGTAAAAATGCTAGTTGCCCTTTCAAGTTAGAGAAATAGTGATAAGTTTGAGGTCAAGTTATTTAAAGTTAAAGGGATAGTATTACTTCAAAATTGCTATCCCTCATATTGTAGCCCTTAATAAACTGAGTTAAATGACACCAGCGGCATCTCTCAAACCTTTATGGTTTAAGAGATAGCCGCTTTCAAAGTTTCCTCTCCCCTGCTGTCAGCGTTCTGCTGCCAGCAGGAGAATCCGGTTTCTGAATCAAGAGGAGGCTCTTCAGCAGAGCCGATATCTCGTTATGTAAGGAAAAATGATTAATTGAAATAGTCTTCTACGTGTGTTTGGTAACCAAGCACACGTAGAAGACTGTTTCAATGAATCATTTTTTCCTTCCATAACGAGATATCGGCTCTGTTTAAGAGCCTCTGCCTGTCCCGGGACCGGATTCCCCTGCTGGCAGCAGAACGCTGACAGCAGGGGAGAGGAAACTTTGAAAGCGGCTATCTCTTAAACCATAAAGGTTTGAGAGATGCCGCTGGTGTCATTTAACTCAGTTTGTTAAGGGCTACAATATGAGGGATAGTCATTTTGAAGTAATACTATCCCTTTAAAGAAAGGGAGACCTGCGGTAAACTGATTAAGTGAAATAATTGTGATATCTGAGGTTAAGTGATATCACTTGAGAAAACAACTGTATGGGGAAAGTGATTTAGAGAGACAAGAGGAGAGAGCTCTACTTATTTACCATATCGGCTGAGCGAGCGAGTAAAGGTGAAGGAATTGGTGATGTTGTAGGCAGACACTTGTTTAGGGATCAGAGCCACTGTGGAACCGTCTGTCACCTGTAGAGAGTGGTGGACAGGTCAAACACTGAAAGGACCCAGGGAAACATGACAGTCTCAGGTGAACAAAGATGAAGCCAATTAAAAAGACAGAGAGGAACATGAATCTCCCTAACAGGCCCAGCTATTACACCCCATTACATTTATACTGTAGGTGATGCTATTAGACCCCAGTACATTTACACTGCAGGTGCTGCTATTAGACCCCAGTACATATAATGGGGTTACACTGAAGGCGTTATTAGACCCCAGTACATATAATGGGGTTACACTGAAGGCGTTATTAGACCCCAGTACATATAATGGGGTTACACTGAAGGTGTTATTAGACCGCAGTACATATAATGGGGTTATGCTGCAGGTGCTGCCATTAGACCGCAGTACATATAATGGGGTTACGCTGCAGATGCTGCCGTTAGACCGCAGTACATATAATGGGGTTAAGCTGCAGATGCTGCCATTAGACAGCAGTACATATAATGGGGTAACAGTGCAGGTGTTGCTATTAGACCCCAGTACATATAATGGGGTAACAGTGCAGGTGTTGCTATTAGACCCCAGTACATATAATGGGGTTACAGTGAAGGTGCTGCTATTAGACCCCAGTACATATAATGGGGTTACAGTGAAGATGCTGCTATTAGACCCCAGTACATATAATGGGGTAACAGTGCAGGCCCTGCTATTAGACCCCAGTACATATAATGGGGTAACAGTGCAGGTGTTGCTATTAGACCCCAGTACATATAATGGGGTTACAGTGAAGATGCTGCTATTAGACCCCAGTACATATAATGGGGTTACGCTGCAGGTGCTGCCATTAGACAGCAGTACATATAATGGGGTTACACTGAAGGTCCTGCTATTAGACCCCAGTACATATAATGGGGTTACAGTGAAGGTGCTGCTATTAGACCCCAGTACATATAATGGGGTTACACTGCAGGTGCTGCCATTAGACCGCAGTACATATAATGGGGTTAGATGGCAGGTGCAGCCATTAGACACCAGCACTTATAACAGGGTTATATTAGACACCAGAACCTACAATAGTGTTACATTGCAGGTGCTGCAATAATACATGTACATATAATAGGGTTATACTACCGGCATTGCTATTAGATATTAGTATACATAATGGGGTTACTATGTAAGAGATGCTATTAGATCCCAGTTCATATAACTGGGTGCAATAAAGGCAACCTGGTAATGTGCCAGTGTGTTCAGCCTCTTCCAGTCACACTCTATCCTCGTGGTTACGTCTTCATCCTGCAGAACTAGGCGTGTGATGCGTCCCTGGCGCCACTCTGTAGCGGGAGGAATAGGTGGTTACTAGGTTAGGATCACTTCTCTCCCCTCTCATGCTATGCCACCTCCCACTCTGGACTCACCTTGCTGCCCTCCCACTGTACACCCATCTTGCTGCCCTCCAGGCCTACAACTATCTCACTATCCCTCCTGTTCAACAATTATCTCTCGGTTCCCTCTTACTCTACAGCTCTCACCACTCTCCCAGTCTGCTCTCATCTGATAGCCTTCTTGCCCTGCTCTGATCTCACCACCCTCCTGCCTTTTCCTATCTAATGGTCCTTCTACATTTTTCATCCCCCCTCCTTTCCGTTAAGTTTGCTGCTGATTTCCCACCTCTGGCCAAGATTCGTCCATTCACTGCACAATACTAAAGAATAAAACTGATACAAGCAGGCCTCCACCCTTTGTAATTCATTTTTTGCTAATCAGACCAAATTTAACAACTTGTGATTTAAATTTGGCCTGTTTGTAGTCCTGGAAAACAGAACTTGGTCAACCACCTCTATACTCCCCTGAGTCACCTTGCCTCCTCCAAGACATCTGGTGTACTCCCTCCCCTAGTTCTTTTCCTTACCCAGGTCCATGTCTTCAGCTTTTGGTCTCTGGGTATAGGGGATCCCTTTGTACACGGCATCCAACAGCTTGTCCTTGGTCTGAGTAACGGTGTCACAGTTAATGACTTTTACCGGGATCTCGGTGCAGCTCTCATTATCTGGGCAAATGCAGTTCAGGGTCTGAAGGAATCCAAATGTGATAGTGGGTGTCAGTTTGGAAGAGTTAGAGCATTATCTGAAAGGGTACTGTGGGAAGGACACTCACATGAAGGAAGTGGGATGACTTTGCTATTGCCAGGGGAGTGGGATTCTGCAAGAGCATACAGGAGACTAACACTACACAAGAGGAAGTGGCACTCACCAGAACTTTGTAGTCAATCTGCTGCCGAATGAGTTTATCTTCACTCAGTGAGTATCGAGCCTCCCCAGTAATTGCATCTATGGGTCCCTTTTCCATTTGCTGTTTGATGGCACAAAATAACATGAAGAGAGGCTCCCCAGCACATTCCTATAGAAAGGACAACACTGAACATTTAGTTGGGATGATAAGTTATTGGGGAAAACGCAACATGGCGGGAGAGGTACTGGCTCTGGGAACATTCAGCTACCACCATTAGAAGGAAAAGAACATTCAGCTACCTGTGCTGGGAAGATACACATGCACAGAACATTTGGCTATTGGTGCTGCAAGGAAAACATACAGTATTTGGCTACTGGTAAAAAGAGGAACACACAGACCATTCAGCAGTGTGGAACAGCTCTTGGCGATGGAATGAACACACATAACATTCCGCTACTAGCATTGTGAGGAACACACAACACATCCATCTATTAGTGCTGGAACACAAAAAACACGCAGCTGCTGCCAATGGGAGGAATACACAGAACATTCAAGCTACTGGTCCTGGGAATAACACACAAAGAATATTCAGCCACAATTTCTGGGAGGCAACACAGAGAACAGTCAGCCATTTGCTCTGGGAGGCAACACAGAACATTCAACTATTGGCTACGGGAGGCAACACAGAGAATATTCAGCTATTGTCTCTCGGAGGCAATACAGAGAACATTCAGCTATTGGCTCCGGGAGGCAACACAGAGAATATTCAGCTATTGGCTACGGGAGGCAACACAGAGAATATTCAGCTATTGTCTCTCGGAGGCAATACAGAGAACATTCAGCTATTGGCTCCGGGAGGCAACACAGAGAATATTCAGCTATTGGCTCTGGGAGGCAACACAGACAACATTCAGCTATTGTCTCTGGGAGGCAATACAGAGAACATTCAGCTATTGGCTCCGGGAGGCAACACAGAGAATATTCAGCTATTGGCTCTGGGAGGCAACACAGACAACATTCAGCTATTGTCTCTGGGAGGCAATACAGAGAACATTCAGCTATTGGTTCTGGGAGGCAACACAGAGAATATTCAGCTACTGGCTCCGGAAGGCAACACAGAGAATATTCAGCTACTGGCTCTGGGAGGCAAAACATTCAGTAATGACATACACATAGGAAATAGCTGTGCTCAATGCTTTAGGGTTGTTTTCTGTTACAGTACTTGGCACATCTCTCAGATGGCTACTTCATGCCAAAAATCTCTCACTGTTCAGGGCACAACCATGTCTTGCTGTATAATGCTCAGCCATCTCAAAAAACCAAGGTGTACCACTGCTCCACTCACCTTCAGAAACTTGTACAGTAGAAATGTGAACCAGTTTGTTAACATCTTCTCCGCAACTGACTCTGTCCTGAGGGGCACAGATATACACAGTTGTTATTCTGCCATCCCTATATATGTGCATAATGCTAGATTCTACATAAATACAACACTAGACAATGGAACAAGGATGGGGTGTCAGACAGTGTATGAGTGGGTCTATGACTATAAATGGAACAGTGGAACAAGGCTTGGGTGTGAAACCAAGTATGTGTAGTTCAGTGATTACCAGTGGAACAAGGCAAGGGTGTTGGATTGTGTATGTGTGGTTCTGTGACATACAGTGGAACAATATGGTGTTAACCCCTTAGGGACCCTTGACGTACCAGGACCGTCAAGGGTAAATTTGCTCGAACGACCCTTGACGGTCCTGGTACGTCACGTACTTTTTACTTACAGCGCTCTACCGGGAGCGCTGTAAGTAAAAATAGGGCATGAAATAGACCGCTCCAAGATCGGAGCGATCTGTTTCAAGCCCCATAGTGACAGGTCACGTGTACCGGCTCGTCAAAGTGCCCCTATGCGGACGTTATGGGATGGAAATGTCCCATAACCTCCGGTCCTTAAGGGGTTAAACAATGTATGTGTGGTTTTGTGACTAGCAGTGGGACAGCAGAACAAGGATGGTTTGTCAGAGTGTAGGTAACATAGTTGAAGAGGCTGAAAAAAAGATATGTCTATAGTTCAACCACTGACGGAACACACAGGTTGTACAACTGTTCATACAATTCTCTAACGGAAGCAGCAATTTTATCGTAATATTGATGATTATAGATGATTTATCCCTAATTTAAAGTGTTAGTAATGTCCAAGAAAAAACATTTATAGTTTTGTAATGCTTAAAAAGTTCCACTAAATGCAACAAATCCTCTCTCTCACACCAGTATGGTTTGAGAAATATTCCTATTCAAAGCTCCTCCCCCCCCCCCTCCCTGACGTCAGCGCAGTGCTGACTGGAGGGGAATCCTGTCCGGGGACCAACTGGCGGCTCTGCAGCAGAGCCGCAATTGCGTTATTTAAAAAGAATGACTTCATTAGAAAGGTCTACAAAGTGTTTAAAAAAATAAAGAAAAAATGAACAACAATCTAGCACCAAACCCACCCCCCAAAAAACCCAGAATTTGGATGATACAGATACAAAAGGGGAAAAAAAGGAAAAGTAAAATTTAACCTTTATTAATAAATCCTTAAAAAAGCAGCGAAATTAAAAACAATAAAATAAAATAAAGTAATCCTTGCCCTATTTGTCATTATAGGTAAACTGACAAAAATTATCCAAAAATGATGTTCGCTATATCAAAGATGTATACTTAATATCGTTGGACATTTAACAATCCAACCAGTGTGTATATCCAACTCTTATTACAAGAGTTAGTAATTTCGATAGCTGTTTATTTAACTCCGTTAATGAGAGAGGAGCTCTATTATATACATAGTAATAGCTGCAACACGCGCTCACTCACAGTGCAGCCACATAAGTTAGAACAATATACATTCATTGTCTGTGTCGCCGCATGTCATACTGGTATGGACAGCTGTTCAATTTAATTGACTTACATGAAAGCCAAACGCTAATATATAGTGCAACAGCACAGGCTATGATCTTTGTCCTCCGTATAAAAGAGATCCAAATAACCTAAGTTACCTTAATTGGATCCTTTAATATAAATTGTAGGTGAAAGCCATGCGCTATTATATAGTACTACAGCGCAAACTATAATCATAAGCCTCCGTCGTCTACACTAAGGAGATTCAAAGTCACCTTATTTAGATTCCTCAATACTAATTTTAATAGTTAATAAGTACAACATTGCTTTACAAGTGTTACCATACGTATGAGGAAAATAAAAGGCAACTACTCCATCAAACTTCAGTCGGATCCCTCAGTGCAATAGTGAGTGGATCTGTATGAGGAAATCTAAGCGGCTTCTCCACCCAAAGTACAATCGAGACCAAACACTCGGTCTCAATTGATAATAAACTCTCTACCAAGAGTGGAGTCTACCTCTATACACATACGGAAGAAAGGACAGCTAATCCAATTTAATGGAGTATATTAATCTCCAAAAGCAACATATATCTCAATAAATGAATAGCTGCTTAAAGCGGCTCACATACAAGTATAGCTAAATATTTTATAAGGCAACACCTCAATGCTCCAATCCCTATTATCCGTACTAAAGCTATCTATAATAGAGAACCATCATTGTAAAGGCTGCGGATTCTACATAACTGTCCCTAATGTACGTTTCGCTCAAAATGCTTTGTCAAAGGGTGCCGGCCGCCCTCCAGGCGTTGGCTTTATACCTCCATAACTCCCTATCAATTAAACTAATTGAAGGGAAAACTTAACCCCTTACCTCTTTAGTGGTGAAGTTTAAGTGAATATTCCATTATTCAGACCTAAATTAGTGGGTCTACCAAGCACACGTAGAAGACCACTTCAGTGAAGGATTTATTTTTTATTAACGAGATCTTGGCTCTGCTGCAGAGCCGCCTGATGGTCGTACGACAGGCTTCCCTGCAGTCAGCTAGAACGCGGAGTACGGGGAAGGGGGAGGGAGAGGGCAATTTTAGGAGCGATCATCTCTCAAACCATAAAGGTTTGAGAGATAACACTGGGGGCAATACATTTATTTTAAATATGACTTTAATATAGGGATTAGTAATAATTAAGTATTACTATCCCTTTAATGGAGTATATGTGTTACGATCAATAAACACAGGAATGTCCTCCCTATTTCTCATCCCCATTACCTCTAACTGTAAGCCATCTACATACTTCCTTTGTATAATAATCATCCCCAGTATTCCTACACCAGCTACCATATGACCAGTGAGCAGGAAACCTCTCTCAAGATGTTCAGTCTTTTTTATTGTTGCAATATGCCTTTCCAGATCTGAAGAGGCTACTTGCTCACATCTGCCACACAGGTATGCACCCAGTAACAGTTGTTGCAGGTATGCAGCTATATGGCATATTGTGCATTGAGTCAATTTAATAATTATACTACCACTTATTTTTCCAGCTACTTTGAGTTGAAATAGGCAGGCCCAAACTTTTTTTATACACAAGTATTTTAATCAACAAATGGTTGTTACCCTGTTTCACCCTTGTGATTGAATTCACTGGTGATTAAATCCCTACACCAATGTAATTGCATCACCATTCACAGCCTTCTAGTATTCACTCCAAGACTGCTTTATATAGCAGAAGGCCACCAACTATAACACCAAATTAGTCAAAGTCCACCCAGCCACCCACCTAAGGCACAAACCACAATTACTTATACTGAACACACCTGAAACAAAGGTTGGAAAAATGTAACCCCTTCCTTGCTGCACTAATACAACACAGTTATAAAAACAGATATTCAAATCAGTGCACTCAGAATACACGCAAGCTAATATTTTTGCACTAACAGCAACTCAAAGTCAATGACTACCAGTGGACTGTGAATACCAGTGGGTGTCAGGCAGTGTATGTGTCAGTCTGTGAATACCAGTGGACAGTGAAACAAGGCTCAGGTGTCAGATATTTTATGCGTAGTTCTGTAAATACCAGAAGAACAAGTTTGGGGTCTCAGACAGTTACACAGTAAAATTAGGCTGATAAAAGACACAAGTCCATCAAATTCAACCTTTTCTTCACTGTTACCAAGAAAAATGAGAATTATGCAAGCTTTCTTGACTCCAAAAGGGGTATTAGAGGGTATTTGTCACAACTTCCTATTTTAGTTAACAATATATACTATAACCCTGTACGTTTTCTTCTGTTAGAAATGCATCAAATCTTCTCTTAAAAGTATCCATTGTTATCTGCCATTACCACATCCTTGGAAAAGGAATTCAGCTATTTTATGGCAAGACACGGAGGCTCCTATTATGCATTTAAACTCCATCTTTACTACTCCAGCAGCAAAAAAATAAACATTTACAGAAAGAAAAAGTGTATACAGCAGAATGATAACTCCGCCCCTTAGATAATGCTTATCCAATCACATCACAATAAGCTGTATAACTGTAGGGTCCAATAATCCCACTTCCTCTTCTTTGCTGCTCCTGGCACAAGATAAGTACTCTGTGGTTTTGTTTAATAAATTTGATAAAATATTTGCTTTCTGTATAATTGATAAAATGTGTATTATATTTTATCTGGTGTGTAGGTGGACCTTGTTTAATTTATAGTGTCTATTTACTGTATTTATTTATTCTTTCATTCTTAGTTTTTCTTGGTCCCCTGAGGCTATTGATTTGCCTCTTATTCCCTTGTGAGGATTGCCCTTTGTTTTGTATCCCTGGTATATCCATTTCCCTTCTCTAATGGGTTTTTCCCCTCAGCTTGTCTTTACCTCAGCTTCCTTTAGCTTTCCGAGCATACTCCCTACTTCAGAACTTGCCTCATCATTCTTTTTCCTTTTATTCTTTGTATTTTTGTTTTTTTAATCCAAAACACTGGCAATTATGGCCAAAGAACGTTGGCATTTTTGCTTAGACAAGAACATTTCAGTCCAGAGTATCTACCTTGACTGTCCAAAACCATTGTGGACTGGAATTCCAGGCACCTAGCAAATTCCAATGATTGCTTCACTTTACGTTTTTCTTGAAAATAGATGCTATTTGGGGTCCTCTACATTTAGACCTTTTTGTGTCAAGACTGAACACTCGTCTTCCTCAATTTTTCAGTTGGAGACTGGACCCGGAAGCTCTGGCTTTAAACGTCTTCCTTCAAGACTGGCCTCTCCTCAGCCATTATGTGTTTCCTCCTTTTGCCATGATTCCCAGAGTCATTCTCCAGATCAGGAAACAGCAAGTTACCACAGTCATAATCACACCCTTTTGGACAGCTCAACCGTGATTCCCTCCACTTCTCGATGTCCATAGACTTTTCTTGCTATCTAACTCCGCTTCCCGAGTTGCTTTTGGATCCGTCAGAACCTGTTGCTTCAAGATCAATTACACCTTATGGCTTGCAGAATTTCAGGACTCAACGGCTTATCGATGGACTTTCGGAATAGGTTCAGCTTCTCACCTCAGAGCCTTGGGTACCCGGAACTAGAGCATGTTACAAATCATGATGGAATGTCTGGGCACGTTGGTGTCTGGAATGGAACCTGGATCCCGTTTTTTCCATTTTAACTGCCAACGTTAACTTTTTGTCTTCTTTTTTTCAACAAGGGAAAGCTTACAGAACTATAAATTGCTATAAATCATCTATTTCAGAAGGTCATAATCATATTGAAGGTTTCCCTTCAGGTCAACATCCTTTAGTATGTAAATTGATGAAAGGTATTAAGTTGTCTAGACCAGGGCTCAAAATTTCCACTCGACACTAGCCAATGGAGAGTGAAAATTTAGCCCTGGCGAGTAGAAATTCAGCCCTGGATGGTATGTTATGTATTGCAGTGGCGAGTAACTTTTCAGGTCTGGCTAGTTGCAAAGGACTTCAACTTTTAAGCCCTGGTCTAGACCACCTTCTACTAGGTATTCTGATCTTTGGGACATCAATATTGTCCTTCATTTCATAGAATCCTGGTCTCCTAACGAGATGTTTTCTTTTAAACAGCTTTTGGCCAAGCTCACCATGTTGCTTTTTCTAATTTCATTCAGACGAGCATCTGATGTTCATGCTTTGGATATTTCTAACAGATTTCTTGAACTTCACAGTGCAAGATTTTTGATTTCTAGACGTACTAAATCTTTGTCTAGGGAAATCAACATGATCCTCAACTGTGTGTTGTTCTTTGTCTGAAGGCAAATGAATCTGTTACCACTAAATTTAGAGCTACTAATTCACGACAATTACTGATTTCATTAATGAAACTGTACCTTCCGGTTTCAACAGCTACTTTGGCAAGATGGATTCGCTGGATCATGCAGTCATCTGGTATTGATACAAAATACACTCCTCTAGAGAAGAAATGGCTTCCAAATAGCTTCTTACAGGTGGCAGACTTTAGTCATTCTGAAATCGGCTGATTGGTCCAGAGAATCCACCTTTAAAACCTTTAATTTTAAACCTAGTACTGCTAATGTTATACAACAGCTTTGACCTTGCATAATAGGAGCCTCTGTGTCTTGCCATAAAATTTGAGGATTTTCCTAACTTTGTGAAGGAAAGTCAGGATTTTATTAAAGACACAGAGGCGAGTATTATCCCTCCCTAATTAACCCTCCCTTTTCTACTTTTATGTTTTTCTCCTTTAGGATAGACGACCTAGGTATTCAGGGAATCATTAAGGAGTTCCAGACACTTATGTTCCAGAATCCTGTTTATAGAAGTTGCTGCAGTTGATGTTTTTCGCTTCATCAAAGAAGAGGAAGTGGGATAATTGGACCCTACAGTTATACAGCTTATTGTGATGTGATTGGATAAGCATTTTCTATGGGGCGGGATTATTATTCTGTTGTATACACTTTTTCTTTCTGTAACTATTTATTTTTTGCTGCTGGAGTAGTAAAGGTGGAGTTTAAATGCATAATAGGAACCTCCGTGTCTTTAATAAAATCCTGACTTTAGGAAAATCCTCTCATTTCACAGCCCCCCTTTCCTCTAATCTTACAGGGATAGTAATGTTTCACAAAAACAGCAGCTCAAATTAATGTTCATAGTATTTGAGCCATAGAGAGTGCTATTTCAATACTGTCAGAGTTGTGGTTCAAGAGTAATTGAAGGATAAAGTTTCCCCCTCCCACCCCTTTTACCTAGTGTAAGCCATCTCTTCTCAGATGTGGAATCCAGTCCACAGACCAGACAGATAACAGCAGGGGACAATCTTCTTCCTATGAGAACAATGAAAACCCTGTCCCCTTGACAAGCTTTACAGGTTTTTCCCTTATCTTAATTGAAGATTGTCCCTCTCTGCAATCTACCTGGGCACATCCCTTCTGATCTGGCTGAACAGTGTCACATCAGTAAAAGGGGAGGGAGGTGGATACTTTATCATTGAATTACTCTTGAACTACAACTCTGACAGAATTGATATAACACTCTCCAAAGTCCAAATACTATGATGATTAATAAGAGCTGCTTTTATCAAGAAACATTACTATCCCTTTAAGGGAAGACCCTAGTTATCTGATCAGGCCTTGGTATGAAAAGCTCCCTAGAGACATTGTTGTATTGACTTCTCGTATAATTAGACAATGTAACAAAATCCCCTCTTATGCCTCTTTATAGAGTAAATAAACAGTTTAGCTAGACGTTCTTCATACTTCAAATCCTCCATTTCCTTAATGTTGTTCTTTTTCTGTACTCTTTCTAGTTCTAGAATATCCTTTTTTTGGAACCAGTGCCCCAAATTGCACTACATATACAAGGTGATGTCTTTCCAACGATTTGTACCTTTTTTTTTTTTTTTGCAAGACAGTACTTTGCTTGCTTTAACTGCTGTTAGACATTGATCACAGTTTCCAGTTTTACAAGTACTCCCAGATATTTCTCTAGCATGGAGTCTCCTAGAATGATTCCATTAAGTGTATTTTTATCATTATGATTTGTCATAATTGCATATAACATTAAATGTAATATTTCATTTATCTGCCCAGTCTTCCATTTTATAGCAATCCCTCTGTTGAGAACAAGCATCCTGTTCTGAATTATCACCTTTCATAAATGAGTGTTGTCTGCAAATACAGAAATGTTGCTTTGTATACATCAGTGGTTCTCAACCTGTGAGTCGTGACCCCTTCGGGGGTCGAATGACGATTTGCCAGGGGTCGCCTAAAACCATCAGAAAATTGTTTTTTTTGCCTATTTTAATCTGTAAAACTTGTAATTGTCCGTGAGACCGGGACCGACAGCGCAGGCGTGCAGACAAGATGTCTGCGCTGGTGCTTGGCTTCTGGCCTCGGAACAGTAAGGATTTCTTTATAACTGAGTAATTCAGTATTTACAGCGATGAAGGAGCAACGAAAATAATTTTTCTGTGAGGGGTCGCCACAAACTGGGACATTTTATTAAAAGGTCGTTGCACTAGAAAGGTCGAGAACCACTGGTATACATCTTTTCAGGTCATTCATAAACATGTTAAAATGTATGTATTAAACATTCTGCAACAGGAGCTCACAGAGTGAGAGTGAGTGTGACTATCAATGGACAGTGGATCAAAGCTGAAGTGTCAAAGCGTATGTGTGGTTCTGTGACTACTAGTAGATGTATGAGAGTTTGTAACATTTCACATAGCACAATTACATTTTCTGCTGTATTTCTTTTGTAATAAGTATTACAATCTGAAACCCACAAAGAAAAACAAATTAATTGCAATGATGTAATAATGGTAACCTGATAAATATCAGATCATTAAAATTAGTCTTTCACTAGTGGTACCACCCAGTATTCAGACTGATTTGCTACTGATACCATGTTAACTCACTGCATGCTAGAAATGCTTTGGAAACCACTCTATAATATAAGGCCTAAGAAATTAAAAGTTTCAGGAAGCACTTTTCTTGGGCGATGTGTAGCAGAATTTGCTTGTGCTAAGGACTGGTTGTTCATAATAAGTCTTACACACACAGATATGATCCCAGAGGTGCCTCTCACCTGCGCAGAAGTAATTTAGGGTGGTTTTTACTCTCCAGGTTCTTCTCTATTAGGTCACTAAGAAGCTGTTTCAGAAGAACAGTGGCATACTCCATACGTCCCTGCAAGGTCACCATGGTCAGGGAGGCCACATTGCCACGATCTCGCATTGAAAAGCTGCGCTGAGTCTCAAGCGTGTGAATAAAGGTCAGCAAGAAGGTTTTGTTATTGAGCAGCTGCCCGAACAGTCGTAATGCTTTCTCCACATTAGGGGGGATCTGAAAGTGTATTAACCAGAAGTATTTATATTTTTCCTAAATCTAAGATTCTCCAGTTAATTCTTTAACAGACAATTTTACAGTGCACTAACAGTAGGAGAAGAATGCTAGCAAAAGGCTAGGGTGTTTAAAGTGCAGCAGATAAACCTCTTCTTAAAGGGGAAGTATAGTGACCACACAAAACCATTCTGTATTGTTGGTGGTGTTCCAACAGCTGTAAGAACAGAGCTTCCATAGCTCAAACCTTTTTTTTATACTCTGTTTGCTTTAAAAATCACATGGATCTGCAAGACTGGGTGAAGTCAGTGCCAAATCAGATGCTCAAGGGAGATTCTTCTCCTCTGCACTGAAGCACCATGTCAGCGAATTCACTCCCAATGGGCTGCTAACCCGAGGAATGGAATCTCCCACGATTACCTCACTTGGAGCCAATATCACCCAAGCCTTGTAAATCACCTTGATCTGCAAGACAAACCAGAGGTAAACGGAACAGTTCTGAGCTATGAGAACTCCAGTCCCATAGTTCTTGGGACGAAGCCAAATATTTTACAAGGGGATTGTATGGACCCTATACTGCCCCTTTAAGATTAGCAGAAGGAGGTTTCACCTCCAGCACAGGAAGTGTTTCCTTACAGTTAATGTGGAATGTGGGGAAGGTAAGGGAAACACAAACATTAAAGGGATAGTAATGTTTCAAAATAAAAGCAGCTCCAATAAATCTTCATAGTATTTGTACCATGCAGAGCATTATTTTAATACTGTCAGAGTTGTAGTACAAGAGTTATTGAATGATAAAGTATCTTCCTCCCACACCCCTTTTACCTAGTGTAACACTGCTCACCTCAGAACAGCAAGACTGTCCGGATGGCTTGCAGAAAGGGACAATCTTCAGTTAGCATAAGGGAAAAACCTGTCAAGGCGGGCAGGGTTTTCATTGTTCTCTGGTCCCAGGACCAGATTCCACATGTGAGGGGAAACGGCTAACACTAGGTAACAGGGACGGGAGAGGGATACTTTATCATTCAATTACTCTTGAACTACAACTCTGACAGTATTGAAATATCACCCTCCATGACCCAAACACTATAAAGCTTAATGGGAGCTGTTTTTATTTTGAAACATTACTATCCCTTTAAACATGGACCTGTAAGGGAAATTTAGTTTGTTTTACTGTAAAAATGTAAAGCAAAAACTGGCTATATGTTATACTGTATACATACCAAAATGTGAAAGGCTCCGAGAACAAACAAAAGCATACTGTCTAATTCTACAGCTAGTCACCCCTCAGAAGCATCAACTTTTAGCTCTCTAGTGCCATTACAGATGAGAAATGTCCATGTATAGATAAGCTAACCCCTCCTAAAACAGAATTTTAGTGATCTTATCTTATTTAGTCCATATGGAAAGCAGGAACCACGGGTTGATCTCCCTTATCCAGAAGGAAGAGGGTCTTTTGGGCAGAGACTCCCTCCTCCTCTGGTCTCGGAGGGAGACAGGGCATTTTTTTTATTGTAGCTATTAAGATAATGATATGGTTTGGGAGATATAAGAAGATAAAATTCCCCCTCCCTCCCTGTCACGGTTTGTTTTGACTCTCAGACACAGAATAAGATAAAAATCAAACTTTATTGAAAAGTTTAATGGGAACCCTCACGGGTCCTGTACATACATATATATCACATGTACAAAATAGATTCAAACAGTAGCTTTTACGAGATACAGTATGGTTGGCTCTACCGGCCCTGCCAAAGTACCGGGCAAGACAGCCTATGGTATGAATATCACTATTACTAAGGCTCTACCGGCCTTGCCAATATACCGGGCAAGGCAGCCTGGAGGGTGACAACAATCTGACTGTGGCTCTACCGGCCTTGCCAATATACCGGGCAAGGCAGCCTAAATGACAGAAGGACAGCTCCACTAATGCTGTGTAGATGGAAGCAGCAGCATAAGATGGAACAGTGGAGCAAACCAGTATCAAGTATAAGAAAACCAGGGAGGCCCAACCGGTTCTATAATGAAGGCAGCAGCAACCGGTGAATGTGGAGTAAACCAATACCGCGTACTGGACAACAGTATCGCCCAACCGGTTCTATAATGGAGGCAACAGCAACCGGTGAATGTGGAGTAAACCAGCACCGCGTACTGGACAACAGTATCGCCCAACCGGTTCTATAATGGAGGCAACAGCAACCGGTGAATGTGGAGTAAACCAATACCGCGTACTGGACAACAGTATCGCCCAACTGATTCTATAATGGAGGCAACAGCAACCGGTGAACATGGAGTAAACCAGTACCGCGTACTGGACAACAGTATCGCCCAACCGGTTCTATAATGGAGGCAACAGCAACCGGTTAATGTGGAGTAAACCAGTACCGTGTACTGGACAACAGTATCGCCCAACCGGTTCTATAATGGAGGCAACAGCAACCGGTGAATGTGGAGTAAACCAGTACCGCGTACTGGACAACAGTATAGCCCAACCGGTTCAATGATGGAGGCAGCAGCAACTGGTGAATGTGGAGTAAACCAGTGATCAGAATATCGCCCAGACGACCAAAGTCGATAGACGGATGACAATCAGGATCCAGGGACAGGAACGATAGACAGGCCAGGACTAATACTGGAACAGTAGGACGGCCAACCCAAGTCAGGAACGGAGCAGGAACAACGGCAGCACTGGATCAGGAACGGAAGCAGGAACGACAGCCCAACCAGATCAGGAACGGAGGCAGGAACCACGCAGGAGTAACACTGATGTCTGGAGACTCGCTGACACTGGTAACAGAGCTAGACAGGCCCAAGGAAACAGGTACAAGGCAGGTGACTATTGACAAAGAGACACCACGAAAGGGCCACCAAAGGGTGGCTCAGCCCAGTCTATATAGGCAATACTGGGCGGGCAATAAACAGGCGGCCAATGGAGAGTACACACACCTAACTGACAGCAAAAGTCAGCAATCACGGGCACCGTGATACTCCCCCTTCTGTGATGTGACCTCTAAAGCCAGTTGCAGGATATCCTGGTCCCAGGACCAGATGGAGGCTCTTCAGCAGAGCCGAAATAATGTGATTGTGACACAAATACTTCATTGGAACGGTCTACAACGTGTGCCTGGTTTGCAGGCACACTTTGTAGACCGTTCCAATGAAGTATTTGTATCACGATCGTGCAGTTTTGGCTCTGCTGAAGACCCTCGCCTGGTCGCGCGATCGTATTCTCAGTCTAACAGCTTTACAGGTTATGTCACACAAAGGGGAGGGGGAAACTTTATGTTCGTATATCACTCACACCTCAAAGGTTTGAGAGATAGGACTAACATTGTTTATTATTTCAATAGCTAAAATATTAGCGTTTATTATTACTAGACTTTACTATCCCTTTAAGAAGGTCTGAAAACCAAGCCCAATGGGCCATGTTGGAGCAAATAGGATGACTAGTGCCTTTACCAACCCAATCCTTCAAATCACCCTGGGAAATACAGTTGTCCCTAGCAAATGCCAAGGAATCCTTTGCCTTTGTGAGAACAGATGACCCTTCCTGTTCTAATGAGAGGCCATTAGGTCCACCACTGAGAAACCACAATGTTGGACTATCTGTTTGAAAACCTCCTGGTTCAATACGCATTTGCCTGGGTCCACGTCTTGATGACTGAGAAAAGCTGGAAACATGTTTTCTACTCTTGGTATGTGGACTGCTGAAATGGCTGGATCATGAGTTTCTGGCCAATGAAGGAGCTTTGCACCTCCTTCCAGGCTGACTCACTTTGAGTTCCTCCCTACCGACTGATGTAAGCCACTGCCCATTTTTTATCTTACTGAATCCGCACTGGTGTCCCAATTACTACTTGAAACCAGTGCAGGAGTGCCAGACAGATGGCATGGATTTCCAGGTTGTAGACTGAAAAGAGGATCTCCTCTCTGGCTCATCATTCCTGAGCTGTCAGGGGATCCTGGGTTGTGCCCAAGCCTCTCAGGATGTCATCTGTCTTGACCAGGTTCCATTCCATGATTAAAGGAATATACTCGAGTCAGATGAGGGTGATGCACCCACCAAAGGGGATCTTTCTTCGTTTGAGGGGACAGGGTGAAAATGCTGTTGGGACCAATTTCAGAGAATGTCCAGCTGGATTTCCGTCATGTCTACACATAGTAGAGCAGGATCTAGATCTTCTCCTCTGGAAAGAACACTCATCCTTGAAGGGTGTCTAACTTTATCCCCAGAAAGAATAGAAGCTGGGATGGGATCACAGAGGACTTCTTGAGATTGAGAACCCAACCATGGGGCACCAGAATATTAGAGCATTTTTTGATGTGGATAGACAAAATTTATCATGAAGGAGAATTGATAAGAAGGTTGTCCAGATATGGGGTCAGTGAGATGCCTTGTGAATTGAGGTCTATGGCCAGAGCTGCCATCATCTTCTTTTAGATTCTTGGAGCATAGACCAGACAAAGGGCAATGCACTGAATTGTTAATGACTCCAACTGAAAACAAAACAAAGGAAATGCTGGTGGTCTGGATGGATTGGGACCTGCAGGTAGGCATCCTGAAGATGCCGAGAAGCTAGACGCTCACCAGGAGACATCGCTGTGTAGACAGAACACAAAGATTCCATCTTAATGTTTGTAGCAACCATGTAGTTGTTGAGGCTTTTCAAGTCCAGAGCGAGTTGGAATAAAAATCTGAAAAGTGCTCTGTATTGGATGGGATCTGTATTGGATGACAGAGAAAAGGATTTTAGTCTTACCTGTTAAATCCTTTTCTCTTAGTCCATACAGGTTACTGGTCTCCCACCCTGTCAAGGGACCATGCTTGGCTCTCCTGTGGAAGACCATGGGGGTCCTTTGGGGTCATGCTCGCAGGAGTCTTCTTTCCCTTACACTATCTAGTCAATAGTTAGTGTCTCAAATCTTTCTGGAGCTGGTTGGCTAGCTGCAGCCAAGGAGGGAAGATAGGCTCCACCCCCTGCATACAATTCTAGAATTGTTCCTGCCTACAATTAAAGGGGTAGATTGCCTACCCAAAGTTACCAGTAACCTGTATGGACTAAGAGAAAAGGATTTAACAGGTAAGACTAAAGTCCTCTTTTAGCTCTTTAGTGCCATTGCAGAAGAGAAATTTGCACATATGTTTTAGACTAATCGCACCCAAAACGGAGGTCCAGTTCCAAAAAGAAGGGAAAGTCCCCACTGACGAGGCTCAATAAGGCTGAAATGTATATCTGGGGCTAGCTGATGTTCCTTTGCAGAGGGAACTTGCCTGTTATCTTGGACCTGGACTGCCCTTTTAATCGAGATTAGTGTAAAATGTACATGGAAATTTCCCCTCTGTAATGGCATCAGAGAGCTACCACTTGATGCTTCTGAGCAGTGATTAGCTGTAGAATAAGCCACTAGTGCTTTTGTTTGGTGTCAGAACTGCTCACATTTTTTCATATATTTTGAATACTCTTAGAGGTCTCCCTAAGAGTGAAGGATAATCCAGACATTGACTCCTTGCTCTCAGTGCCTAAGGTATCCAGCTGCAGCTCGCTGATGAGGCTCAACAAGGCTGAAACCTACTTCTGGGGTTAGCTTGTGTTCCTGTGCAGAGTGGTCTTGCCTGTCGTTTTAGAACTGGACTGCCAGTAACCTGCGAGGTGACTAGCCTTGGAAACTCTCACATTTTTCTATGTATATGTTGTACTGGCCATTTTTCTGTAAAATAAACAGTTGTTTTTAACCCTCTTAATGACCAGTTGTCCTGGAGCTGAGCAACCTTAAGAACTGCATAGACGTCTTTCGGCAAGCAGGCACAAGAAAAGAATATGGAGTACAATTTTGGGTGCCTGTTCTAAAAACAAGACATTACTGAACTGGAAAAGGTGCAGAGACGTGCAACAAAACTGATAAAGGGATTGGAGGATCTGAGTTATAAAGAGAGACTAGCCAAACTGGGTTTGTTAGAGAAGACACGTCTAAGGGGTGATATAATTATCATTTACAAATACATTCAAGGTCAATACAAATAACTAGTCAATGAATTATTTATGCAAAGAGCTGAGCTAAGAACAAGAGGTCGTCCATTAAGACTAGAGGAAAAGCGCTTTTGACTAAAACAAAGGCAGGGATTCTTTACAGTAAGGACGGTAAGGCTATGGAATTATTTGCCTCGGGATGTTGTGCTTGCAGATAATGCAACTGAATTCAAAAAAGCAATGGATGCCTATCTAGCACAGAACAATACTGACAATTATGACAGATGGCTTCAAAGCAGATAGGATATTGATCCGGGGAAGTATTTGACTACCAACTGGAGTCAGGAAGGAATAATTCCCCCACACACACTTGGGACTAGATTGGATATGGCTCCAGAGGGTTTTTTTTGCCTTCCTCTGCATCAACAGGGGTGTTTTTTGGCATGGGCTGGACTTGATGGACCCATGTCTTTTTTCAGCCTTATCTACTATGTTACAAGTGACTTATCACATGTATACCGGCTTGCCGAACAAGTCTTAAAACTGACTGGTCCGATATTGGAGCAGTCAGTTACAGTGCTGTGAACACAAAACCCATGACGTTCCAGGACCATCACCGGTCCTTAACCACTTAAGGAACCATTATGGTCCTGGTACGTCATGGGTTGGTGAGCCTTAAGGACTCATGACTTACCAGGATAGTCATGGATTTCAGGGCTGCATGCCGTTCAGGGAGCCCTGAACCAGGATCAAGGAAAAAAAAAAAAGGGTCAGTGGTCCTTAAGTGTTGGCCGTGTGTGTGCGTGACTGGTCCTTAAGGGGTTAAGGCATGGACAATGGTAACGTGTCAGGTCACTGGTCGTTAAGGGGTTAAAAACAAATCTTTTTGTTCTGGTGGCACAGTGACACTTTACTATTAGAAATGCCCTCCAATGTGTGGGTTCTGCCTAGATTAATTCATAGCACAGTGTATGGTAATATTAGCCCTCACAGACACCAAGTAACATACAGTGCCAGACTGTGCCACCAACAAAGGTTAATTACTCAACAAAGCTAACATATCACATAGGCAGTTTTTAATTATCTTTAGAAATAAATGACTTTAAAGGGACAGTAATGTCCCATAAAAAGTATTCTTGTTTTGTAGATGAAAACAAATTATTTACAGTAAATCCCATCACTCAAACCTTTATGGTTTGAGAGATATTCGCACTGAAAGCTCCCCATCTCTCCCCTTCTCCTGATGGCAGCTGTAAAGCTGACAGCAGGAGATTCGAGTTGACCGACTCAAGGAGGCTCTTCAGCATAGCAGAAATCGCATTATTTAAAAAGAATTACTTGATTTGAACGGTCTACAAAGTGTGCTTGCAAACCTGGCACATTTTGTAGACCTTTCCAATGAAGTAATTCTTTTTAGCTCTGCTGAAGAGCCACCGGCTGGGCCCCAGACTGGGATCTCCTGCTGTCAGCATGGAGCTGATGTCAGGAGAAGGGGAGGGAGGTGGGAACTTTCAGTGCGAATATCTCTCAAACCATAGTGTCCCTTTAAGGCAACAGGCCCACTTTAAGATTTGACTATATGTGTTTGTCAGAAGACAGGGAGTTACACTATTTGTCAACAGATTTTGAAGGTTCCCCCTTCCCCCTCTCTGCATCAAATATGAGAAACTTAGGCATTGATAGACTTGTATTGCTATGTAAAAAAAAAGACACACAAAGAAAATCTACACATCTCAAATAGGTCAGGAAACATGGTATCCTTTTGAAACGTGCAATGAAAAATATCTTGCTGCTAGAAGCCGCATTAACCATGTCGCCGTGTTAAAAATGGTGACATGAGAACCTCGTGCGAGGTTGTCGTGTTGCCTCTTTAAACTATGCTAATTACTGGCCGCAGTACAGAAGAAAATGTTCCTGCCATAAAGCTGTATCGGGCAGAACGAGTGTATTACACCACAACTCCCAGCATCCTTACCTTGCCTCTTTCGTAAAAGATGACATTTTCCAGAGCCTGTCCACAGCAGCTCTCAATCAAGACTTGCGTTGAATGAATCTTTGAGGTCCTTCACTTGATGGAGTGAGGAGCTGCTGCTTTCTTTTCAGACCGAGTCCAGCTGTCATAAGAAGTTGCTGTGGAATTCACAAGGACCTGTGTACTGAAGGGACCTGGGAATCAGCCGGTAAAGGACCCCCTAGAAGAAGCCCTCATGTCTGAGGCAGGTAAGTGACATCAGAAGAGAGCTGTGCCTGCTCCAGGCTTCCCTGTAGGTCCATGCTACAACATATCCAGCCTGTTTTAGGAGCCTGCCTACATGGGGGGAGGGGGGTAGATTTCCTTTTCTGAGGAAGCACATTCTGAGAAAGAGCCGGGCAGCGCTCTGCAAGGTAAGGATGCTGGGAGTTGTGGTGTAATATGCTCATTCTGCCCGATATTGCTTTATGTTAGGAACATTTTCTTCTGTACTACACCCAGTAAATAGTGACTTTTAAAGAGGCGACATGACAACCTCCTGCTTTTATGCAGTGCGAGGTTCTCAAGACCCCATTTTTAACACGGTGATGTGGTTAATGCGGCTTCTAACTGCACAATATTTTTCACGCAACATTTCAAAAGTGAACCAGGAAACACAAAGGCTCACAGCACAAATTGTGGGCAGGGACTATGGGTAGAGACATGCAGGCATGACTCCTCAGTCAGTCTTCCTAAAGCTGCTCAAACACTGTGCTCAGTGAATTTACCCTAAACATATGGGACTCACGTCTAGTTCCTTCAGCACAGGGTGGTCCTCAATCCCTGGGAAAAGCACACGCATAGCATATGTTTTATAGTCCAGAAATGGAATCTTCACTCCATCCATATTATTAGTCAGTTCATTAATGTCAGTCTGGAGCTCAGCAAATGCTGCAGACAGAGGGACAGAAGGCAGAGAGATTAGAATAAGGAAGAGACTGGCTAATAGGGTTTTATTACAAGACCGAAGCTTTCATATTATGCTTTACAACTCTGTTTACTCTCCCTCAGCAGCGAAGTTAAAGAAAGTTTGTTTATCAGAGAAAAAAACAGTTGAACACATACAAACATGTCACTACCCCCAGCACCATCTACCAATCAGGTGACAGTATTCCTTATAATCTGTGTGTCTCCTCAGTATTCTTCCTCTTTCTTGCTGCTCCCTCAGGACTAAGTATATGCATTAACGTAATTCAAACCTGTTTGATTATCCTATGCATAAATATTTGTAGTTGTAATTTTGTTCTTTATTCCAGTTTTTTCTTTTCCTTTTGGATATGAATAAAGTTCCCCCTTAATCGTTTTAAATACTTTATTTCTGTTGTTTTTTCCTCTTATTTGTGAATTTTGAGTTACCTTTTGGTATTCTCCAGAGGAATATAATTTTGACAATCGAAAGGAGATTAAGGGCATTATTTTATTTCTTTCCATCTATTATTTGTTTTGGCACCTTTTTAATGAGCGTGATTGCGGTGGCCACCTTAATTTAGGGCAGTTTGCCTGAACTTGTGTTATGATCATGCGAAAAGTGAGCCATCTTTCATTACCAGAAAAATGTGTATATTGCAGAGTCTACACTCCGTTTCCAACGTTTGTCATCACTAAATACATTTGGTGAGAATATAAACTCTTAAAGGGATAGTAAGGTCCCCAAAAAAATAAGCAAATTGGTAGAAGCAATAAAAAAATACTTAATGCCCTCATTTCTATTTTTCAAACCTTTATGGTTTGAGAGATATAAGAAAATAAAGATCTCTGCTCTCTCCCCCTTCTCATACGTCAGCTGTACAGCTGAAGCATGAGATCCTGATTCCGGGATCTCACGGCAGCTCTTCAGGAGCACTGACATTGAGAGATCTAAAAATAAATACTTAATGGGAATGGTCTACGATGTATGCCTGGTTTGCAAGCACACGTTGTAGACCATTCCGATGAAGTATTTATTTTAGATCTCTCAATGTCAGTGCTCCTGAAGAGCCGCGCCTGTTCACGCGACCAGATTCTGCTTCTGACAGCTTTACAGCTCGTCAGACAGAAAGGGGAGGGAACGGAGACCTTTATTTTTCTTATATCTCTCAAACTATAAAGGTTTGAGAGATAGAAATAAGGGCATTAAGCATTTTTTTTATTTCTTCTACAAATTCACTTATATTTATTTTGGGACCTTACTATCCCTTTAATAAATGTCACACTCCAGGTCTTTAACCTTTTGACTGCCAGAGGGGTACACACAGCATTGCAGAGCAATGCATTGTGTACCCCTCTAGCACTCAAAGGATTAACCTTTCCAACTACAAACATGAAAGGAAACAAAATTCCCAAACATTTTTTACCTCCGTATATATATTCATCTTGAGAGTCCTCAGTTCCATTTACCCACTTATAGCCCCATTTTACACACATCTGAGGATCAAATACAGGCCATTTTGGATGCCTCACTCAATAAATCAGTGACAGGCTATATTTACCTGCATGACTAAAATATCAGATAACCTAGTTAAATCACGTTTGGATGTATTTTCTCATTTTTATCATCTGAGAAGGACATTCCCTCTTATGAAAATCAAAATATTAAGACCACAAAAAATGTATTGCATAACGTGATAAATAAGGATAACAACAAGGTTAAACTTGATGAGGTTTTTTTGACCCAGACAATATTAGACACCCTAGGTAGGGTGAATAGGCACCTACTGACCATGTTTCCAGATACATTGAGTATTGGATCATATGGCCATTTGATAAAGTGGTCAAGAACAAATTATAGGCGGAATGCCAAATAATTCAGTGCAAAATAATTCCTGTCAAACACCAGATTTGGATCCCCATATGGTGCAGTATCTGACCAAATCAGGTAAAGAACCTGGGAAATGAACAGACCGGTGTTTAAAAGCACGTTAGGATACATTATTGTATGTGATTGGACCCTTAGCTAAGATCTTCAATTTAACTTGGGTATCCCATGCCAAAAATATCCCTATTGACATTAACAATCTTAGAGGATGGGTCCAAAGGGCAATCTGCTTTGTAGGTAACACTAATACAGCCGTCTCTATGGAGAGACACAGATTTATTCTGCTTAAAATGGACCCCTAGTTAATATAAATGGCATCCTCACAAGAAGGCCCCTCTGCGGATGGCCTTTTATTTGGCAGCTCCTTTATTAAAGATATTGAGAAGTTTGTCACTCCTTTTACAGGCTTGGATAAGGCTCAATCCTCTAGGAGGAAAGTGTTTGCCCCCAGAATTTTTGGTAGAGCCAGGAAAAACAGAGGCTGTTTTCTCTGCTGATCACATCAGAGTTCCCACAAAGGAGAGAAAAGCACTTAACAGGGCCCATCCTCCACTTATGGCAGAGGATACTACCCTTATGACTCTATGGTTCTCATTCCCTTTTCCCCTTAACGCAGAAGACTGTGAAGAATATGAGCTTCAAGAGGACCTTGAAGATCCCACCATTCTCAGGTAAGACCTACTTTTTCCTTCGTTGGGGAGATATAACCTCAGATCCCTGGATTCTAGAGACAATCAGGCGTAATCAGAGTTTTATTCATACCCTACTCAAAATATGATGCCTCCTTTCCAATTCTCTTCAAGGTACATTCAGCAACCTGTTTTTGCTCAAGAAGAGAGACTTGGGTCTCAAACCAGTAATAAGCTTAAAAGAACTAAACACATGTCCAATACAGAGATTTCAAAATGGAGGGCATTCATTGTCTAAGAGACTCCCTCTTACAATCAGATTGGATGGTGAAACTACACCTGAAAGATGCTTGCTTAACAGTGCCCAAAGCTCACAACTATCAACCTTTCCTTCAATGCACATGGAACAGATGAAAATTTGTTTGCCTACCATTCGGACTGTCCTCAGTCTCCTGGTGCTTCACAAAACTCAAGAAACCTGTGATCTTTTTTCTGAGAACCTGTGGTGTGCATATGATCATATACCTGGATGACATACTCATCATGTGCCAGTATCTGAAAGCAATGAAATGATACCTCCTAAGGACTATTCCACTGTTAACCCATCTGAGTTTTATCAACAGTCAGGAAAAATTAATTCTCACTCCAACTTCGTCAACAGAATTCCTAAGATTTATGATCAATTCCCAATTAATCTGCCACGAAGTTGAAGCTAATTTGCAAAGACATAAAAACTGTTCCACGCAAAGACATAACGTCTTTGCCAAGTATTGCCAGGATGGTCTGACTACTTTCAGACTCAATCTAGGCAATTTTCTCAGGTCCACTCCATTACTGAGCACTTGAACGGTTAAAAAATAAACTCCATCTACACAAAGGCTTAGGGTATTTAGATCTCATTCCTTTGTCTCCAGACGAAAGGGAAGAATGGAATTGGTGGCTGTATCATATGGAGCCATTTTCTGTATGTCTCCAGACATTATCTCAGCTGGGCAGCTCTTTGTGGTTCCCTCACAACAAAAAGAGTGAAATTTTCTTATGGATATTTCCTTTTGTTTTGTGTCCTTCTTCAGTTATATACAATGTGTATGTTTCTGCCCATTTGCTGGGTTAGGACCAATCAGTTGACTTAACATAAGGTAGCCCCTTCACCCTTCTGGTAGTCTACAAAATATAATATAGACAGGTTAAGGGTAGGGTGGCTGTGGAAGGACACAGAAGAAAAGGAAATATCCGTAAGTAAATTTCACCTTTTCTTCTGTGTCCTATCCCTGGCTATATATAATGGGATATTCTAAAGCACCGCACATTGTAAACAAGTGGTGGGAATAGAAAGCCACAATATAAAGCTAATAACCTCCCATGAAAATAGAAAAAGGGATTCCAAGGTGATAAATACCAAAGAGGAAATTTCCAAGCAGTCTAGTCGGGAATAATTGCTTGCAGAACCTGTCTCCCGAACCTGGCATCTGCAGACACCTTGACATCAACCTTGTAGTGCTTGATGAATGTTGACAAGGACGATCATGTAGCAACTTTGCAAATATCCTCTGGAGATGCAGAAGCTTTATACGTCCAGGATGTAGACAGAGACCTAGTGCAGTGTGCCTTGATTTTAACTGGAGAAGGCAATTTTGCTTCCAGATAGACCAGACTAAGACAATGGGAGATCCACCTAGCCATATATGCCTTAGAAGCTGAGGCCCCTTGAATTTCCCCAAAAAACGCTCAAACAAGGTATCTGTCTTTTTGAATTCCTTAGTCCTAGCTAGATAACAGGATATGCAATGGACTAGATTTTGTGGTGATCCAAAGAAAGACTTCCTGATACAAGGATCACTTAGGAAATCTGCTTAGCGATTCACCTATCCTGAAATGTGTGTGGTTGTTATGGCTCTCAGATTTCTTTCTGACCAAGAAAGAATTCTCTCTACGTCTTTCAGTAGATTTCTGCTCCTGGTTCTGCCTTCATTTTTTATGTAAATAACTGCTTCAGAGTTGTCGTAGCGGACCAGTGCTGGCTGAGGCTCGAACTGCATCACAGTTTGCCACTGCCCTTAGTTCTAAAACATTTATGTACAACCATTATTCCACTGGGGACCACCTCCCTTGAGTGATTATATTGTTGAAAGTGCCTACCCAATCGGTGGGGCTGGAATCTGTGGTCACAACCTTCCACACTGGCTGCTTTAAGGGAACTCCTTCTGAGAGATTTTTGTTGTTGGACTACTAGAGAAGACTCTTCCTGAAACTTGCTGACAATGGAATCCTCTGTGACTTGTCCTGACTTTTCTTGTCCCATATGCTCAGAAAGTATTTCTGCAGAGGACACAGATGGAACCTTGCACATGGAATTACTTGACTTGAGGAATTCAGCACTCCTAAATTTCCTGACTCCGTTTTGATCTTCAAAATTCTTTCTTCTGTCAGATAAACCATCCCTCTGGAGGGGTCAATGATCATTTCCAGAAAGGTGATAGTCTGGGGTGGAATCAGTTGGCTTTTTTGGAGGTTTATCAACCATCCTTGTTTCTGCAGAATTTTTAGACTTTGAGCAGTGTGATCCACAGTCTTCTTCCTAGATGCTGAGAATCAACATATCATGCAGATAGGGATTAACGGATATCCCTTTCAGTTTCAGAATCTACAGTGGTACTGCCAATACCTTGGTAAAAACCCTGGGCACTGAGGAATGGCCAAAAGGCAGGGCCCTGAATTTATAATGTTGATATTCCAGGCAAAACCTCAGATATTTCCTGTGTGAGATCATGACTGGGATGTGATGATACACATCTCACAAATATATGGTCGTTAGAAAGGCTCACTCTGGAACTACCTTCAAGACTGAAGTCACTGACTCAGTCTTGGAACATTGAATCTTTACAAAGGAATTTAGGAATTTTAGATCCAAAATTGTCCTGAATCCCTCTGAGACTTTGGGAACCAAGAACAAAATTGAATAAATTCCTGAGTTCCTTTGGCCAGGAGGAATTAACTATAACATTCTTGTCCAGCAACTGCTGGATTGCTTTTCTGAGTTCTGATAACTTGAGGGTGTTTGTTTGATGGAATCTTTGACATCATATTGATGGAAGAAATCGGATCCAGCTCCAGCGGATACCCTGTCTCCAAAATTTGATGCACCCACTGGTCCGGAATTGGGTCCAAGCATGAAGAAACCATCCCAGTCGACTCCCTACTGGGATTGGGGACAGGGCCCACTCCACTTCATTTGGAATCTTTCTTGAAGTTAAAACTGTGGGAAGGATCTTTCTTGAAGCCCCTTCTAGATGTTTGGGAGGAAAACTTCTTCCTCTGATCATATCATCCTAACTAGAATTTCCTGGAGTCCCGAAAATTCGGCCTCCTGGCTTTGAATCCAACTGCCTTTGCTGGTGATCTGGGCTTTCTGCCCTGCCCTGCAATTTCTTGACAATTTCCAGGTGCTCACCAGATAACCTCTGGCCTGAAAAGGGGAGAGCCACTAACTTATTCATGGAAGATGTGTCTGCTCCACATAATCGTAACCATTATGCCCTTCTTGCTGTTATGGACAGGGATGATGCTTTAGTTGCTAGTCTGATTATGTTTAACAAGGCATCGCAGGAAAAACTTACCGCATGCTTAATTGTCGCCACTTCCTTAATTAATTTTATAGACTGAGACTAAGGCGTCTATCTTCTCTAGTTCTCTGGGCCCTAGGCAGGTGCGTAGGTTGGCTCTGTTTCCATTCATCCATAAGGATCTAATCAAGAGTGTTATTAGGGAATAGTTCCTGCATCTCTGGAAATTTTTCAGAGGTAGATCATCCACCGGCAGTGTCAGCAACCTGAAGGGTCTCCAACACCGCCTTGATGAGCCCTTCGAAAGTGAAGTCTATAACAGCTTCATAGGAATCTCCATCAGAAAATGAAGAGTCCATGGCCTTGTCTTCTTCAGAGTCCAGTTCTTCTACAGAGGATGTCCCAATAACTTTATTATGTCCCTTGAATACAGGTTCAATCTGTTTGATTGTGGGCAGAGGTTTCCAAGAAAGGTGAACCCCCTGAACCTAAAAAGGAATTTGTGTAATTGATGAAAGCAGTGTTTTAAACCATGTAGGCTCCTGTTCAGTGCTGGAGGGGCCAACAGGAGTGGTAAGGGCCACAGCAAAGGAGGGGCATAGAGACCAAAAGTATTCCCTTAGAAGCCAAGAAATAAGAGAGGAAAAGGGGGTAAAGAGAAGCCTCTGAATACTTATTGCCTTGGATTTCCCCATATATCCCTTAGAGTAAGACATGTCTCAAAGAGTGAGTCTAGATCTAGTGGAACTAGATTCAATGTCCCTGGTAAGATCCCAGAAATACCAAAAATGCACTACTCTGGCATGCAAAGGGATAAACTGGAGAAGAGAGCAAGGGGAGTCAGCCTCTGTGTAGGATAAGAAAGGTAGACGAAAGATGGCTACCAGTAAGTGTGCCAGCCAATAAAACAAAGCATAAGAAACGGGACATTATGGGAGTTGTAGTTTTCTCCCTTGCTTGTTGCCTAGCGATGCTTGCTATTCCTGCTGTACCCCGAAGCATGCTCCGAGGACATTCAGAAAATGGACCGGATGAAACAGCATGAGGAGACAAGAAGACAGAGCCCTCTCTGACCATTGTAGCTCAAGTGGTTAGATATATATTCCAAAGAAGTCTCTCCCATAGAAGTAAATGAAGCAAACACTGCCGTAGGAGTACTCTGGTTCTTAAAGGAGGGGCTAGATGCATTTACTCAATTACCAAGTGAGGGGACCTCAGTACTCATTCTGCAGGTCTGTGCCGTTTGCATGTTTATGTATGTGTTTAGTCAGCCCATGTTTAGCAAACTGCATGGTGGTGCAATGTGCGGGACTCACCTTCCTTGCACTCCAGTGCTACGCGAGACTCCAGGTTGTCCATCTGCATCTGAAGCCTCTTGAGTGTGCGGTCAGCATCCCTGGTCTTCCTTTTATAAGCGATGAGAACAGCAATTATAGCGAGAAGCAGCACCCCTCCACCAGCACCTATTCCCACAATGGCTGGCAGTGTAAGCGAGCTGTCTGTGTAAATCCTCAGGATACCTGGGGAGTATTCCATCCCCCCCACTAAAATCTAAATGACAAACAGAGGATTCAGAATGCTTCATGAAGACAAGGTAAGGTGAAGCACACAGTCATAGGAGTTGGAAAATATTACAGGGGTGAAGATCATACTATAGAACAGTGATTCTCAGCTTCAGTTCTCAGGGCACACCAAGAAATCAGATTTTCAGAATATCCCTTTTTAAGCACAGATGGAAACATTGCAGTGACTAAAGGCCACATATTTCCCACCCGTTAACAAACAGGGATATCCTGAAAATCTGCATTGTTGACATGCCCTGAGGACTAAGATTGAGAAGCACAGTTATAGAGTGGGCTGTTGTTCCGATACTCACAGTAACTCTGTGCTCCCCAGTCTGGCTAGGAGAGTCACACAGAAGTTGGGTGTCTGACACAGTGAGAGAGCATGGCAAGTCACCAATCAGCACAGTGTAATTCAGCTTGGCTCCACCAGGGGCAGTGGGGATCAGATTTTTTCCCTGCAACAGAAAGAAAGACATTTAGTGAAACTGCTAGAAAGGCCTCGCTTAGCCCATCTATTGTGCATCATCATTTGATCTGATGTTCAGCATTGCACTTTTACAGCAGTCCATGTTCATCCCAATCATGTATGGATTTGTCTACAAGAGTATAGTGCCCTGATCTGGGGAGACAACTAATATTTTTCAAAAGGATGGCTGCTACCAATAAATTATGCTGCTTACAGAGCTGTTTTGGGTGAGTTCAAGCTTCCCTTCCCTAGGCCTTCATTATTCTCCTTCTATGGGTGATGGGAGATGGATCCATAGAGCCACTAACCTTTTCTATGAACACAGTCAGCTGGCTTAAAGCCAAAAAAGGACAATGGTACACACACCACAGAAGACATGTGGTCATCTATCATTCTGCATCACTGTGGTTCTCTGTCTGCATGGGCATTGGAAATGGGGAGTGCCACTTGCCCCCACACCCACTCACCCCTTCCATTTAAACATAGGGGCTGGGCATGCTGGCCTGGGGGTCATATTATGGGTTTACACCCCGCCCCCCCCCCATATACACCCCGCTCCCCCATAAACATTTCTGCAGACTCCCTTGTCTGTGTATCTCTGTGAGTGGTTCCGTGTCTCAGTGCGTCTGTGTGCATCTCCCTCTCTCTCACATTTATCTGGGTAAATTAGAGTTGCAGGCATTCTACTAAGCCTGGGACATCTGTGAAGATGGCACAGTTATTCTTCATTGATTCTGAACACAACACCATTTTCCTCATACACTGCTTCATATATTTGGGAGTTGTAGTATATATTCCTCATGTGGCCTGCAGGGGTGGAAACATGTTACCTATAAAGGACTGTTGGATCCAGAATCCTCTTAAATGGGTACCCACTCAATGCAGGCAAACAAAGGCAAGTCTATATGTATATGGACTTGTGTTTCCCTTGAAAACACATCCAGAGGTGGCAGTAAGGAGGAATTATTCAAATCTTATCTATACTGCCTGTCCTATTGATCCAACCATAGGGGCATGATTTTGACAGGAGTGACGACTCCTGTCAAAAGAGTCTTTCAGTTTGAACGCAGTTACTTTCACCAAAAATGTGGTCTTTCAATGGGGTCAAATGTCTTCCACTTTTGCCAGTTTATTTATGGCACAATATAAGCACAATTCATTTTACCTCTATTACCCAATCAGATCATATTTTACCATTGCTTTATCGACGACTTGTTATATAGAGACATTCACACTGTTAACAACCTTAATGCTATGGCATCCCCTATTAAATTTTACTACATTGTTGATTCAAGACAATTTACTTGATTTCACCATGTTCCGTACTAGGCACCACCAACTTTTGTAAAGAAACTGACAGGAAAGCCTTATTACATTAACATAGTTTTCATACAACAGATCTCAAACAAGGGGTACCTTATGCACAATTTCTGAGGATCATACAAAAGAGCACCAATCCTACACAGGCTGAAGCACAATTATAAGATTTGCTCCACAGATTTCTTCAATGAGGGGTACAAAAGAGACATCCTGACTAAGGCACTTCTACGTGCCAATCTAATACGCAACATAAGAACACACCACCAACAGATGATCAGCTGACTTTCATTTCCACTTACACTACCTCCATCTCACTAGCAAGTCATCTGCCCAACAGTGCTGGCGAATTTTATCCAGGGATAAATCACTACCTAAGGCTTTTGGTAACGGGCAATAACCCAAGAGACATTTTAGTTAAAACTGACCCAAGACACTTTTTTTTAGATTATATTCATCCTGGTTACCTACAATGAAAAAGGGATGCTTTAAGTGCATTGGATGTACCACTTGTAAATACTTGATAACTGGATCTAGTTTCTCACACCCTCACATTAGATGACACATACAACACAGACTGTCTTGCACAAGTAGCCATGTGGTTTACTTTATCAAATGCCCATGCAGCTTACTATAACTAAAACTTCTATGGCTTTCCAGGAATGCATGGCCATCC